>WBMV01005836.1:909358-1413534 GCA_013396655.1 Campylorhamphus procurvoides | reverse complement strand
AGGCGGTGGAGGGCCGTGCAGCGCCCCTGGGACTGCCAGGGCTCGCCGGAGGAGGCGGTGGCAGTGGCAGTGACATTCCTTTCCTTTCTCCCCGCAGAGCAACAAGATGTTGAATTACAGCCCTTCGGGTGTCAGCGGGTGCCTGCTGGACAGGAAGGCGGTGGGCACCCCGGCGGGCGGGGGTTTCTCTAGGAGGCACTCTGTTACCCTGCCCAACTCCAAGTTCCACCAGNCCTCACCCGCCACCCCAAGTACAAGACCGAGCTCTGCCGCACTTTCCACACCATCGGGTTCTGCCCGTACGGGCCGCGCTGCCACTTCATCCACAACGCGGAGGAGCGCCGCGCCGTGGCGGGCAGCCGGGAGCCCGCCGGCACCGACAGACCCCGCCTGCAGCACAGCTTCAGCTTCGCCGGCTTCCCCAGCACTGCTGCCAGCGGGCTGCTGGACAGCCCCACTTCCATCACCCCGCCGCCTATGCTGAGCGCCGACGACCTGCTGGGCTCCCCGACCTTGCCTGACTGCGCCAGCAATCCCTTCACCTTCTCCAGCCAGGAGCTGGTCAGTCTCTTTGCCCCCAGCATGGGGGTGCAGGTGCCCAGCGGGAGCTCCCCCACCACCTTCTTGTTCAGGCCCATGTCCGAGTCCCCCAACATGTTTGACTCGCCACCCAGTCCTCAGGACTCCCTCTCTGACCAGGAGGGCTATCTGAGCAGCTCCAGCAGCAGCCACAGCGGCTCAGATTCCCCTATCCTGGACACCTCAAGACGTCTTCCCATCTTCAGCAGACTCTCCATCTCTGACGACTAATCTGGGGTTTCCTCTTGCTCCCACCCACGTCTATTACGATGTTAAGCTGAACTCCCCCCACGCTCTCCCCAGTAGTCTGAGCTGGATGTTAACATGTCCACCTGCCTGCTGTATACCCACTGGCTTAAACCTTAAGTGCCAAATTACAATGAAAAGCAATAACGTTTACAAAGTTAGTGCCTTTTAACACTTTCACTGTGACTGTATTACCTCTCCAGCTGCAGAGGGCACCAGCAGCTCTGTACACTTCCAGATGTGCAGGAAATGTCCGAATCCAGCTCCCTCCACTGGCCATGTACTGCATCGCCCTCTCCCAGTCCCTTCCCGACTGGCCAGTTTTCTGCTAAACTGCAGGCATGTGGGCAGGAGTTAACATCCAGTCCTCTTTCTCCCCTCCCCTTAAAGACTAAATCTTGCCTGGATCCACTCAGGTCTGCGGGAAGAAAAGCTGAGAACGGACAAAGATCGTAACATGAGTGCGACTTCGACTGGGAGGAAGAAAACAAAACAAACAAAAAAAAGAAAGCAAAAAACAGATGGACTATGAGAGACTTGATTTTGGTGCTAAAACTTCCCCATGTATACATGTGACATCTTAAAAAAAAATAAAGGGGGGGGTGGGGCCAACAGAAGTCATTCCACAACACACAAGTTCGTGTAAACAAAGTTCCAGTAGACATAGCTTTAATGGTTTTGCTCTAGAGTACTTTAGATCTATCTTAGAGCACTCACGCCAAGCTTTTTATTATTTTTTTCTGGGTTTTTAATTTTGTATAACTTTTCAGAAATTGGAGAGCAAATTTTGCTTGTCACTGCACAACAATATAAAAAGCTTATTTAACTTATCAAAACGTATTTATTGCCGAAACCTATGCTTTTTAATTTTGTTCATATTTATCGGGATGATGAATCCATAGAATATATTCTTTTATGTTTAAATTATGATCTTCCATATTAATCTTAAGATTGTGAAGTGTCTTTTTTTTCCTTTTTTTCCCACAGTTTAATATATTATACTACAATGACTTTTTTTGTAACTTTACACTTTTTTGGTTATTTTATTTTAAAAAATGAAAAATTAATTTAAAAAAATGCAAAAACTGTGTTTGGATTATTTATTTTAGAATTCCCTCCCCCTTTTTTTTGTGTTGGACTGCAAATGGAGTTAATGTGCTTCTTTGCTTTTTCTCTTCTCCTTCTCTTCCCCTTTCCCAGGTCTTGCCTGGGCTTTAGAATGTATATACCTGAGCTCTTGCAAGACAGCATGGAAGGAAGACCTTTTTCTTCCTCTTATTGTAAAGGTTCTTCAAGGAGAAAAGCCTTGGGCTCAAAGTGCCTATCTGAAGACATTCCAAATACAGTTTGTCTTTGCATTTCTGTATTCCAAGTTTGGAATTTTCCTTGCCAAGGTGAATGGGACTGGCACAAAGAGAATAATGAATGTAATTTTTTTTCCCGTTACTGTTCGCTACGTTGCTTTTTCTTCCTCTTTGTGTGAGTTTATTTAAAAGAAAATCTCTTTTGTAATGACTGTTTGCAGTTTAAATCAATAAACCCCAAGTTTTTTCAAGAAACTGACAGTGGAGCTGGTTTTACTTGTGAAAAGTGAGGGGCTGGTTTTAGACAACCCCACAAATGCAGATGCTTCCCTTCTCTTGATCCTTCAGGTGCCCACTGTATGCTCAGGCATCTCTTCGTTGTTCCTCACTGATTCAGTAGGTCAGCCCTGTAAGTATATGGGTGCACAGATCAATGACAGCAAACACCTGATCTGACCTGCCCCCCCTGGCCTCTAACCTTCTCTGTCTCTTATGGAGTGCTCCTCCCATCTTGTGTTGCTCAGTCTGTTCTTTAAAAGTTCTTTCTGATCATTGTGGCTTAAATGTTGATCTGGCTGTTGTTCCTTGTGTTCCTGCACAGCTCTTTCCCCTTCAAGGATTGCTTGTGTGTGTTTTGAGAGGATAAAGTGGGATGTTGCAGTGTTATCCCAAATCTCAGTTCTGGCTTGTTAGTAGTACCAGTCTGCTTGCACAGTGGAGCTGTTTGGTGTTCACATGGGAGAGGAATGTGAACCCCCAGCAAAGTCTCAGTGTATGCACACATCACTGCTACCACCCTTAAGCCCTTGTTCCTCTTGAAGTATCAGCAATCCCAGAAGCTTCCAAAGCCATTAGTTTTGTTTAGGAACACTTTTGCCAGCACTGCTCATGGTGTTAAGTCGTGTTTTTACCTTTGAGCTTTCCTACAGAGCAAGCTTTTGCTTCCAAACAGGCTGGAATATTGCTGCCAAACCACCAATCCTTCAGCTGTCTTAACATGCCTCAGTGTTGAGGAGAGATTTCCTAATTCACATTGGAAAAGTTCCTGCCAAACAAAAGCTGCAGGGTACCTCAAGGCTTACACCAATGCACCTTTTTTTGCTGTTGGCTTTGTGCAACACACTTGTGTGGTCTGGCAGTAAAGGTGAGCTGGGTGGACGAAAGATGGAGGAAGAGGAGGGTGGCTGGCAAGAGCTGCTTCCTTTGAACACTGCAGAAGCTGTATGGGGAGTTTGCTGGCAGATCCTGGTGTAACTAGCATGTGGTCTGTGCACTGACCCCCGAGAGAAGAGTGCTGGATGCAGCCCTGGTACTGCACAGTGGCCTTCAGGAGTTCTGTTGCCTGCAACCTTGCTCCTGAGCATAAAGGCAACAAGCCCTTGTGAGGGATGGGCTTATGCCCAGGAGACGTGCCCAGTTGCAGCAAGCACCCAGGTGTGTGTCCTTCCCTGCTGCTGGAAGAAGTCATCAGGCTCTGAAGAGCGAGATGTATCTCACCTGGAGAGGATACCAAGCCTATTGTGGGGCATACATGTGGAGTTTGAGAATGCTTGCTCCTCTCTGGACTTTCTGTGCAGCTCTTCAAACAAGTAGCCTTTGACCAGTTAATAATTGAGAAAGAAAACAACTGTATCAGTTGCACAGTGCTATCAGACTGACAAAAAACTGGGAAGCTGCGCTAAAAGTAGGTCTTTGCTCATGGTACTTAGATATTTTCCTTGTCCTTCTAGTATACTGGTTCCAGGAAGCCAGCACCATTTTCTTTTGTGAGTTTATTAATGACATACACTCTCTCCTTCTGTATCTTGCTTTTTGAAACTAACCTTGAGCTAGGTCATACAAGGGATAGAGAAGAGCAGAACAGGGTGCAATAGCCTCCAGCAATGCAGGGATTTGCCTGGTCTGATACCATTACCATTCATTGCAGCTTGGGTATATGGCAGCAGCTACTCTGGAGAGGCTTCTCTTTCCTTCTTGCATTTACCATGGATGAGTTGTTCATGCTGTTTCTCATAGGGTTAGCAACTGTGTCCCCTAGCAGTTCACTATGGTTGGTAATAGCTTAGCTAAGACTCAGAAAGGCATAAATAGTCTTTCCTGTCATGATGGTTTTGAGATACACGTTCATTTGACTCCAGGGCTTACTGATTTAGTGAACCAGACTCTCAAGTGTGGCCAGGAAGAAAGGGCCAGTTTGTGCACTGGTGCAATTGCTCCTGGCATGCTTGGTGTGGCAGGGCAGAGAGTAACACCCAAAAGAACAAGAAAGCCCATGTAAAGTGCCATGGCAAAGTGTACCTCAGTGCACTTTACAAGTTGCACTTACAGTTCTTGCTGTGGGTCGGGGGAGACCTATGGTGGCTCTTGCTGCTCTTCACAAACATTTTGTTGTAGCCACGTTTTTCTTGCTGTGGGCTCCCTGTGGAAGGAGACTTTGTCCATGCTTCTGGGCTGCAGGCATTTGCTGTTTTTGGGTTTGAAGTCGGGTGAGTCTAGTACTATCCACCTTCAACATGTCTTGGAAATTAGAGCCAGTGTGTATGGCTGTCTGTGCCAGTTGCCTCTTGGTACGGAATAATGTGAAGACTTTGATCTGAAAAGCTCCAGGTGGCTCAGATCCCACCCTGCTATCTGCCGCCCTCCTTCCTAATGCCTACAACAGCAGTATGTGTCCTAGCTACACTATTGACTACTTCTTTGCTATGAGATAGCTGTGGCTTTTGTACCAAGACACCTTCAGTTCTGCAGTCAGGGGCTGTAGAAGCAGGGGCTGTCTCATTTTCCAAACTTCTCCATAGGTAAGGGCTGAAAAGTCAAATAGGATTTCTTTGTTGTTGCTGATGGGTTTGTTTTTAAAGGCAGTCGGGAACTTCTCTCTCTAGTTTTGGTCAACCTGTGTTAAGTATCACTTGTACATAGACATGGTGTGCCAGATTGCAACTAAAAAAAACATTTAAAAAGAACCCTGAAATGCTCCGAGTTCCTGGTCCTGATGGAGTTTGTCTCATCAGCATAGTCATGAAATCTGCAGGCAGAAGGGGAAAGAACTTGGAGAAGAAATAAGCCTGGAGGACTATTACAAGCTGGCTCAAATTTTCAGTCCGTATGGTTCCTATACAGTGAGGGCGATGGTCTGCAAACAGGACTTTGAGCTGCTGCTGCAAATCACATAGGGAAGAATGGACTTTATCGGGTCTCGCACAGTGGAGAGGAGGTGGCAGAGGGGCAGGAAGTAATGGGGTCACTGTCAGAGACTGGGAGCAAGGCAAGAGCCAGACAGCATGGGGATACCACGGATGAGAAAGAAGCCATGCTGTATTGAGTCTGAAGGCTAAAGTTGTTCGAGTGCATAAAGGCTAATGAACTGGGTCTCTCCAGTGGGGCTCAGGAGCATCAAACTGAGGGGAAAGTGTGGATAATGTAGCCTGCTGGACACTATCTGATGACTATGCCCAAGGATATGCATGACTATTAAGACGCAGTAATACATACAAAAACCACAGCATGCCCTTTACACTTGCTAATTGCTGCAATTTGTGTGGTCTGTGTTGGGGAAAGCTAGCATGTGCCTGAGTTTGGAGAAAGAGGCTTTGGGAGAAGGTGTGGTGGTCAGTGTGTGAACAAAGAAGCTCCTCGCTCCAGTGCTGGAGGTGTTGTGGGGGCTGGGGGCTGAAGACATGTCCAGGGGTGGCACTGACATGAAAGTACAGCCCCATTACCTGCCTGTGAGGGAGAGAGGGGCTTGTGTTTCAGGGAAGCTCCTCATGCCCTCCATTAAAACAGGCAAGTATCAACATGTGGGGTCTTGTACCCCACAGTGGGGCTGGTGAGGCAGTTCTGCTGCTGGGAGGTGGTGTGGTGAGTGACCAGGTACTCTGGTGACAGGCAAAAGTGTGGTGAGTGAAAATAGACAAAAAAGTTACAAGTGAAGAATGGTGCCTTCCTCACCTGGGCTGCAGTGAAGAGGGGTCAGGAGGAGCCCATACAGAAGCAGTTTCAGGTGTATGAACCAGCCATAACAGGAAGAAGCAGCAAAACTAGTGTTAGGAAGGAGTTCAGCTGGGAGGAAGGGGTGACACGAGTTGTATAGGGTCTCTAAGCCTGGGAATGCCAGGACAGATGGTGAGACTGGTTTGGTGGGAACAGTTCAAGCTTCTGTTGGGAACTTGTGGAACACCTCTTGCCCTCAAGGCTGAGTTCAGTCCAAAATGTTAGAAGATGATTCTGCCTGGTGATGTAAAATGTCCTTTGTTTGGAGACTCTTTGGCCCATTGAGCAATGCCTGTTTCTCACAAAGCCGATGCTTATTCCCTAGAATACTTCCAACAACAACAACAACAACAACAAAATAGTTCCTCTAAGACTCCCTAAACCAATACCTGCTGTGACTAAGCCCTGTGGGCAGCTCCGCAGCTGATTTATATCCTGCTCCTGCAAACTGAAGGGGTTATAGAACAGAGCTGCGTTAACCATAGCCCAGGGCAGCGGGCAGAGGAAGCGGGGCTTGGGGCGGCTGCTGCCAGGCGTGACGCCGGGTCGGGTTTCCTCCCAGCCAGAACAGAGCTCCTTTTGGCTGCTGCAGCTTTATGGGCTCGCCTGGGTTTATTATACTGCAAATGTTTTGAATTCCACATGTTAATTTCCAGAGAGGCTTTGTTTCACTTTTGCCGCTTTTTTCCCCCTGATTTTGATTTTTTTTTTAATTACTGCTGCCTTAACCTTTTTTTTTTTTTTTTGACTGGATTTTGGTCAAAGCTGCCGTTTTCTGAGCAAACAGAGGAACAGAGTTCTCCCTTGCCTGGGCTCCAGCTGCAAATTAATCTCTTTTCATAGTTTCATTTTATGTCCGCCCACTATCCCCACCACATTAACTTAGTCAACACATGGAAGTGAAATTTTTCCATGCAGGATCCTGCGGGTTGTAAGGCTGTTGTGGAGCACGTGACTGCCAGCTCTGGAGTTTTCTTCCACCTCTGGGTGGAAGGAAGTTTTCTCATCCCCCACATATGTGAGCGGTTGTCGGTGGGATGTGAAAAGTTTTAACAACTGGAGTTGGTGGAAACATTTCAGGGTTCAGCATTTCTCTGTGTATTTAAAGTCCCACCACACCAGCGGGGTGGAGGCAGAGCCGTGGGTATAGTATGTTTTCAGTACCTCTGGTGCTACCAGACCACTGCTCAGCAAATGAGCCGATCCAGTATTTTTCAGTGGAGTCCTGCTGTCTGTGGGGGTTTATCTCCCTCCCAGAGAGGACAGAAGGTGCAAGTAATGATGATGCTGGCAAAGACAGATGCAGTCTGCTTTGCCTGTGTGGATGTATTTTGTATTACTACATGATGCCTTTCACACACGGGCCTGGGAAGATTTTACAGGTATTTTGGGCACTTGGCAAATACAAATGTCCCTATTCCACAGGTTTTAAAAACCCTGTTAGATATACAACTGCCAAGCGAAGGGGATTGTTGAGCAGTGGCACAGTATCAGAGAAAGAGCTGCAAAAATAATTCAGGACTCCTGATACTTTTTCTCCTGTCTTAGTCTCCAGGCAACAGCAAATATTTCTCCTGAATACTCTGGATGAGCAGATGCCAATGTTGATTCACAGGAAAAGGATGTAGCCACGCAAGCCATAGAAATGTTGGTTGGGAGGATAGCCATGGCCCCTAAGGAGACATTAAGCAATATGGAACAAATGCCAATGAAGCTCTTGCTGTGTTTGCCATGAAGAGATTTCTTGAGCTGTCTTAGGTGGCAGCTTTTGTGATTTACTTTTATTACAGCTACATGGAGAGAATATATTGTGTTTCACAGCTCTGGAGATGCTGGTAAAGCTTTTGGGCACTAGGAAAGTCCTGGTTTACTAAGAAGTTACAGGCACAAGAGATGAGAAAAGCTTTTGCTCAAGGCCCACAGTAGAGTGTAAAAGGTGGACTTTTGCTTGGAAAAAAAGATGACACTGAAAATGTGCAAAGAGGCTCCATGTTTATTTTCCCTCAGACTCAGATCTTCCGTGCTGTGTTTACAAATAACCCCATTTTCCCCATTATTACACTTACAAATTTATCATGAGATTGCAAAGCCAAGAACAAACTAATTCACCCCATCTTGAGGGTGCCCAGCCAAAAGAGCTACAGGAGCTGCAGAAAATAATTTTCCTCCTAAGTTTAGTTAATGTGGGCTTTGGATTCATAGTCTGAAACTGCAGACCTAGATATTTTTCTTCTTCCAGCACTCTTCTGAACAGAAAAACACTTTCAGTGTGGATGGAAACTGGAGATGTTTTCAAAACATTTAATAGTTTGTTTCAAAAGCAAGCTGTTCGTAAGAACTTGAGGGCAGGCAGCTCAGGGAGGCCATCAGTCCTGTCATGGAGGCTGGAGACAGGCGATCCATGAGATTATCAGTGTGTCATCCAGGTTGGCAGGGACTTCTAGTGAGTCACTCAGGCCTCTTTTAACCATGACAGGACCGATCTCATTATCCTCAAATCATCTCCCAGGCACAAAGAGTTGTCTAGTGATAGCCTTGAATGTGTCCAGCACTGAGGTGTCCACAGCATTCCCTTGTCGGGGAGTTTCAGTGCTCAGGAAATTTTACCCTCTCTATATGTAACCTAGTAGAGAATCTGAACGTCTCCTACAGAGGTTTGTGGCCATTAATATTTTGTTCAATCACCTTTGGTTAATGAGACTGGAGCCCAACTTCCAGGTGAAGTACCAGCAAAATGGCACATGTGGCTTCACCTTTCAACTTTCCTGTCAGCTATTCTCTTCCCCAGCCTTTTCCAGGAAATATGGCTTTCCAAACCTTTCCATGCTTCCCTTGCCCATGCCTGCTAAAAAAATAGGATGTCCTAAACCTACCCTAGGCTTTTGTTTTCAGCCTGGTTCTGCACTTAGTGGTGCTGTCCTGCCTTTTGTTCCTGAGGTGGTAATTTAACCTTTGTGGCCTAGTCTGGGATGAGGTCAGGAGAAAAGCACTATGTCAAACTATATTGGTTCTGCTATGAATACAAGGGGAATCAGGGTTTGACCTCTTGTCACTGCATTGTGCTGCCAACCAGGGCCCTGCCTCGTTACTGTGGTGCATCCTGGCTCCCCTCATGCAATCTGGCAGTGGTGGGTGCCTGGTTCTTCAGAATTTATCCCTACTGGATTGAATGTATGAATACGTGTGCATACATAATATCTACATCTAACATCAGCACTGTGCTTCATGGCAGCCAGGATCCCCGGGCAGTCACCCCACTGCCAGGCTGGGGCAGCCTGGGGCCCCCATCAGTGCTCTCAGAGGAAGCCACGCTCCTGACCCTTCGACTTTCCTTCCTGAAAGAGAGACACTATTCCCTGTCCCTGGGGAACACATGCTTTGAAACATGAGTTGATTTGTTTCCATTTACCATTACCTTCGTTTACATAAATTACAGCTCTTAACAGCGGTCATAAAATTATCTGGCTTTAAAAAAATTCAGCTGTAGAGTTTGGCCCTGTGGCCTCTCTGATCAGCTCATTTCCGAGGGGCAAACATACTTTGGGAAAAGAAACAGTCTCTTCTTGTTCATCACAAATAGTCATCTCCCTTTTGTATCAGCAGCCAGCTTGCCTGGTTTCCTAGTGTTGGTCAGTATAGAAAAGCACAGCAGGCCTTTCAGCATGCGCTGCTTCATCATTCTGGATAACTCCATCAAGTTATTCAAATGACTTAAATCATCCAGCATCCCTCACCAGTGGCCACGACATCACCAGCATTTTAGAGTCAAGTTCTGCCCTGGAAAGGAGGCTGCTTGACAAAGCGGTGATGATTTTCACTCGGTGATGTTGAGTCACCTGTGGGTGTACTGCAAGTAAAATGCTGTCTTCTAACACCTGTCTCATCTGGAAGCTGAAAGGCAAACTGGCTGGTTTTAGGAATTGCTCTTGACCTGTGTTAGGATTTCAGCAATGAGAATCTGATTTCCAATTGTAATAAGGAAAGAGGACAGACTAGATGCCTAGAGTATCCAAGGGGGGAAAAAAAGGCAACAAAACCTTATTGTAGTTGCTAAAATAGAAACTATGGATCTAAATACCCGTAAGGATAGATGAGCTGGACAATCAACAATATCAGGTAGATATTTCTGTCACTGAGTTTAGGTAGTGATATGGGCTTTTTCTTCATTAAAAACTGGTAGACAGTGGGGTCCAAGATGATAATTTATATTTGGATTTCAAAAAAAATACACTATTCTCCCTTTTTTGGTACATTTAGATGACCTGTTAAAAGGCCAGAGCTAGCACAAGTGTGGATTACTTCAAGTTTTGCACATCTGTTCTGTGTGCTCCCACTGACAGGACTAGGACTGCCATGAGTCTTTCCCACAGATGGCAGTGAGTGGTGATCAGAGGTCCAGCCTATTTGTCTGCTCCATCTAAGGAAAATACAGAAAGTGGACAGGAAACATGAATACTAAAAGAGTAAAATCCAGTCCAGCTCCATTTAAAGGCAGTGTACCAACTCCTTTTCAGTGTTCTCTGTCTCACAGAACTGGTCCTTGAACTTCTATCATTTGGTCTGCTAGTAAAACAAATCATAATGTTCAATATGAAGGAAGCCAGGAAGAAAGGAAGAAACCACAATTCAGGATCAAGCATCTGAGCAGCATGGAAGCAAGGACTGGTGGGGGCTGGAGCCTCCAAGTCCAGCCAAGGGCCCCTAACTCACAGGTTGTGCTAGATTTCAGGTGCTTTCCAAATGCATTGGGGAATGAGGGACTGGGAAAAAGCCTGCTCCAGAAACTGGCTGTACTTTGTCCAGCTGGTCGGATCTTACTTTACTTGCTTTGTTAAAGGGTAAATGAAATTTAATTAAAAAAAATAAGAAGGAAAAAAAAAAGAAAAAAACTCCAGAGAGTGAAATTGAGATCAGGAAAAGAAACATAAAGTCCCAAACAAACATGTTTTTGATGGAGGAGTTGGGTGTTTGCACCCTAGCACTGTTGGTACTTTCAGGTTTTCAACAATCTGTAGCATGCTGAGCAGAGAGGACAGTGTGGTGGAAATACCTATGAAGCAGCAAGAGCCTTATCAAGGTACTGTACCAGGAAATACACTGCTTTCTTTCCTACTTCATGCACGATACTATGATTAAACCAAACAGCACGCCTCATCATAACATGTGCCTTATCGACCTCACTATCTGATGACAACAGCAGCCCTCAGGAGACCAGACTGACATCATCCAAAACCTCAGTAGTTCAGAGCAAAGCCTGAAGTATGTAGCTAGGCTACAAGCTGTGCTTGACTGTGTTGATCTGTTTGTACTGAACTTGCAGGCGCTTTGCTAGAGGAAAAAGGTTATAATAATCAAGCCCAAACAATGTTTCAGAATGTTTCTGACAGGCTATCATGCTATTTAGCAAAAGAATGCAGCAAGCAAAGGAGGTTTTGGTCCTTAGCAAGTGCAAGAAGTCCGCTGCACAGCTTTCTGTAGCTTTGAGAAAGGGGAAAGAAAAGGTCAATCCGAGCCATTGTCAGTGCCTGTAGGAGAGAAACGGTGCCACTGGTGATGGGTACTGAGTCCCACTCCCAGCTGACCCCAGATACAGTGGCATGTGGCTCTGAGGTTTGGGCTCATCCCATATCACAAACTGGCCAGCCCTTGGTCCAGCTGGAGCTGTGAATCTCCGGATCCTAAGCTTCAGGATGACTGGTTCACAGGCACATTGCCAGTCTCCTTGTTTGGTTACTGCTAGTTCACCAGGGCAAAGCATGCTGGCTCTGGCCTTCTGGCCTCCTTTCTCTAATTTAAGATTAGGGGAATTTCTGCAGTCACAAAAATAAGAAACAATATAGAGTAAGATTTTCTTCTGTGATATTCACCAGACTTTTCCAGTTTTAATTTTTTTCTGACCATCCTGGGTTCTTCAAAACACCTTCCCTCATTTATGTCAGCATAGATTTACCATGCCCCACTTTTTTAGACCTGGATAGCACCGTGCAAAAAGATTTCCAGACTTTTGGAGCTGGTTCTCTATGCCTTGGACAAAAGATCACATGGGGCCATATTCATTCGAGAGCTGCCTTTGTGTTTGTACAGAATCCAGCACAAGTCAGCCTACTTCTTCTTGAATTTTTGCTGTACTACAAAATTGATCTTAAACGCCCCCTGCTTTTAATGTTTGGTTTTTAGTTGGTTTGCTTTTATTTGCAATGCAAGCTTTCAGAGGGAATATAGCCGGATTTAAATGCTGAATGCATGCATAGCAATAAAAGCAGGGCCATCCAGCACATGGATGCTAAGTGTCCATTTACAGCCCCCATTCAGGCCAGCAGCCACCCCCCGGGCCATGCATGGCATGGTGGGCCATACTGCCTGCTGTGACCGGGCTGGGGAGGTCCCAGCCTCCCGCACTCCACACTGCACTGGGGTATTTGCAGATGTCTGCATCTGTTGCAGGGATTTGGAGAGCTGTTTTGCAGAGGAGGCCTTGTCTTGCAGGACACTAATAGCATTCTCACCCTGTACTCGCTGCTCTCACAAACTGCTGGTTTCTTAGCCTCCCATCACACCTGCCTACCTCTGGCAGCAGTGTGTATGGTATGACTAACCAGTCAGGTTATGACTGTGAGCTCCTTCAGCAATGTGTAAAGGACTGAAAACTACCCAAAAAAAGAAAAATAAAGAGACTCGTGCTCTTTTTTTTTTTTTTTTTTTTACTGTCTCTGTGAAGTCTTGCCTTAAGGGATGGGCTGGAAAGAGGTCTGGTGGAAATAAGACTTGCTCTTTAAGGCAGAGCGTTACATAAATCCAGCTCTGTTGTGGCACTGTTGAAAGGCTCCCAGAACAAGTGTAGGGAACTTAGAGTGGGTTTTGAGGCATATTGTTATTATCTACTTTGTTGAACATATTCCTTTGCCTTTATGAACTTTAAGGAGCACTGAGAACGCAATGTGGTACAGGAGGAAGGCTTACAGAAAGACTTAATTAGAAGACACAATAATTTTCATACAATACTCTCTAAAATATCCCTCCTCTGATGCACACTTGTTTTCTTCTGCCTGATGTATACATTCCTGACACCTGGCCCTGCGATATTTTTCAGTTAGTGCTTTGGTTAATGTACTCATCATTGCTAAAAATACCGTGAAAAATAACCTGTAAATAAACGACACAGTGGAAGGTTGTTGATATAAGGGTTTGGTAAGAAATAAAGGTGTTTTGCAGGTTTAGAGACAGTTTCTGGTCCCATTTTCCTGAAGAGGAAGCGCCTTTGAATCTCTCTTGTGAAATATGCTGATGGTCTGAGCATTCCCATCACCAACTCCCCATGACAATTGCCACTGATTGACCACTTGCTGGCTATCTCCGCAGCAGCCCAGGAACGGGTGAGTCATGGAAACAGAATTCCCCTTCACCCTGGCTGCCTCCCAGGTCCTGCGAAGGAGCTGCATTGACAACACAGGAGGAAAGTCAGTGCTGCTTTTTTTCACTCTGTGAATCATTGATCAAACAAAGCTCTTCTGCTTCCTCGGACTTGATATCAAGCCAACGTTTTTGATGAGTGTTACCTGAATAATAAGAAAACAATCTCAAGTATCGCTGGGCACATTATTTTGTATAAATAATTGATTCTGTGCTACTTCAGGCCAGAAAAAAAACATATTATGTTTGCAAGTAGCTTTATCAGAAGATGCTGAAAGCTGTTGCCATGCTTAGGTGCAGCAGCATTTAAATACTGGTTTTCATTTTCAAATGATTTTTTGAAATAGGGTTTCGTTGCATTTTAATAATTTCTAAATGACAGTAAAAGAGAAAGAAATTAACAGATTAAGCCCTGGGTACTCCCCTGAATAGCGAAATGGAGAATTACTATTTTGGAGAGGAGTGTGGGGGGGCAGAAAGGAGGTAGGTTTCATTCGATGAGGAAACTCAATTACTTTTATTTGAGATCTGCCTGGAATATTAATCAATATCCACACAGCTCTGCTCCTGCAGCTCAGATATAAATACCAATGAACCCATAACAAGGAGGTGTTCAGAATTTCCCTTAAGATATTCTCAAGTGAAAAAAATACTAAGAAGTTTGAAGGAATTTTTTCTTGACACCAGATGCGTGGTGGGAGAAAGAAGTTCAAGTCCTGGCTGAATGGAAGTTCTTTGCCTTGAAAGGATCCTTCTGGGTTTTGTCAGCCAGGAGACAGTACACACTGCTGTAGTGGAGCCATCCTGAGGCAGGACCAGTCACTGTGTGGGAACTGCTCAGGTGTCTCACGGCCACCTGCCAGCACCTCCCTCCCTCCCTCTCTCCCTCCCTCCGTGTCCTTCCCTGTCCATGCCATTCATGCACACCATGAGTAGTCCTGTTAATCCCTCCAAGGCCCTCACCAGGACGCTGTCTGCAAAATTTCCATGTCATGTGGTGTTACAGTGCAGTGGGTGGATGTAGCTCCAATGACTGCATGTAATGCTTCAGTGCTGGAGTTTGTCCTGGCTTTTGTGCTGTGTCAGGATCCAGTGGTGCTGGGATCCAAATTTACTGCTAAGGTGTTAGCCATGACTCAGCACCAATTGGAGGTTTTCAACTCACATGCCTGTGATGTGAGGTTGCATTGACGCACTTAGGTTAAACAACAGGGCATAGAAATGAGAGCTGTAATAGCAGTTGTACCTTGTATCTGACATCAAAGCCATGAACAGAGCTTACTGGTAGCCCTCAGCACAGACACCTCCACTTCATCACTCCTGCTTTTAAAGTGCTGGGAGTGGGAGCATCATGGCCCCTGCCAGTTTTCCCTTGTGAGAAACCCATCCTGACTGCACACTGGAAATCATTTTAGCTGCAGGTGCTGGGAGAAGTGTCACTGTGGTGGTGCCACGCTTATGCCCATTTGTAATGGGGAGGACTGGCGACACCTCATCCACTGTCCCTGAATTGGGGTTTTGGTAGCTGTGACACTCCATGCCCTGAGGCACAGAGAAGTGCCCTTGCAGGCACTGCTTGCCTGGTGAGAGGATGGCCCGGGGAGCTGGCTGTGTCTGTCAGGAGCTCTGCTCCCTGTGCCAGTGCCAGGTGAAGCCTGGTAGCAGGGTGTGGGATGCCTGCTGGCAGCAGCACACCCCTTCCACAGGCTGCTGTCGTCATCCTCCCCTTGATGCCAGCCAGGGTGCCGGGAACAGGACGTCCTGGGTGCTTGTAACCACAGTGTCTCTCACTGCTTGTTGTGATTCTGTGCTGGGTCAGGGAGGTGTTGTGGCACTGTTCTGGACACCCTATCTTTTGTCAGGGTGGGCATCCATGCTGCCTCAGCAGTCATGAATGCTCTGCCTTGCTTTCCCATTTCAAAATGATGACATTTAGGAGGAAAATGGAACTTCTGCCCCAGACACAGAGAGAGATGTACTGGGTGAGACCAACAGGCCACCTGATATGTGAATCCTCATCCACCAGTGGCCAAGAATGCCTTAAGCCTCCCTGGAGTTGTGCAACATTATCCTATGGAAAGTGCTGGGAAAACAGTGACTTTACCTGGAGGAGTGCAAGGAAAAGCCATGCAGAAGTGCATGATGCATGGGGAACCTTTCTGATGGAAAGGGCCATGGTCATGCCACAGTTTTGCAATGCTGCTCTTTGGTGGGGCATTATCCACACTTCTGAACATGGCAGATTAAGACTACTGCCCTGGTCCTTCCTGAGGGCACATTTTAAACCCTCTCAGAGATGGCAGCCACTGCAGAAGCACAGAAGTACGTTTGTTCAAGGAGTCATCTCCTTGGAAGCATAGGATGCCCAAGACCATCCAGGACATACTCCTATGGCTCATTGGTTTCTAGGTGAAATTTTGGGTGTTGGTTGCTTCCCATAAAAAATTGAACGGCCCACAATGGGCTTTAATGAGCATTTGACTCTCCCTCTCTGTACTGTCACAGCAAGTGGTAGCAGGAGTGTCTGTGCTGGAGCGCCCTTGCTGGAAAAGAAAATGTCTCTGTAGGGGCACTGGGACACGCTGGGATGCCAGAAACCCTTGCCAGGACTGGTCTGAATTTGCTAGTTTTCCAGTGCTGCTCCTAAAGCCATATTTTGAAGATATTCAAGCTTTGTGGGGAAATGAGGCTGCTTCCCAGGATGAGGGGAAACACTGAATGAGTTTGATTGGGTTTTTTACTCCACGTGTAAGCTAAGCTTATAGATAAACTTTTGAAAGTGAGGGAAGTTCTGTGAGGGCTGAAAGAAAACATTTTAGTACTAAAGGGTACTCAAGTTCAAATTGGATCAAATTCTTGTTTCGTTCTAGGAATCATAGAAATTACGGAAGGAAGAAAAACAACAAAGCAAAAAACCCTGCAACAGTACTTTACAAAATCCCAGAAATAACAGAAAATACCTGGTACTATGTTATGAAAAAAGATCAGTTTTATTTTCAGATAACTAGATAAGAAGATCTGAACACAGCTATTAACTCGTGGGTAGATCTGTAACCTTCTGGTAACAGGAACCACATTAACTGCACTTAGAGTAACTGCAGAGCCCCAGACCAGAGCTGACGTACCACTTACACCCTACCTAGTCTTTTGGCTAGAGGTTTGGCCTTGGCAGCTCCACAGCAGAGGCACAAATCTGCTTGGGTGCACTGCTTTGCATTCAGCAGTTTGGAAGGCACCGAAACTGATTACAGCTGTCTGGCCTGCATGTGTGTAAGCTGTGTTTTTGATGAGAGTACCCGTCTTGTTAAGATAGCCTAAAACTGAAAACCTATGGGGAAAATGAACTCAAGAGGGTTCCTGGTAGTGTTTCTGCTGTAACGTGGCTGTTTGAATCAGTGGCTTGTGATGCTTAATATAAAAAACCTGCACAATGAAATGTCCATGAAGTGTCTTTGATATAAGGATTGAGCTGGATACTTAAGATAGGAAGAAATGCCCAAGAGCCTCTGATGTTGCACTGATTTTCAGAAGTAGTATGGTCATGCCTGGTTGTCATAGGCTCACTGAGATGACCAGCACAAAATAAGATCATGCCTCTACTGCTGGCATGAGTGGCCTATGTGGAGCACATGGCATTTGCCATGACCACATGGCTGCACGGCCCTCAGCCAGATGCACATCATCTCCTGTAATGCAGATCTTTGCTCCCTTTTTCCACACTAGGAGAGATCTCCTTCACCTGCAGTGTCCCTACTCTGCTTGCAGCTTGGACCCCAAAGAAGTGATGCTGGTGGTGGGAATCCAAGCAGACTTTCCCAGCCCCTGGGTGTTTCTGTCCTGCCTCATGCTCCTTCAGAAACTGTTAATCATCCTGAACTGCTTACTGGTTTTGTGATCCTAAACAGGGCTTGAACTCAGCTTTCTAGAGGTGAAAGCACAATGTCTTACTGTAACTCATTTTGCCAGCCAATCCTATTCTGAACCTTACAATATTTTAATCTCAAAATCCAACCTCAAAACCCACAGCATTTTCAGTTACTGTATTTCATCACCACACAGCTGAAAACAACACTTTTTTTTTCAACCACCCTTGTTTTTCTAAAGTGAATCACAAACCATGGAACTTAACAGACGGAAAAGACACAAAGACAAATCCTCTCTCACTATCCTGGTGTTTATAAGGAATAATGTAATTAGAGTATAAAAGCATTTCTCTACAGTCACACAGGTATAACAGTTACAAGAGTCAGCCTTCCCATTGCTAAACCAGAAAGTCCATCTTAAACAAGCCAAAAAGCATCGTTGCCTGCAAAATACAGGTGGTGGTGCCTATCAAGTCAGTCCGTTCTGTAATTATCCCAAGAAAATCTTTACCTCTTTCCCAGAAGACAATTTGACACTCTCATAGATTTTACCATTATGCCTTATGTCCTGCTAAATGGTCTGCTGCTTACTTTTCTGCCATTCTTGGCTGTGCCTCTTTGGATCACATCAAGGAATAATTAAAACAAGATCACTCTGGTTGTCAGTGGGTTGTCAGTCACCAGAAAAATGTTAACCACCAGAGTACTCAGTGCAGCACCCATGGATAGGGTCCATCCCTTCCTGGGAAGTCTGGTCTGTTTCAGTTACTCCAGTTAATTGGTGAATCTGAATTTAAGTTCCTATAGAAAGGCTACAGGACAGCCAAGGGAGAAAGCTTGATCTTCAGGCTGTTGCTCCCAAGCAATAGCCACCTTTCTTCCCGTGGTGTTTACACTCTGGGAGAATCAATGGGCATTTCACAACCTGACAAGGTGTTTACAGTTCCCAGCCTCTGCTTACAGATGTGCTGGGATAATGGATCTAGGTATGTGTTTGGTATTTGTGCTGTTGAAGGGGCTGGAAAGAAACCCTCAGGCCTAGGGGCTTGGTCTCATTGACTCCAGAGGAAATACGAATTACTCCAGATTTAAAAACATTTATCGAGCAGCTGAAGTCTGGCCCTCAGGACCAACTGATGCTTAGGTAAAACACAACATAAACACAGATGTGTCAGAACTGCAAAAAAATTTGGTCAGAGAAAAACTGAAAAAAAATCAGTGATCAGCGGTGTCCAAGGTGATGCCAGAATGGGTTGGACCTTGCATTGGGCATTGCCCAGGGCTGGTATCAGCAGTGTCTTGAATGTGCCTGGGGCTACCCTGATGAGGCCAAACCTGAGCTTTCCCTCAGCCCCTCTCCGGGGGTCTCTAAAGGGTGGGACAGATCCAGCACTGTCCAAGTGTTGCAATCAAGCTCTCAATGGGACCTGATTACCCTCAGTCATGTCTGGGAGGGAGGGAGGGACTCACTTTGTGTCTTGATCAATGTCATGCATCTTTCTGTATGGGAGTTTGCAAAATTACAGTTCATAAGCCTCCCCCAGCCCCTTCCCTGAAAGCTACACCCACATTTTTCTCATGGATGACTCACTGCTAAAACAAAGTGTTTCTTCAGCAGGAGTTTTTCTACGCTATGCATTAAAAACAGCTGAACATCTGCCTTGACATCAGGCTTCTTGAGTGACAGTGAGAGCATGCCAGAGTATGCCGGTGTACGTGAACTTGCACACATGTGTAAATATGCTTTGTATATTTTTGAGTTTTTCTTTTGCTCTTTTCATTCCTTTTCCTTTCAGTTTATTTGTTGTGTTTTGGGTTTTTTTACTTTATGCTTCTCCCCTTCTGTTCTATGTGTGCCAAGTGCAGAGCCACAAACACTTGCATTCTTCATTCAAAACTACGGTATGAAGAGTTACATAAAATAACCTCATCCATTCCTTCATGGATACACAGAAAAAGATGATGGAGTCCTTTCATATGATACAAGAAAAGAGAGTAAAAACAGATCAGTTTAAATTAAACAAAGGAAAGCATTAGGTGAAATAACAGGAAAAGCGTCTGTCAGATTGAGCAGTAATTTGTTTCTCAAGGGCAGTGGCTGAACTGGATAGTTTGCACATGATTTTTTTGGGGAGCGACAATGCTTTTTTTGTCCCCAGAGTGAGGTGTGTCTTCATCACTTTGATGTGCAGCTCTGAAATCAGCAACATGGGAAACCACGGAGGCAGAGATGTCAGAAATGGTAAGAGGTTTCCTGAGGTGATAGAAAGGCCACCTATGAGGTTGTTGTGAAGGAAAATTCCAATGACTGCATGCAATATTTGGAAGAAACAAACAAGAGGGTTAAGGTTACGATGCATTCACATGTGAAGGTTGCTCGCCTTTAGGTTATCCCCCACTGGAGGAACCCCAGTAGATGTGAGACATTCGGCCCCTTTTCAAAAATTACACTTCAGACTTCAAATGAAGGATACAGAAGTGAAAAAGATGCACACATTTAGGCACATGTCCTGCAAGGAAATCCATAGAGGCTGGGGAAGTGGTAAAGGTAAGGAGATCTGCTCTGGGAAACTAATCCACAGCGCAGAGCTGTTTAACCCAAAGGAGCACAGGCACTGGCCTTGCGACACGATGCTGAGACGGTGCACACATCCGTTCAACCCGTCCTCTGCTGTCCCATGGCAGCTTGGGGGCTGCTGGCTGTGCTGGGGAGGCAAAGCACAGTGGGGACAGGAAAGGGAGAACCTACCACCACATCCTGACCCTGACTACTCAGCAGCTCTCATGTATGCACCGGGGTGGGGAAACAGACTTAATGAGCCGGCTGTGGTTGGGAATGCTTTGGCTGTGGGCTGTGCCGGGCAGGAGCAGCCCTTCCTCATCTCCGGATCAGTTGGAAGCAACGGCTGAAGGCAATTAACAACTCAACAGGCTGAACAGGTAGGGCAAGCACGGTGGCAGAGCAAGTTCCCCTCACACTCCACTACCCACAGCACCCGGGCTGAAGTCTCTACTTGAATCAAAGTGTGTTAGGTGTGGTATATGAATTACGTTTGAAAAGTTTAATGCGTTCAAGGGTACAGCCTCAACTAGCAGCTAACAGCAATGAATGAGCCTTGGGGTGAGCCAAGCCAGCTTCCACTCAAGTTGATAGAGGTATGGTCTTTTGGCTTCAGTGGGAACAGGATGAGGTCCTTCATGGCCAGCCAAGGAGAGATTAGTCTAATGATGTAATGGTGCTTGTAACTGCCTACTCAGTCTTAATTCTGGTCTTACATTGTGAGCATGTATCATAGCACAGTCTGTAATTATGTGATCACATACTACTTGCTCTGTAAGATACCCACCCCATTTGAGGCACAGGATGAGAGGTAAGGGCAGAAAGGTTCTCTCCAGCCCCCGTGACGTTGTCCCACATCCCAGCTCTGCAACAGACTTCCTGTGGGGTCTTGAGCAAGACAGGGCAGCAATGTGCACATGGCAGGGACTGAGTTATGATTTCACTAGCAACGTAAGCCTGGTGTTTTCTAAATAGAGGAACTTGGTTTTGCACTCTTACTGAGCTCTGAGCGTAGCTTTATACAATGGGCAGTCAACAGCAATGATGTCTTTAGGTTTAAACTGCCTATACAGCCTATCCAACCTCACTACAGGAGGTTTGAACATCCCTTGGCTTGCCTGACAAGGCATGGAGGCACACCTATCTTTTGGCAGCAGTAGACCACATTGCTGTTGGCAACATTACGAGTTAAAACCAAAAGTTTTATCTCCTTGATCTGACACCACAAGCTCCCTCTGCTTCTGGCCATCTTTCTAGTCTCACCTTCTGCTTCATTTAACATGTTCCAGAGGCTCTGGTGGCCTGACTTCCAACATCCCTGTAACTTATGGCTGGAAGGTTGGCTGAAGGTTCTTATGCCCACTGACAAATGGGAATGAATGGATTGAATGGAAGAAGAGTATGGAAGGAAATTCTGAAGCAGTGAAAAATAGGACAGGAACAGAGTGAGCTTAGAAGGAAAAGTACATGTATGACTGTAATGTCAGGAAGCACAAGGAGAGCTGCAAGGGCGTAAAGGAACCCAAAAGGATCTAAAAAGTCAGAAGGTAAGGAAACTTCCAGAGCAAAAAGCAAGAGAATAAACAAGAAGGAAAGACAGATGAAAGAAAACAAAATAGAGAAAACAAAGAAAATAGTTCAATCAGGAGGTGAAAAGCAGATATACAACACAGCACTAACAAGCAATGCTGTGGATGAGTTCCCCCTACCCTGTTTCAGGAGTCCACAGGCTCACCCTTATAGAGCCTTGATGTTGTCCTGTGCGGCTGACCAAGAAGTGACAAGGTGGGATGGCTGCATGGTTCTACAGACAAGTCACTGTCTCAGCTCCTGGTAAGGCTCCCTGGTCTTTCTGGCACCCCCTTCTCACCCCACTAGCCCGTAATCCAGTGCACTTTCACTGGTGTTTGTGTCACGTAGGTATATCCACCACTGCAACTCAGTCACTTGTTGACTGGGATCTCTCCCTAGGAGAGACTGTAAACACACGCACTGAAGGGCAGCATTCTGCCTTGGTGATGAGACACCCCTGAAAGATAAATACTTTGAGGAATAAAATGAACAAACATGTAGAAAAAATGGAGTTTGGTCTCCTACAAGGGTGTCTGGGCTACAAAATACGTCACAAAAGCGTCTTCCTCCTTGGTGAATCTTCTTTGCATCCAAGTTTTATCTAATGCAGGAATGAAGTAATCCCACTGACGTCACTGGGCTAACATGGGCATAGAACCAGCCTGTGTGGCTGGCGAAATAGGTCAGTGGTGTACTTGGAGGTGCAGATGCTGAGTTCATTAATAAAGAGGAACTTTTGCAGCTATTTCCCAGAGCTCCCCAGCTCACAGAGGTTGAGCTGCACTCTTCTCTAGTCTTGAGGCCGGGGGCTAGCCTGGTTTCCTCTAGCACCCCTCTCCGTCCAGGCAAGCAGTTTCCACAGGTCTTTGACAGAAAAATACTGGGTTTTTTGACATTCCACACTTCTTACAAGTAAAAGCCAAATGAAGAACTATGTTCCTGATGTTGTAAGGCCTACATCCAAATTTTTTAGTTTGTTGAATGTAATAAAGCAGCTGAGGACTTAGTGTGGTAATAATAGTTGTGACCACTGATCAGCTGCTTGATTTCACACCCCATTTTTTGTACTGAGGTGCAAGAGATTATTATTATTCTAATCCCACGTGGGTACTTGACTTTCTACCAAAGCTTTCCATCAGAGATGTGAAATGAAGTATTGTCCTTGGAGCCGTGTTAATTCTCAAAGCTGGGCCTGCTCTATCATTACACAGAGGGTAATTCTGTTCAGTCATTGAATTGCTGCTTTCCAGCATGTTGCTTTGGGATCTCCGGGGTCATGTAGGTTGCTAATAAACAATGCATGTCTTTCCTATGGATGGATCCCTTTCCTTCACACAGCACTGTTGGTGCAATGCACCTTACACCCATCACACCTAATCCTCTCTTGGAAGAAAATATTGGAAAAGAAAAAAAAAAAACACACAAACCATGAAATAAAGGAAGACAGAAAAGTGACACCCAAGGAACTTGTGAGGAACCAGGCAGCTGACTTCCAGAATGCCAGGTGATGTAATGCTAGTTTAAAGGCCATACACACCTCTGTGTGCTCATGAACAGAGCAGGCTGAGGCAAGTAGCTGCACAGAGAGCTCTGGAAGCTGCTAGCAAGAAATGCACCTTAGTGTGTGTGTGAAGCTCTCTGTGCCCCTTTGATGCTGGGAAGGAATGCTCTGTTTTCCAAACCAAAGCCACTCCGTTTTGCCTATGGGCTATGTGGAAATATGGGAAGGTGGAAGCAAGAAGCAACTTGCTCTGTCAGGGAAGCAAAGCAGTCTGTAGCTATTTACACTGCACACTACGGCTTTTAAACGAGGCGGCCTGAGTGCCTGCAATGGTTAAAACCCAGCATTCTTTCCGCGGGGCTGTTCATTCCCTTGGTGTGCTGCCTGCTAGCAGCTGGCTTTTGCCCCTGGCTGTTGCAGCAGGTTGATACGAGGTGATCTGGATCTGGTGATTCTTGTCTGAAATCCCACTGTGGTTTTTCTCAGTCTTGCAAGGCACTGTGTTTCACTCCAGCAGTCTCTCCGAGCCATGACGAGAGAACTTTTCCTGTTTGTATGTCTGATGGACCTAGCAGGCACTTCTACATGTGAGGCATTGGGGTTTTTTGTTCCTTCTTTCTCCAGCACCTTCTGGGTAATGTTTTCCGCATTTGGTCTCAGCCCACAGTCCTTTTCTCAGAAAACTCAACAGAGTCACCCCTAGCTGTATTTCCATGGTTGGGTAGGTGTGTTTATACACATATACATGTGTTAAAAATATCCTTCTTAGTTCAGGTACTATTAGAATATTCCATTACCTTGTATTAATCTAGTTGAGTCAAGAAGCAGTTTAAGCAGTCTAAAACAGATCTAAACAATCTCTGTGTGTACTGTCCGGAAAGAGTTTATCACTTTCATGCCAGCCTGATCCTCCCGGAGGAGAGGGGCTCTAGGCTGGGTTGCCCCTCCAGCTGTAGGGCTGCCCCTCCAGCTGTAGGGCTGCCCCTCCAGCTGTAGGGCTGCCCCTCCAGCTGTAGGGCTGCCCCTCCAGCTGTAGGGCTGCTGCTGCCTTCGAGCAGAGGGGATGTTGGCCTTCAGTGCCCAGCCCCGAGACGGAGGACACTGACTATCGATTACTGCTCCTGCAGACAAATTTACATTTAAAAGCCGAACGTGAGAGATAACTAAACAGATAAGCCTACCCATTTTCCAGGTGCTGGAAAACCTGACTGCCTTCTTTATACAAACACGGGTTTAAGTACTATTCACCTCGGGGTGTGGATGAGTTTATCTTGGTTAGGAATCCAAGGAAATGACTTTTAACCCCTAGCATTGTAATAGGTTGCCCAATGCATCTATATAAACATGATGCACATTTATACTGTAATGATCCCTAAGGTTCATTAAATACCATAACAAGGATTTTCGGAAGGCAGCCAGATAGCCTGTCCCTCCAAGCTATATTATTAAGAAAGGCCAATCTGTTACAACAAAATGTTTTAAAGTTGATTGCCTTTTTTATTTATTTTTTTTTCAACTAGCCTTGAATTATTTAACATGTTCTCTAAGGGATTATTGTTTCACGTCCCTTTTCAGCACTTGAGATCTGAAGAGTCCCTGAAATAGTCTCGGCAGGCAGCATCCAGTTAACCCTTCTGTGCTTCCATTGGGGATCTACAGCTCTGGAGTGCTTCTTCCCTTCCCAGGCACCAGAATGTTGAAGGCAGTAGCAGATTTCAAGCAGAGATCTGAGCTGAAAAATTATTCTGTACAAATACATATGGCAAAGTCCTGCAAAATTTAAGAAGATGAAATCAACAGCAGGCCATGCAAATTTAATTAAAGTCCATAAAGCTTAACTCTGGAAAGCAGCACACCCGAATAAAAAAGAATAACAAGTTTTATGAAGCTACAAAATGGTATATATGCCTTATGGTGCGTTAGCAAAGTTAGGGTTGAACCAGTATAGAGTAAAAAAAAACCCACTTCTGGTGCTCAAAAAAAGGTTCTGCAGTTCATTATATGGCTTGTCTGTGTTGGTGCTGCAGGGCTAGAAGAAATAAAAAGTAATAAAATGTAATAAAATCTGACTTTGTCTCTAATACCAGCAGATCCAAAGCTAAATATGCAAAGGCACAGTTCTGTTTTGTAAGATTGTACCATTTTTCCACAGCCTTTTCTCAGAGAAAATAACACACTCAGAGTGAGGTGCAGAACTTTTACTGAAAAGTTCCCTTTTCAGTATATTTGGGGAGACTTGTGTCTTGCTAACAGCAGAAGCGGGAAGAAGCCGACTAATCATATTACCCTTCCCCAGGCCACAAACATGCTATACCCAGCGTTGTTTCTCCTGGTGTTCTGCACAGGGTGTGGCGTGTCCCAGGGGAGCAGTGGGGACCACAAACCCACCTCCCTGCCTTGTCCTCCCACAAGCCATCATCTGCCACAGCCACACTGCCTGTTTCAGGCACTGTGTGCTGTCAGGGGAAACCTGAGGGTGCCTCCAGCCCCATGGGGTTGGCAGCCAGTGATGTGGGACAGGGATCCTGAATGGTGGACTGGCCTTGATTGTGTTCGACTGGGAAATAAAGATCCCAGGCTCCAGATTCACCTCATCTGGGGAGGTTTTGCTGGCTTCTGGGGAGGGGGTCTCTGCAGGACGGCACACAGGATTTGCTGAGCAAAATGGGGAACAGGCCAGTGCTGGAAGCTGAGTCAGCAGCCATGCCACAGCAAGGCATCCCCCATGGCCAGACTTCCCCTTTTCTGCCTGCCTGGTTGGGGAGTGGGGCACAAGCGGGGCCCCATCCCAGATGCCCTACTGCAGCACATGCAAGGAGATGCCTGTTGAGCTTGAATAAACCACTAAGCTACAAAGATTTTTTAAAACACCCATTTTGGCTAAACCTTTGTGGATTAGCAAAATGGGCTGGAGAATTACCAGGAGCTGCTGCCTGTCATCGTGTCTGGTGCTTCCTGATGGGGTCAGGAACGCCAGTCGCCCTGCCCTGCTCACGGGAATTTCAGCAGTTTCACTTCCACACCCAGCCCAGGGCAAAATGCCTGTAAGCAGCAACAAAAAGTAATGGTTTAAAAAAACCCAAACATAAATATTTCATAATTCAGAGGAGATTTACCAGCAGAGGCTACAGCTGACAGAAAATGGTCAGACTCTGACGAGGACTTGATGTGAAAGGACCCTGTAGCTTGACCTTCCTGGACATGATGGTAAAGGTGGAGTCCGGGAGGATGCCAAGGTTCGAAGGGGACAGGAGGGCTGCTCATGTTTCATTACAAATCCCTGGAGAGTCCAGCCCCTCTCCCTGTGTGGGAGCCATGCCTCTGTGGCAAATTTGCAGACCTGTCTGACCTCTCTTGCTGAGACACCCTTTGCTCTCTCACAGCTCTGCCTCACACACTCCTGAGGGTCACAGCTTCGAGCCTGCTGCTGCCACCCTCCCACAAGCCCTGCCGTGCCCGAGGACAGCAGGATGGCACACTGACTGGTACCTGAGGGGCATAGTCTGGGGCATGCCCATCCCACACATTACCTGCCTCTCAGGAGTGACCAGCATCTGATATGTGGTTCCCAGAGGTGGGGAAGGGGCAGCCATGGTTTGACTTTGGTCTAACTCGTGTATTTCTGCATCAGGCTTGACTGCTGTCAGCTTTTTCCCATCCATACAAATCCTGTACATACACAAAGTCTTATTAAGAAAGGATTGGTCTGAATGTTGACACATGTTTTGGGGGAGGGGAAGCTGAACTCCTTCATCCACCTCTAGTGCCTCCTTTGCCCCAAAGAAAAGGCCATTCTCATTCACTTCTTTCACTGCAGTTAATTAGTAAGTCCCAGCCAGCCCGTCCTCTGGAGCTGGCAGTTCCTTTAATCTCTCTGTTGCTAGGGCATGCTGACATGCTCTGCTGGTACCAGTTCCAGCATGATGTGGGGGATTGTCGAAAGAAAGGGGAAAGGCCTGATCAAACAGAGTCAGATTTAAAAAAAAAAAGGAAAAAAAAGAAAAAAAAAGAAAAGAAGCTCTTTTTGATGAGGCTGAGAAGTTTACAATGAGGCAAAGCACACTGTGAATGATAAGGCCTAGAGGAGCTCATTAAATTGAGGCAAGCTGAGCAGAGTTATCTTATTTCACTTCCTTTCTCCTGTCACCCCCACCTCTGTGATGGAGAACTCCTTTAATGAACTGGGGGAAGGCATTTCCTTGAAAAATATTTGATAGACATAAATGTATACTTGTTTTCCTAGGACTTTTTGTAAATCAACTCTTTAAACATTTGTAGAGAAAGCTGCAGCCTCAGTGAAGGTGCTAATTGAGAGAAGTGCAGGCTACAGGTGAAATAGGTCCCATAGCTCATTACCATTTCCTCTTCTCAGCTCATCGAGCCTCCTGAAAAATAGCAAGATGAAAGTTAAGTAGGACACATGGACCTCAGAGATGATAGACATCAAATATGAATGCAAATATAAAATGTTTGCCTTGGAAATGGTTTTGCTTACTTTATTTGATCTGCATCAGCCTTTACGAAACCAGAGTGAGCATGTGATTTGAAAAGATCCATGTATTGAAACAAAGTGCTGCCTAGCTAAACCTCACACAGTTATTTTCTTAGGATCTCTGGCAAGTTCCTTTCCTGACTGTGGCCAGCGCTCTCTGCCTCAGGAGCAGAGGAATCTCACCACAGCATGTCTCAATGCGTGCAGATATCTTGAAGAGCTAGAGAATTCAAGAGGCTGCAGGCTGATAGGGAATCTTTGTAGGAGCTCTGTGCTCAGCAGAAGAAACCAGGGTGGGGCTTAATCCCTTGCTGGCAACATGAACAGTGGCAGAGGGCAGTAATGGACAGTGCAGTCTTTCCATCGACCTTAAAATTAGCCAGATTGCTTATCAGAAGTCTGTTTTGAGAGTTCACATAAATGATGGACCACAAAACAGAAGAGAGCACCTGCCCCACAGAGCCTCCTACTCACAGAGATGAGCGCTCCCTTTCTTGCAGGCACAGAGCTGGGTGGTGTGACTGCAGCCCTGCAGCCAGCACAGCTCTGGGCACGGGCGTGGGGGCAGCACTGGCAAATGGCATGTTTCCTCTGCAAAACTCCACCAGCCCCAGCATAAATTTTTCACAGATTCTTGATAGTTTCACTTGATCCTTTCCTCCATGGACTGTAAGGTAGGATGATTTTTTGGAAAGCCACCTCATTGTTCTTGTTATAAAGCAATCCATTATTGTAAATAGTTATGTTAACCTCCCTCATCTGCAGGTCCTTCTCCCTACCTTAATACTTCCCTCTGGCCAAGAATTCCTCTCTTGCTGTGCAGGTGAGGGACATGGACTGCTCCCTTGTACTGCAAGGGATAAAGTTAGCTATTTACAAAGATAAGAGTACCTTTAAATGTGCAAGTATGTATTTATTAATCTGTCCTCCTAGTTTGAGTAGTTTCCTCTCCCCTCCAGCTATAGGAGCACATAGGGATCCTTGCTGCATAGAGAGTGCTGTACTTTACACATGGCAGCTCAGCCGAAGTACAGCTTTACCAGTTTAATCTCTTTCAAGTATCAAGCCATCCTTCTCCAAAGTTGTTGTAAGAAAACCTTTTTTTTCAGCTGAGTGATTCCCTATAAAGGGACATCAAGTGTTTAGCATCTAGCACATTCTACTCTTATTTCTCTGTCCTCCACTCTTTCTGCCACGAATTTTCTCAGCAGGACTGGAGCCAAAGATAGGATGAGACATGGTGGAGCGGGATGTCACAGTTGTCCCTTATTTGCCTGGCTGACCCATGCTAGCAAACAGATTGGTTGTGCTAATATAATCTGAATCAGATAATGAATTAGCTAATGGGGCATGCCATTAGGGAGAAACTTTTTAGGGACCTTCATTAACCTTGGTGTGATATACTCATGTGTGTGTGGGCACACAAATGGTAGCATGCTGCTCCTTCACCCCACTCATTGCCACTCATTCAGAGTCTCATGCAGAGCAGGCAAATGCAAGTTCAGTGAGGCTTTGTTTGCTCAGTGTGATATGGATTTGTAAAATAGAGTTGGAGAGATAGGCAATTGTAGTCTTCTGGCAGTCTCATACATCACCCTACAGCACTGTCTGGCTTAATGTCATCTTACACTCATTTTGTACCTGGTGTCAACACTGGTAAATGTCCAGGACAGTGGAAAACTTGTTTGTTGTTTGTGGGATTTAATATCCCTGTCCCCACCTAGGCCAGCTTGACAACACGCATCTCTCTTCTTTCCAAGCATGATGTTTTTCCCTTGTTTCTTGATGAGTAGTCTCCAACAAGTCCTTATAAAAACTGTGTCACTGTCATGCTCTTGCTTTTTAGATGTGATAGATTATGTGCTGCTGTGTATCATTGTCTTTACATATGGGTCACACATGATTTAATCATATTGAAGAAGTAAGAAAAGTCAAAACAGTGGATAAAGCACAACAAATTCAGATCAGAAGACACATTAGAAGTGACTGAATACAGGGATACTGTGCTAGTGGTGCAATTTGCCCAGGCAGAGAAGGAGTGGTAATTTTTCTATCACCGAAAATTGTCATAATAAGGTTGGATAAGAACTCTGTTAGAAGAGGGCAACACAGCCATTATGGTTTGCTACTTCTAGTGTTAACCTCTAGCAAACCACAAATATTGTGTAAGTTTCCATATAGTGCAGTTTATCAGCAGGGTATTCTGTTACTTGATTTATGATCGAGGTCACTGCTTTGGTTTAACAGCAGTTAGTAGCAGTGAACGTGTCCCGGAGTAGGGTCTAGGAGTGCCTGGGGTGTGAGACATAACTAAAACCTATGCAAGGCTGTCTTCTCCTCTCTGACAACTGGCTTACACTGCAAAACACACAGGAACCCTAAAAACAAAGGCAGCAGAATGGGAAGGAAGGCGACTCACAGCTAGGCAAGGGGCCAGCTTTCTCTGCTTGTTCCTCTGAGTCTCCACTTCTGGAGGTCCCTGTTTGCACGGCCGTACTATCAACTCATGTTTTAGCTGCTCATTTATGGTGAATCATAACCGAAGGGAACCGAAGCACTATCTGAAATTCACTTCCTCTTGGGCAACAGAGAGGCTGGCCAAATTCCTCCTTTTGGCTGTTTATGCTGCTCTTTTGAAAGGGCACCATTATAGCAGCACAACACTGCTGTATTTACAGCATTGGTACAGCTTCACCCTCCTCAAGCTGTGAGGCTCTGAGCATCTGTAGTGGTGAGAAGAATATATGACAGTCGAAGGCAAGAATTTCTGTGCAGGCATGATTTAAGCACGATTACATTACCAGAGAAGTCTAAGTTTTACATACATATGAAAATAAAAGCATGTTCCCCACTTCATCAGCCTAGTCTGCTATGCTATCAAGCTTGGCAGGCCAGGTGAGGCAAGCCAGCAAAAAAAGTACCCAAATGAGAAAAGGTATTTTTCTATTTTTCTAATAACCAGCTGAGATGACCCTGAAGAATACTTCTGGCTGTAAACATTTCCAGCATTTGGGACTATGGAAAATTCACATCTTCACAATCTAGGGGGATTTTATTTATACCCAACACTTATAGTAAGGACAGGATGTTAAACAAAAATTGACCAGCAGAGAGACTGAATATTCCCAGGTAGAGCCTAACAGTTGGTAAGAGACGGGAACAAAGGTCAGGCTTCTCGTCTTTCTTAGACCAAGAAAAACAGTAGTGATTCCATTAAAGCCACTTGCTCAGTAACTAAAGGCAAGTAATTTTGAACACTGGTCAAGGGAGAAGTTTCAGTCATGTAAAAAGCACCATGGAGAGAACAGCAACAAGCATCAGCTATCCAAAACCCAGAGAATTCATAGGAAATGTAACAGCAGGTCCACTTGGAGAAATCATCAGCTCTTCTTTGATCTCAGCCTCAGGGAAATGAGCATGCAGAAGCTGGGCTAGATATATGATGACAAAATTACAAAGGTCAAGCAGCAAAATGGGAGCAAATGAACAAGAGACCTTAAAATGACAAGTAGTTTTTCCATTACTACTCTAGCATCAAGAGGAAGACAGAGGTGACTGAAAACATACTGCCCAGAGGGGAAGAAAAGCTTCAGACCATGCATGGCCAGAGTCCCAGGGTGCTCCATACCTTTTTTGCATTTGTTATCACTTCAGACAAATATTGCAATCAATGTTAGTGACACAGGGGGTGAGATCACAAAATTAGAACAAAGACTGAATCAGGAGATCCCTCAGATAGTGTTGAAGTCAGTTGGGCCAGATGAATTTCATCCTTGTGTAACTGCTGCAGCCAGTTATTTCACTACAAAAGCTTTAGGCGTAACCTCACCCAGCTCCTGGGATGTTATGGAGCCCCGAGATCGTATTTGGACGCCTGGAAAAGTGCAGACGTAGTTCCGGTCTTTAAAAGGCAAAAAAGGAGGAGCCAGGGATTACAGATTGTTCAGCTTAACTTCAATTCCCGGAAAAATACTGGAACAAACAATTAAACTTTGGTAAGCACCTAAAACAAAACAGAGAGATGAATAATGGCCAGCATGGATTTGTCAAAAACAAATTGTGTAAAACAGGTCAAATTTCCTTTCATGACAGAATAAAAAAACCTTGTTGATAAGGGAGAAGCAATAGTATTCCTATGTTTTGATGGTGGTGAGGGCTTCATCACAGAGTAACATGATACTCCAAAGCAAATTAAGGGAACTAACTTGTGGTAGATGGAGTTTGTCTGCGATGACAGAACACTGACTGGAAAACTGCACAAAGAGAATAGTTACTAGTTATACTTTAAAAAGGGAAAGAGGGATCAAAGAAGAGTTGCTTGGGAGTCTATACCGGGAGTATATTACTTATTTAAGGCGATTATGAACACCCTGGACAACGGAACAGGGAATATTATATTCTTGGCTACCGCAGATCTGGAAGGGTACTACGGACAATCTGAAATATAAAGCTACAAGTAAAAAATATTTAGACAAATGCCTTAAAAATAGGATTAATTTCATTAAGGACAGTTCTCAGTTTTTATATATGAGCATCACCAGGAATAATTCATTCTATTTGTATAGGGTAGCGAATTTTTGTCCAAGTAGCAAATCTGCATAAAAATATCTGAGGGATGTTCCAGGTCACAATCCAAATATGAATTAATTGCTAATGCAGAAAGGACAAATGCTTTACTAGGATGTGTGCCTAGAGGTGTACTCCACAACTGATAATTCTGCCCAGTTCTTCGTGAGGCTGCAGTTGGAGTGTGATGTCCAGACATGGGTGCTGTCCTCAAGACAAGATCCAGAGGACAACTGGTGAATAACCAGAGGTCTTGATAAACAAATCTAGGAGGGAAGAATGAACAAACTTCTTTAAGTCTAGAGAGGACAGGGGGAAGATAGGGTTACCCCTGTCAGGTATGTGAAAGGTGGCTGGGGAGAAGAGGAATAAATTGTTCTACATATAGATGATGGATAGGACAAGTAATGAGCTTAAACTACAGAAAAGGAGACTGAGGCTGGATGTTAGAAGAAGGTAGGCTGTAAGTATAATTACACACAGAAGTATCTGAGGAAGGTATGGACTCACCATCCTGCTTTTAGTAAGAGGTTAGACAAGCATTTGCCAAGTGCGACATAAGTATAATGATCCTGCCTTGGGACATGAGTCTGGACTAAGTTATCTTCTGAGATTCCTCCCAGCCATATAAATCTCTGATTCTCTCCTGGCTGCTGGAGGAAGTGAGGCTGATGTTGTGGAGCATTTTGACTGCTCCATGTTTGTTGTATGCAATGCTCTCATTTGTGAGTGAGAGGCAAGAGCAGTCCTGCAGGAGCTGTGTGCACTGCTTTTTGGTGCAGAGGAAGAAGGCTGTAGTGACAGGTAAAGTCACCAAAGACTTAGATGTCCTTGGATTGTGAGACTATAGTCCTGTATGTTTCATCTTGCATTCGTCTGCATGTCTCTGGTCCTTACATGGTGATATGTGACCCTAACCTTGACTGATCAGTATAAAACTGATAAGGTGAAACTCTGTGACTCTGACTGTTCTTAGGATTGCACACCAATCTCAGCCTCCTAAATAGCCAAGCAGAGCTGACTGTCCTGCTCTGTATATAATTCAAGACTTCTTGCTTTCGTTTTGATGGGAACCAGAGGCCAGTTCAGCCTGCAGCCCTGGCACCAGTGACACAGGCTGGCACTAGCAGCCCTAAAACTGCCAGAGTGTCAGATGGGGAAAAGAAATGTGAGAAATTGGTTTTTATCTGGAGTCCTTGCAGGCCATTAGGGACACAGCTTGCTAAAGATTATTTTAGGCAAGCACTTAACAGAAGTTTTGTTTCTCTAGGAATTCAATGGAAGATAAGTGGAAAAGTGTGCAAGCAGGAAGGACAGAAATATTCCCTTTTTTTTTTTTTTTAGTTTCCAAAGAAAACTTTTACAAACTTTAGTATATAAATAGAAAAAAAAAAGAATTCTTCTTTTAAAGAGGTGGCTAACCCAAAGGCCCCAGGAAAAAATAGCAGAAAGCAAACACAGAAGTCCTTCAACTCTGTGTCATAACTTACAGCAGGTTTCCAATTGTGAAATCTCTCAGAGATGTGGGACAGATGTTATGGTGAGGAAAATAAAACGAACAGACATTGGGATGGGAAATGCAGAGAAGATGAAACGACACCATGTCGTAATCCTTAGGAGAAAACTCTATATGGCTTTCCAAAATCCTGTGCTGGTGAGCAATTAGGAAGCCAGATGAGCTATATAAACAGAGCCACTAGAGGTCTGTAACTGTTCCCACGCGGTTTCCAGAGAGACTGTCAGTCTCAAGAGCAGCTTTGGGGAGGGCACTCCTTCTGCCCACCATCTTTTAAATGGTCCCTTTAATATTCTGTCCAGGGCTATTTGTGTAAGAAATGCACAAAAATGGAGGTTTTCCAGTGCTCATTCCTGTTCCTATGGCAGTAGATCAAAGGCAATAACAATACAGATTTAATTAATTTGGGAGAAGGAATTCCCACTTGCAATGGTCTTAACCCAGCAGTGGAGGGAAGTTGTCAATCGTAAGGGCAAAGGTGCCAAAACTGGCATGGATTTGTGAGTTGTTGGGGTTTGGGTTTTTTTTTGTTGTTGATTTTTTTCCTTTTTTTTTTTTTTTCCCGCACTAAGGAGTTTGAGAGGGAAGTGAAACAATAAATGTTCACCCGAGCTTCAGAAAAACTAGGGGTTCTTATATAATCAACAATTTATAACTATTCATGAACCATCCAACTGCAGGAAATCTGGACAAAACTAGGCCTATAGTCTTGTCAAAAGAAACTTCTCTAAGGGAATTGTATTTCCCGCTCCAGGTCAAGTTTGGGGAATGTCCCTATCAACCTTACCTTAGTGCCCATTCTCACATCAAAGACCAGCAGCATCCTCAAAGGAGGCAAACCTATGAAAGCTGGGGAGGATCTCATCTCCACCTGCAGCCTTCCAACTTCATGTAAATCACAGGAGTAGAGGGGATGAAATAGTTGGGAAGATTCAAGAATTACTGACTTAGACACCAAGGAGTGCAGACAAAAATCCTTGTCTAGAGCTAACATCAAAAAAATGAAGAAAGGCATTTTTGAGAGACAGAGCAGGGGGCAGGCCAGCTTTCCAAAATGCCCTGAAGAGAAGAGAAGAAGATGGAGGAAGTTTGTTGATTTTACTTGAGCTAGAAATTACCATGATATTTATCTGATGCAAATCTACAATGGGAGATCTTAAAGAATGACTACTTTGCCATCAAAAATATATTGTTTGAATGGGAATATTATAAGAGACAGAATCTCACATGAAGAAAAATATTAGAGAATTCTGCTGATTTTAAATGAATTGATTTCTTCAAATAATGTCTTCAAAAAGACATTTTTTCTCAAATGTTCTAAAATAGTGTTTAACTTATACTTCTGACAAAGCTTCCATTGCCTTCTCCTTAAACAATTGCAGAACATGAAAATTGAAATAAATTTAAGAATCTATTATCTTTTCACCCTGTGTGCCCTCACTTTCCTTTCCATATGCAGCTCGCCTAACCTGGCCTGAGTTTCTTTCTCAACATGGGAGAAGTGACCCACATGATCCTTTGTGTGATTTCTGCAAGCTTGCTCCTAACAGATAGCACTGAGACAGCACCAGATCTCTGCTGAAGCTGATTTTATGGAAAACTTGTTGAACCCTGTGGTCAGTATGTAGTGTGGTGTACTTTGAGGGTAGAATCTGCCTATCTAAAATTGCAATGAGAACATTTTCATCTTGGGCAAAATGGAGATACAAGGCTCATATCCAATTAGGGCCAGCTGGTGATTTGTCTACCACTCTGTGAAATAGACATTAATTAGGGAAATCAGATAAATAAGGACTTACCTAGATCCAATGGCCTGGTCTGCTGCAGGCATCTTAATAATATTCACAGAAATCCACTGCATGAAGTGATTTAGAAACTGCTTCCTACCTGGAGCCTGTCTCATCTTTGAACTCCAGCTGATACCATCCCAATGGCACAAAACTTTAAGGCTCTGACATACAAGAAAGGATCTTTACAGTGCAACATCTTACAGCCAATCTTGTGGGTTTTAGCTGGAATCCTGCATGTGATTCCCAACACCACACATGGTAAAGGTTCTTACCTATACAGAGACCTTGTTGGTCCGTTCACTCAGACACACCACCTGTGCCCATACTAGGGCTCACACCAACCTATGTGCATGTGTGTATGGTTTATCTTATATGTTTTCACTGAAAGAGTAAGTTGAGGAAGGCCTTTTCATTTCTAAGAAGGCCCTGAACGATCATGTTGTATATGGATCTGAAATCAGGAAGCACTGCCATTTGGAGGAGGATTTAGGTGCTCTGCAGAGAATGACCTCTTCATGCTGGCATGATTTAATTTATCTGTTTACTGGATATCGCCCCATTAGACCATTTGCAGCACAGCCAAGGTCAGGCTATATAAGGCCTAATTACACTTCCTTACAAAACTTAGGAGAAAAACCACTGACACTTTTCAGCTTATGTTTTTGAGGCTTAGCACACATCATATGTCCTTTTGTTTCCTTGAGAGTTACATTTTTCATGGTCTTTTGCAGAGTTCAGTCCCTTTAGTAAGACATTACAGGAGCTTTCTCATAACCTACTGGGTTAAATTCCAAAAGTGGTCAGTCTGGTCTTCCCTAAAGCACTTTCTTGGGCTGCAGGGGTTGGCAGAAGACATGCCAAAGGCCCAGATCATACTAGAGTCAGTGGGTCACACAGAGCCAGTGTGCATGAGAGAGCAGCACAAAAGCTGCAATCAGGTAGGACCCATAGGCTGTAACAAAGGGAAATGGGGCAAGTCTCAGCTTCAATATGTTTGGAAGGTGATGCCTGCTGCTGACATCGCTTTTGATATATGAGATCTTAAAATTAGTTATTGAAAAAGCATTATTTTTAATATTTTATAGCCAACAGGTTCTTTTGGCCCAGAGGCCCCTTATCATTGTACTTCAGATGTTACTGGAGTTTGCCGCTACAGTTCTAGGGAGAGTCCTTGGGCTATTTGCTTCATAGCCAGAGTTTGGAGCCAAAATATTTACTGTAACCTGAGCCTTAAAGGTTTTGCATGTTATTAACAAAGCAAGCTGCAGCCTGCCCTCTTCCTCCGTCCTTTCTTCAGGGTGGCTAAAGTACTGAAAATACGACACATGCACACTGCATTCTAGCTGGCTTCACAAAAACATATCCACAATAGTGCAATTTCTGTGTTAGTAACACACATGAAAAGAATGTGTGAAGCCTATGAAAGTATGCAAAGACTCATGCTAGTTCTGTGTTTAATGACAGTGAGATATGAGGCTGCCACACCCCACTGAAGTGCACAGAGTTCTGTCGCTTCGAGCCAGCCTATAAGAAGAAAGAAGGCTGAAGAGTGTTTGCCTCCTCTGTGCCATTTGTTTTGTCAGGAATGTGCTAAAAACAAATCTCTGGATACTGGTAGTGATGTCTGGAGTAGGCCCAGTCCCCATGTGAATGAGATTAGGGTATTCTGCTTTTTGTGGTCCCTGATAATGTGGAACTGTCTGTTATGGATGGCTTGGATTTTTCTCAGGGACATCTTTGGGAAGAGCAAGCTGATACTTACACTCTGAACTTCCATATGCTAAACCATCAGGAACATCAGGAATTCTTTTGATTTACCTTAAATCTTAATTTTCTGGGGAGGAAAAATATGAAGGGTCCTGGTATAATTTTAGTTTCAAGGCACAAGTACAGTGTTCCAAGAAGTATTTTTCCCAGTAGGATAGCAATTGACTCTCAGATAGATCTTCAACTTAGAATACCTTTTCTTGAAATCAGTGCTTTTCCTCTGCCCTTACCATCCTTCTTTGCAACCCTAGAAAATGAAGACCGGTACAACCCTGAACTCTGCTCTAAAATAATCATCCAGCAATGGTCAGTTTCCACCTCAGAAGCATTTGTGACCGCCTTTAAACCACCAATGCAATGCAGTTGGTGTTTATGAGAACAACATTCAGCCATGCGTCTGTGCTCCAGGTACTGGGCTGGTTGCGAAGCAGGCAAATTTCCAAATCTGGGATAGCATTCCTGTTGCCACTTTCCTATGCCAGCTGTCTCAAGGAGCTGTTACAAGAGGTGGTAATGAGGTGCTTGAGAACTACGTTTGGTCCCTCCTTCCCTTCATCATGCTCCGGACATCCCTCCCAAAGAGGAAAATGCTACTAGAGTATTACGTCACCTTTCTGTTTTCATAGACTCTTATTTTCTTGACCAATCCTCCTGTAGCTTGCTCTGCTGATTCTCAGGTCTGAGTGCACTGGGGTTATGGCCACATATATAAAATAAGGACAGAGAAATGAGTGGCTACATCATAAAAGAGTATGACGGGACATTTTGTTTCACAAGGCTGATGAGACATTGTGAATCATACTGTTCCTCCCACACAGAAATCCCCTTCTGCTATGGTTATGCCTTGCATACCTAATAGCTTAGTAACCGGCATGAAGGAAGTTCTCTGCAAAGCTGAAGAAAACTATATAACCCAAGTGACCAAATGCTACCCTCTTCAGCTTTGGTCTAATACTGTCATCTCAGCTATTGACACTGTGATTATCATGAGAAGTGCCAGTGGAAGATGATTGGACGCAAAAAGTGCAGTTAGACAGCCAAGAATAACTGGAATGTCCTGTTAATATTTTAGTTACACCACATGCTTTCACATGAACCTTGCTGGGAGATTGGCAGCAGCATAACAAAAGCAGAAGAGTCTGTGGAATTATTCAACCTCCCCTGCTGCTCCTTATGGGTGTGTTTGATCAGGCAGGCTGGAGATGGAACCATCTCCATCTCCACTGTGGGTCATTCCTGACATTCACATCTATCTTTGCAGGTGAGAGAAGTCTTTCTGAAGCACCTCAGGCCCTGGGAAGGCTCACAGTCCTCATGCCCCCAGAATGGGTTCAAGGCATGCAAAATGGCCACCATTTTGTTTCCTGCCTGATGGAGGCTTTCCAGATCCCACATGCCATCAGTCACCTGTGAAACCCAGGCACAGGTCATCACTTCAGGCAAATGCCTGGAAGGGAGAGGGATAGTGGGAGCTGAGGAGAAGTCAGTGGTATCTGATGGGTAGGTGGCCAGGAGCTGCCAGCCACTTTATCCATGAGTTGTCTGCATGTTGTCAGCACACAGCAGAGGTTTCAGGTGCTAATCTGCAGTGGAGTATGGGATAAAGAAGGAAATTTTGGCAGCATATGGGAGAGATTCAGACTGTGAGGAGGTGGAAAGAGCTGTCTCAGGAAGCTCTTTTGTGTGCAAGCTATTACAATGGGAAACTGCCACCCTTTTTCTTGGGTGTCTGGGAATACAGGGGCTGTGAGTCCTGAAGTTCAAGTTTACGAGTTTAAATCACTGAATTCAGTGCATTTTCATAGGATAAGTCTAGCCCAGCAACTTTCAGGATGCTTTAACTGGGCTCAAAAGCATTCCTGCAGAACTGGAGGAGTATTTCCAACAGCTTCTTGAAGGCAGGTAAAGAAGTGAGGTTGGTGTGGCCGTAGCCTCAGGTACTGAACATACTAGGGCTGCACAGGGACTGGTGGGTAGGGTGGCTGCTGGGGATGCTGGACACGTCTGTCCAGACTCTGCAAATTTGCTTTCGCTTGCCATCAGCTCCAGCTGTTCTGCCATTGCCATGCTGGTCTTCTCTCCCTGAACTGCAGGCCCTGCTGCCTGCCCATCCTCATCCCACCCCGAGAGCACCCATCTGGCACCCACCTCCCCAGTGCCCACCACTGCCAGCAGCAGCTGCCAGCCAGCTGCATCATTTATTTTGGAAGCCCGCACCAGTTCTCTCCGCCCTCATGCCCCTGGGTTTACAGAATGGCAGCCACTTCCAGTTTGTAATAGCAGAGTGGCCGCCAGGTGACCCTGGCTTAGTGTAAATATTTTGCTAGCACTTGAAGGAAATGTGACATAGATTTGGGGTAGAAGTTATCCAGAGGCTGCTGCCTTGGGAGCCAAACTGCTGGGAAGCTGCTGCCAGTGGTCTCAAGGTACCAGCACTGTCAAACACCTTAGGCAGGAGGATCATGCACCAGCAAGGCATCAAACAGATTTGCTTCTCAGCAGTAGAGCAAGTGCAATTGAGGGCCAGTGTGGGGTGCCCCATGTGCAACTCAGCAGTGAGGAGTGAGGATGCCAATTCTGCACAGCACAGCAAGGCACAGCATGGCTCGCCTGGCCTGGCACACCTCCCCAAGAGCTGCTGAGCGTTAGCATGAAGGAAGGTCATGGTGGAGAGATAGAAGCACAGGTGGCTTTCAAACACTCACCTGAGTTCAGAGCAAAGAAACCACCAGAAAAGATCACTGCATGATTATTTTTATTTCTTAAACCATCTGGCTGTGTAAGCAGCCAAGGGGAAGATGGCTGCTCCCAGTCTCCTGCTAATGGGCTTTTCCCTGCACGTAGCACAGGCCAGTTTAAAGCCTGGATGGATTTTAAAAGCTGACTCCAGCTGAGGGATGTTTTTGCTGTTGGTGATACTTGTGATCACCTGCCTCAGTCTGCTTGGCTATAGTCATGCTTAAAAAGGAATAGCAATATGATGCTTAAAGGCATACTGTACCAAGTAGCTAGTGTCACATTTTACATCTGATAAATATTAATTAATGGCATTTCAAAGTACAAAAGGTGCTGGGATCTCACGAGTTGACTGGAGAGGAATAGATCTCTCAGATTTAACCATAATCTTGCTGAATTATGCATTTTACTTGGCATGGCTGGTTACTCTGGAGCAGTGTCTGCTCGTTCAGCATCCCTTGCTGGCATACCAAGGTGCCGACTTCCCGCAGGACAGCCCAGCAGCCTATCCAGGCAATCGAAGAGCCAGATTATCCAGAACGGGCAAGCTGCACCACGTCAAGGGTTTGTTTTTGGTAAGGATCCAGAAAATAAGGCTATAACTCGTTGAGGTTTTAGGCTATGCCTAGGCCCCATCCTGATCAACTGCTGTGAGCTTAATTATCAACCTTTGTTTCTCCAGACAGTCAAATTTGTTATGGAGAAAATGCATGTGTGCTGGATTCACTTGTGAAAGGCTTGACAGTAGATAATTTAAAATCAAATTACAGACTGCCACTAAACCAAAAGCAGAAAGTTCCCTTTCACAGGACAATGCTCCTTATACACTAAAATAAAAGCTGAAAAGAACTGCACAGTAATGCTCAGCTAGTTCACAAAACCGTAGGGAGGCACACTGACTTTTTAGGAAGATCCTCAGTGAATGTTAAAAAAACCCTGACATTCCTAGCACTGTGGCCCGAAATCAGTGCTTCACTCCCCGCTACGTGCAGAGACATTTAAACAGCTCTTCCTACAACTGCTGACACCATCATTCATACTGAATCTTGCCTGGGAGCCCTTAGAAATGAGTCACAGAGAGGGGAATTAACCTGTTCCTTAGAGCTGCCAGTGGATTAGCTAAAAAGCAATGGAGAAGGAAGTAAATTTTCAGAATTGGAAATTTTCATTGGGTCGTTTCATAATTGGAAATGTACACATACACATATATATACACACATATGTATATACATATATATACCCTCTACAGCCAAAGAAAGCAACAGTAAGCTGTTGCAACCAAAGCACGTTCCACACAATCCTAAGCAGGACGTTCTGTTCATAGTAGAACATAATGTAGCCTATGGAAGCTCAAGGATGAAGCAATAAAAGTTGTGTACTAGCCAGTTCAAGGTTACACAAAAACATTAAGCTCCCACTTGTTTAGAAGACATTGAAATGTGATACATGAACATAAAAAAAGTAATGTCTTTAAATCTTGAAAACAATAGCTGTTTTACTCTGTAGGGATGTATGGGATCCTCCACTCCAAGGAAATCAAAAGACCTCAATTTTCTGCACCGGAGGGAGGGGTTCATTTTTGATGGAAGCAGTATGCATGTGATTTTCCTCATGTGGTAAATTAATTGCAGGCTGGCAGGCCTGTGGGCTGCTCACCGCTTCTATTTGATAGTCAGAGTTGCACTGTGGCACTAAGCAGTGAGGCTGTGGGAAGTCACAGGGGCCCACACCTTAGCGTGGGTCAGGCTGCTCTTACATGTCTATATTCAGACTAATAACTGAAAGTCATGGCAAAGCTCTTGCCTCAGGACACAAGCAGACTTCCAAATTCTTTGAAATCACCCCCAGCAGCAGGCTGGCCACTGCCAGTGCCCTGTGAGGCACTTCCATGCTTGTCTGAAGTACCTCGCACAACAGAGTTATGGAGAGAGACTTTTGGTCACTGCAGCCTTCAGGGAAGCTATGCTATTTATCGCCCATGCTATGAGCTGCTGCTTCTCCCTAGAGCAGCCAGAAGGAAGGAGTCCTAGCATCACAAGGCTGAGACACAGTCTGTGCCCAGCCAGCAAGGTGCTAGTCCATGAACTCACTGCCACTATGGATTTGAAATGCTGGGAAAGGGCAAAGTTGCTCACAGACATTACAGACAGGCTTAGCTCCCTGCCTGGATAATGACAGACCTGTCTCCCTTCACAGACTCTCTGTTTAACAACAGATTAACCAAATTCTTTTGAGCTTTTCTTGTGCTGAAAGGATGTTGCCCAAAGTAGCTGAAAGGACAGCCCACATATCCAATACTAGCAGCTCTTTTGGATCTGTTTTTTCCCTTTGACATTACCTGGGCTACCCTCCCACACCATCCTGCAATGTAAGTTCACTTTTATAATGCAGTTGGCTTGGATTTGAGAGGAAGGTAAAGTACCAGCCACCTAAAAGGACAGCCAGAAGAGTTGCCATTTAAAAGACCAGCTGGCAAAGAAGCAATTTAACCTGATAGAAAAAGGTGTTGAGAGTAGTTTGATTATTTTGGGGGTGGTGGGCTGGCAAAGAATGGTAGTGTTGGCACAAAGAGCTCTGGACTCAATAGAAACAGCTAATTCAGCCAAGTACCAAAACTAGTACCAGCCCTAGATAAACTTTGCTGCTCCTCTTGCAGTTTTCATCCAGACTTGTCCCAGTCAGCATCAGGAACTGCTGACGGGTGCATCTCATCAATAAAGACAGGCTAGAAGAGACTTGTGATGTGTTTCCTATGTGGTTGCCTTGAACAAGGATGTATCTCACTCCTAGAGCCCAACTTAGCCATGCCAGTTGCAAGAGTCAGCTTGGTATTTACACTGTCCTAAATGGGAGCTGGGTTAGCCATCAGCCTGAGCAGCAGGGGGAAACCTACTGCTCATTCAGAAGTGTTCACATGTGAGGTTTTGGCTTTGAAAATTATAGATGTGTGTGTGTATGTTTGGGGGGGGGGGGATGTCCTGAAAATTATAGATTTGTGGGAGGGGTGGTGGTGGTTGGGGTGTGGTGTCCTGTGAGTTGCAGTTCTGGATGCAGCTTTCAGTGGTCACAGCCATCTCTATATAAATACCTGTGATGAAGCACATGATTAACTTTCTAAGCACAAAGCTCTCCCATACTAAGATGTGTGCTTCAAGAAGAGGAGAAACAGACATACATGTGCATGTGTTTCTGAGCTAGAAAACATAAAAAGTTATGCCCGATGAGGAAGCAGAGCACAACTGCTGAGTGGTAGCTGGGAGGGTTCTTTCCTTTCAATCTATCAACAGAAGAGATGCTTGAAGATTGTACCCATCCTGAAACCATAATTTTCTTTTGCAGAGTAATAAGCAAATAGGTTTTAGCCTGTTGCCTGCAGGGAAATGGTTTTGTAATGAAAGGAGCACTCTGAACTAAATCAACAAACAAGAGAATGGCTGTGTTTGTTTTTCCATATACTGGAGGTGAAGGTGCAACCATGCTGGGGTTTCTTTCACATCCTCTGCTTGACACAGGGCAGGGGACAGGCACAGACACATGCAGAGCTGCACATCTACATGGAGGGATCTTGTAACTGGAACAACAAAAGCTTTGGTCTCTGCCTTTCCCCCCTGCCCCCAACGCCATGCTCTTCCTGTCAGTGGAGTGGGAGGTGTGGGACTCCTGGCATGCCTGATTCTCTCCCTCAGGCTGTACTTGTATGAATTTTTTAAGCTAGCACTTGCCACCAACACGAGAGCTGCCTTGGTGTCTCACTGCCCCTGGCTACTTGCTTCCGTCCCTCAGCTCTTGTGCAATCACACTGAAGTGCATCGGTGAGTACAGCTGGGCCACAACCAAGGACTACAAAATAGATTCTTTTTTTGAACCCATCTCTGTTCCCCACTCCAGTTCACTCTATTGCACTGGAAGCGAATCTTGCATGCTTCTTTTGGCAGTGGCACTGACTTATGCAGACAGGTGTTCATGGCCCCCTGGCCTGGGGCAAGGGATGACTTGGGTGGGCTGGGGCCATGCTGGCTCCAAGGCATCCCTACCTGCCCATGTGGGTGGTGGGAGAAGAAAGTGGCAAGCAAGCTAAACTAATCAACCAGAAGCAGTGATGCTGGTGAAAGTATCATGTTTAAATGTATACATAGAGCCATAAAAATGCACAGATATAGCCGTAAAAATGCACTATACCACAGCTAATTTCACAAGGGGCAGATATTTTTGCGAATCCAGAACCACCAGTGTAGTTTTGTCTGTGCTACATATGATTTGTTGGTATGTCTGAAGGATGTGTGCCTAGCACAGGTACAGACTCAGCAAAATTTGGAAAAAGAGAGTTATCTAGCCAGACAGGCGTTTTTTACTTCCTTCAGCTGCATTCCAAAGACAGACAATTATTTGGAAGTATCTTGTGTTTTTAGTCAGTGCATAGGGAACATTTGCAAAGGCAGAGGCAGCAAATGCCTTAGCAAATGCCTAAAGCAGTGAGTAGTAGTGCTTTAATGCCGTCCTATACAGAGCATTCCCCTTATCCATACATTCCTTGCATTAGAACCATTAGCTCAAAGGCAGGCCTGTAGCTGAAATGAATACTTTAAGACAGCTAGCCCACTCTGTGTCTAGGCCACAAGATGCCCATATTGGCTTACGTTTTTAATTTAGCTTTCCTGTTGGCCCTCTTTGCTCCCAGCAAATAGAGAGAGAAGCATTTCTCTGTGTGTTCTTGTATGTGCTAGGACAGGTACTCTTGTGCCTATACAAGTACTTGTAAGCAGATGCAGATATAGATGTGTCCATACAGACCCACATTACCAGTCACATTTACATCTGTCTATATACATGCCTATCCTGCCATGCAATCAACATATACACAAGTTTGCTGCAACAAGCCAATCTTTTTTTTCTCTCCTGAATTGCCAAATGCTGGAAGCCGCAGGCTAGCTATTGTGGTTACCCTGATTCCCAGGTTTCTTCTGCAGTTGGCAAATAAGCAGCACTGCAAGTCTCCTAACAACTGGTATGAAGTTTTGTGTAAATCACCTTCTAGGCGTTAGACTTTTCTCAGCAAAAGAGGGGGGCGGGTGTTTGGAGGAGGGCTAGTTGCTCTCTTTGATGTGGGGATTAGTTCACATGTCAGCATTATCCCCCTTTTTTTAATATGCTGTGATTTATAGAAGGGCGGCTATGAGAGACAGCCAAGGGGACACCCACGTGGGCCTTACTGACAGACACCACCTCCCAGAAAATACCTACAACTAAAGCAGCTGGCATCAACAGAAAGACTCCAATTGCAAAAAAGAAAAAAAAAATAAGAAAAAAAGAAAGCATTGTAAAAAAGCCCTGTTTTGCCTAACAAATGCTTTTTAAAAATTGGGATGTGCTTTAATGCTTATTGAGCAGAAACTGGTTTTCCCAGCAGCAGAGGGGGAGTCTTTCTATGCATTCACAATAAAGAAATTATAAATGCTTTTTTCCTTTTAAAAAAAGTTTGTTTTGTATTTTCCCTTTAGAGCACACAATCACTAGTGAGAATGAGTGTGGCTCCAAAAATGCTTATGCTTGAAATATATTTAGCAATGCAACCGATCCAGTCAGAGTTTCCACACTCTCCTGCATGAATATTTTATCAGTGCTTTAGAAAAACTTCACTTTTTGGTCAGAAATTATGTGGTTGTTCTGCAATCCAATCTTATGTCTATTAGTGTTGAAGGAAACTTTCCTGATGCTTTTCATGGGAACTGGATAAGGCTCTGACTTATTAGGCTAGAAGCCATATTCGGAATAAGCTTTGCTTTAGCATATCTGAATTATTTAAGCTTACTTTGTGGAGTGGATGGGTGAGGGGCTGGCAAAGGAGACAGTGAGAGATACAGTAAGAAAGACTTTGCTAGCTTTTATAGCCCGTATTAGTATTTTTTCAAATTCCTATCTGTTTTGGCCCTTTTCAATTCCTAGTATTTTTATTTTTCCAGTTAACTTTGAATGAAACTTCAAGACATTCTAGTATAGCAAACTTTTAATTTTTAATTAGAAAACAAAGTTTAATTTCCAGACAGATCCGCTCTCTGAGCTGATTCTCTGTCTGACTACTGTTGTGTTGAAGTCAGTGCGGGTGACAAGGCTGTGACAGCCCAGACTTCAGACTGAACTCCTATAAAACTCTACCCTAAATAAGCAGTTTCATCATGTTGTTATCGCAGAGGTAACATGAGGTCTTTCTTGGGAGTTTCTTTTAACTCCTCCCCATCCAGATACCTGAAATCACCTTTGAGGCTGCTTGCAGCACATCAGAGACAGCTCAGTGACTGCCTGGGCACCTTACCTTGAGGGACAGACAAAAGCCAAACCACTTCTTTGCTGCTACATTTGCAGTGGTCTCCCGCAATCCTCTCCACTATTCTTTTAAGCATAAAGAGGTTATTGTGTCACCCCCCAGCAACCCATGACTGCCACTGACAACTGAGGCGTGACGCACGACGGGACGTGCCCCACACAAGTAGGCTTTGTACCCAGGGTGGTGCAGGAAAGTGGCCACGGTCAAGTGTGGCCTCACAGTGTGACTTCTCCCACCCCAGCCGGGGCTGCTCCATGTGCTCTGACCCAAATGCTAATCGAACCACTTAAACCCGCAGTGAAAGCACAGACAAAAGATCCTCTGGCATCTCCCCAAGGCAAGCAGTGCCCTGGCCCAGGGCTCCTCCCGAGATATGTTGTGGCAGCACACTGGCACAAATGGGCCTGCCTCTGCAGAGCATGGCAGACAGGCATGCAGGTTGGCCTCTCAGGTGCCTGTGTATGCACTGCCTTGGCTTGCTACTGCTCTTTTTGTGTGTAAAGTGACTGCAAAGGCAACACTTCTCAGAAATGTGCACAGAGTAACATGTTATGTGCACATACACCCTCTCCCCCCCACAGGTAACAGCATTGTAATTCAGAGGGATGCTCTCTTTCAGCACAGTCCAGTGTGGGGTTGGGGATGGTGTGTGGAGAGAAAAGGGTGACTCGGTGGACTGGAAATGATAACCCTTTGCACAGCCTCGGAAGCACACCACATGTGTTTCTGGCAAAGAAGGGACACAGCGAATGCCGCGCTACTTATTCTTCACAGACGGCTTACTGGGGTCAAAAATCAAAACCATTTTCTACTTATTTATGCAAATTGTCAAAATATTTGACTGAATGAAGGTCAAGAAGTATCTTGAAGACAATACTTCATAGAAAGAAAGACAATTTGGAGATCAATGTGCTCCCTCATTTCACTGTACTTTCAAAAAATGTAAATTCTCCTGTGGCAGGGTGGGCAATGCCTGCTGATCACAGGCACAGAAATCATCAACTTGTATTTTTTTTTACACATGCTACCATTTGGGTGCCCAGGTCTGTTTCCATTCTCACTGGTAACTTGAATTTCTCCTGAAGGGGTAAATAAGTTTTTCCTTTAAATAAACAGACAGCACTGGCTGATTAAATCCCAGTATTTATGCATGTATTTTGCTAATGTTTTTCAGTGAGAAAAGTCATTCCTATACTATTCAGGTATGCGCTCATCTGGGGAAAGCAGGATTTCTCAACTCCTGTTTGGATTGAGTTGGGAATATACAATTTAAGAAAAGCTTGTTAAATGACATATATGCTAAACAGTTAGACAAATCACTTTTCTGTAGTTACATTTGAGTGTAACTGAGATTAGAACTTAGATTTTATGATTTTGGTAGCTTACAGTCAAGAATTAAACACCGTAATATGATGTAAAGCAATAATCAAACAGCCAGTCAGTCAAGCAGAACAGGCTTACATTTTTGAACAAATGAGAAAAGCAGAGAATTTGAAAAATACATTGATTTGGGGGCTTTTTTGTCTGTTTTCGAAAGTTATGTGGGTAACGATGGAGCTTAAATCAGAACAATATAAATAGATTGCAACTTAAAACTTTGCCATGGTCTTTTTACTTAAACCCATAAAAATGTAAGTATAGGTTGGAGTTCATAATCGGCTGGACCCCTCACCTCCAAATAAAAAAAATAAAAAGGAATCAAAACTGAAACCAAATGCTCAATTTGATTATCCAACTGCTTGGCTCAAAGGTGCAATTGGCTTGTGTTTCTGTGGGCTGTATGAAACCCAGATGAACACCAAGCCCTGACCGCCAGACACAATTCACATGCCTCTCAAAGCTGAGCTGCAATCCATGAATCATACACCATCATGTGCAAAATCCTACATGAAAACATCAGGTTGAGAACAAGAATTCTTTCTGCAGAAGATACCTGCGTTCCCTCATGTAACAGCGATAGCAAGGAAATGGCTGGAACTGCCAATACATCAGAAACAGCCCTTGAATATTTCTGGTTTTTATCTACATTTCATAAAAGATCACACTTCCACTTGAGATTGTCCAAAAGCATGTGTTTTCTCTGATGTCTCACAGAGAGAAAATATGTCATCACTTTCACAATTTCTGTGATGTACTAAATACCTGCACTCTCATCTAGAATTTTTAATGAAAGGCTTTATGAAAAGGACTGTATTTGCTTTTTGACTCCCTAGTAACAGACATAGCGTCAACATCCACGGAAGGTTAATATTACACTGCAGTGTAGCTGTGTGCCCTGTATACAGGCTTTGGGAAGTAATTTCAATACCCTGCAGAAACAATTCACCACTAGTGTGGAAGTTGGGCTAGAGAAAGTGAGACAACCACAATACGCCTTTGGTTGGAAGGCAGCAGTTCTTTCTTTGCTTCAGGTCTAAATGGTAGCCTTCTCAGACATTCACCTGGCTCCACTGCTTTTATTTACAGCTTAGGAGGGAGCTCAAAGACTCTAGAAATACTGCAGCTGAACAGTCACCTTCTTAGCACCCTGCCTGGTGCAAAGTTTTCCTGGTACCTTGATTAGGAAAACACTGCAGAGGTTTCACAGGAACTGGGACTGGGATCAGGAGAAAGAGTTAAACCTTAGCATGTAACTTTTCATGTGACCAGGCTGGCAGTCCAGTGACTGTGGGCTCCACTAGCAGGCACTGGCTTGTGGAGACCTGGGAATTATTATACAGGATTGGGAGAGAATGCCAGCAATGCACACAAGGCTCAGGGGGGAGGATGAAAGGCAAACGCCACTCAGTGAATGAATTCAGAAATATGCATGCAATTTCTGAATGACTTCTTTCCCTTTGCTGAGCCTGCACGCCAGTTTCTACATCCACCAGTGAAAGCCTCACGGTACTGTCCCATGGCCTGAGAAGGTCTGTGCCAACCCTCTTGGCTCTGCCAGCCCACCTGCTGCTCCCCAGCACCTGCTGCCACATGGGCATGGGCCACTATGATGCCAGCAGCAAGAAGAGTCCTGTTTTGGCGTGCCATGAACAAAGGTCCTTGCCAAAACATCAGCGAGCCTCCTAAATGCAGCTGCTCTCAGGATGAAAGCGGGGCGCAGCTCTTCTGAATGCGGCAGCTCCCACTGGTGGTGGCAGTGCTGTGGGGCCACGGCATAACCCACGGCTGAGTGCCAGGGGGGAAAAATTCAGGGTTGCTGCTTCGGCAGTCTGAACCAAGCAGCGCCAGAACAGCCTGTCAGCTGGAGGCAGAGCTCAGGCAGCGCCATCTCCAGCGTTTCCATGATGGTTTGGACTCACCTGTCCCATGGCTGGCCTTGCCAGGTGGCTGCAGTCAGATGGGGTGTTCAGGCATGGGCTTCAAAAGCACTCTTAGGAGGAGAAACTTCCTGTCTCCCCACGATGTGTAATTTTGGAAAGATGGGAGCAGGGCCATCTAGAAAAGGTGTCCCTGCAGCTCCTCACTTGGCATGGTAGAACCATCTTTTATTATCCTGCAGGGCTACAGCTACAAACAGAAAATGCTTTCACTTCAGTTTGGCAGCGGCTCCAGTTGTGTGTGCTCTGCCTGCTTCCTTAATTACAGTGGTTGTTGACAACTTCTGATAGAGACCCTCTCTTTGAACAGTCCCCCAACTCCCCCACTTTTTTTGCAGTCTGAACACATAACAAACTGGGACAACGTTCTGTAAAAATAAGCTCACTGTAATGCAGTGATTCACATGCCACAGTTATGCTGTGTTCCTCTCTTCTGTCCTCTCAGTTTGTGCTGCTGCTGTTTATTTCCTCTTTCTGGCTATAAGACATTTTATTTATTAGTGCTGGATTTCCTGTTGCCTGCAGCTGCCCATACTTTACTCTCCCCAGTTCACTTTGTTGTTGGACTCAGTCTTGCTCTCATCAAGTTTGGCTGGTGATTGTATTAAGCAATACTTGACAAAGACTGGGACTTGCATGGCACTGTGGAGATACAAAAAACCCCTAAATAAATCAAAAGCCGATACAGGGAGCCCTCAGAGGCATGGGAGGGGTCCCTTTTTGATGACTGACTGATGCAGATATTATGCTTTTTCTGATGGTAGGAACACTTCTTGTTTTGCTTGCATGAACTGTATCACATGGAGGAAGTCAGCTCTTTGACTGTAAATAGTCCATAAGTCTGACTAACGAGGGGTTAGAGGTTTGCAATTATTTCTATTTCAGACTGTGGGCCACATCACGGTAGAAACATCGTGCAGATTTTGCACATGTGAGGTTCGTGAATGACTTCCCTGACCTTTTGTGGACATTCAACATCCTCATAGTAAACACAAAGATTGCTTATACAGAAAGTGAGATCATGAAGGGGAAAAAATTATTTTGCTGCTTTGAACGTGATTTCCCTGCTGGAAGGAAAGAGGCGGCACAAGCTCTTAACGCTCTATTACCAGCAAGGCCAGCTGGAAAAGCTCACTCATCTTTTCTGGGGGGAATTGCTTCATCTAAATTCTCTGTTGTCCAATAGCCATCCGGTACTATTTCAAGTGGCAGAGAATAAGGTTGAAGCAGCACCTAATGCTGCTCTTATTAATATTCCCTCTCCGGTGTTTTATGTGCAAGAGGCTGCCCTAATTTTATAATCTTCTCTTTGTGTTTGGAAGAGATTTGGGGCCTGAAAACTGAGTAATGAAAGTTAGGGGTGAAGTGAAACCCAAGGCATGGAGGCAGCTGAGGTGTGTTTTACAGCAATGCAGCCATAGTCCTGTCAGGATGTGATCCTTTCAGCTGCTGTTCACAGTGGGCAGTTGCTGGCAGAGTAGCACTGCAGGTGCAGCACTATTTAGACACTTCTTCCTTTGTGTCAGATGTTCGAGAGCTGCTCAGGAACATTAAATAGGGAACTGTCTTCTGACATCTTCCAGGTAAAATGGAAACAGGAGATCCTGAGCATTTGAATTATGAAAGATCCCACTGTGTTACCTGCAAGCCAGTGTTTTAACCCCAGTGTCCTGGCCAAATTCCAGCCCTGCTAATTACATCCTGCCTATGTGAAAATTCCCCTGCATTTGTACACTGCTTTCTTCCTCACTTGTTTTCAGCAGCTGTGTGGAGTTGCCAGGTGCGGCGAAACGCTTGCCATGTTCCACCTCAGGCCTGGCTCCCTTTCAGCAAGGAATGAAATGAGCACTGTGCACAGCATTTGCAGTGAGTCCAGATCCTCTGCAGGGAAGGGTGTTACAGAAGCAGCACACCCAAGGACCAGTTCTGGAGCCTTGTCACAGAAGGTAGCAGTGTGAAGAAGCCAAAGGCTCTAGTGCTGCAATACACCACAGAGTCACAGGAGAGGCTGGAAGAGGCTGGTGCACTGTGATCTGATTTTTCTCCCAGCCTCTCACTTCCCAGTACTGCAATAGCTGGTACACACTGATCTGGTTTTGGGGGCTGACTGATTTCGGGTTTGTTTGCTCAGTGGGAGCAGCATTCAGTCCTGCTTACACTGGTCACTGTCAATACATATCCAGCTTTTGCATATCTAGTTACTGATCAGTGTGGACAAGGGAAAAGAAATAACTCAAAAACTTCAGATCTATAGTTTCCTTCTTTTCCACTTCATGACTCATATGTACATTGTTTTTGGCTCGGTCCTGTTGGGAACAGCTCTCTTCAACTGAATATTAATCCCCCTGGTAAAAACATCTCAAACCACTGGAGAGGAACTGGCTGATGGATTATCCCTCTCTTCTGAAGAAGTGAAAGAGATGGCCGCAGCAGTAGCTACAGGATTCTGATAAAAACAAGCAGTGAAAAAATGCAGGTCACATACAGAAGGATAATGAAATGATGTACATTCAATACAGGAGTGACTTACTGGCTCATCTATCTAATTTCCTTTTCAGCCAAGTTCCTTCTTTGATTATGGCATTTTTACCACAGACCTTCCTGATTATTATATGGAAGCAAATACAAAAACATTTGAGGTTGCTCCTGACAGAACACCAACTTGACTGGCAGCAGTGGTGGCAGAACATGCCTGAGGCAGACAGAGCAATGACTTGATTTTTTTCCCCCACCTCACATCCCTCTCTGATTTTTCCAACATCTTAATTTCATGGGACAGCAGTTGTGAGCAGTCTCTCTGTTTCAAGGGGGGAAAACCAAGGGTGTCCCAAGGTGTGATGCCAGCATGTTTTCACAATATCCCAGAAAGGGAAGCACAGTAAGCCTTGAAAAGGGAGGGAATGTGTTTTTTTCTGTAGTGTAGGGTAGAAAGCTGGGATTCAGAGACCCAAGTCCTCTTAACATGCTGCCCATGTGACTTCAGCAAGGCACAATTATTTTAGTCTCATTAGCCCTGTCTTTAAACTGTACTTGCTTCAGAGGGATGAGAAGATTAAGCTTTAATTCATTAATGTTTGTAAAACATTTTAGAACTTGGATGGAAATTTTCCAGGTAGTGCAGAGAGCACTAAAAAGCTTATCTCTCTTTCCAACTGCAAATGGTTTTGCAATATGAGAGAAATGAGTGAAAACAGTGCTTGCATTTAGGTGTTTATAATAATGAAACCCACCAGTTCCCCTCATCTATCCTTTCATGTTTTTTTAAAATAGGGAGAGACAGCAATGAGAAATTTTAGTCTAAACAGAGTACAGTTGTTCCCTGGAGATTTTAATGCATCTCAGTGGAATTTTCCCTGCTCTCAGTCTTTTGTGCTTTCGAAAGGTCCTGGAATCAGGCATATAACTGTAAGAGCAAGAAACACTTCTCTGTCTGAGTGTTCTACCAAATATTTACAAGATACCCGGGTAAAATGGCTATAAGCAAGTTCAGCAGGGTTTGAGGACCAGTAGTGCAGCACTGTCAAGAAGAAAATCTAAATCTTAGTTAAAACAAAATTAAAATTACATGTTACAAAGATTTCTTCAAAGCCCCAAACTGGTAACATTGAAGCTGGAAAATTGCTCTTCCCCAAGGTGAAATGTATTAGCTTTTAAAAGTAGCTTATTGAAATGGAGTAGCTTCCTTGTGATAGAAACTTCCTTGTTAAAGAAGAGCCCAAAGCTGCCAGAGCAAGCATGTAAGTAGATAGCTGCAGATATGCTCTCCCATGCCATCCTGTTTGGTGGCTGGGAGTGATGCGACATCAGCTTCCACATCTCTTGCACTGCCATGGTAAGGGTGTGCAGTCCTTTTTAGCAGAGGCCATGTGCTCCCCAGGAGCTCTCTCATCACCCAGAGACTGCCTAGCAAACAGTAGATGGCAACCTGCTTGCCTCTCTACCTGAGATGGCCTCACTGCAGCTGATTTCCTTGCTGGGTTACTTACAGCCACTTCATCAGTACTCCAGACCTTTTAAATTTCTGTACAAGTTACTCTGCTTTTCAAAAGGTTGCTCAGGGAGGAAGGCAGAGGACAGAACCAGCCTCTCAGGCCAGTGGTGACTGTGCATCAGCAGTTGGCACTAAGTAAACCCATGGCTTTCCCTTAGGCTTCAGAGTTGGGAACAACCTGCTCCTGATCACAGCACAGCCAGTGATGCCTTTAGCAGCCTTGAGCAAGTCATACTTTCTCTAAGTCTGTAAGGTGAGTAAATAGTTCTGTGGTTTGCAGTCATGTTGTGAATACTTTAAAAGTGCTTTGAAGACAGCGAAAGGTAAGCAGCTGTAATACACAGCCATCTTCCTACTGTTCAGATTGCTACCTGTTCTCCTTCCATCAGAGCCCAGCTATTAGCAACTTTTTCATCATCTCAGATGATTTTTGAGTGAGTTACAGGAATAAGCGCTCACTGTCCTATTGATTCTTAATCAAGCAGTGGGTTTATCATCCAGTTTAAAAAAATGAACAATTTACTGTGTTACGGGCTGTGGACACTTATGTGCTTCACTGTTGGTTTCTCCAAATCGGTGAGGTGTATTAGGAAGGGACGTGTGGCCTATGCTTCTTCAGTAGCTTATGTGTTGTTCAGAAGCTTTTATTATTAAGTCACTTAAATTAACCTGAACAAAATACAGGTTTTTCAGAAGTTCAGAGTTAAATACAGTCCCATACATACAAAGAACAACATTTGATTTTAAAGTTAGTCTTCAAAGAGACAAAAGAAGAAGAACGTTCACTCTCTGCTTCAACAGATTTTTGAAAACCAATGTCATCACGCATTCGTTTCTTAGGGGAGGTTTCATTGGTCCATTCTATAGATTGGATGTGTTGCTTGAAGTCTCTCCAGCAGTACTAGGTAAAGTAGCATCAAGTAAAGCATCTTTCAAGGCAGTGTTCCTCACTCGTATGGGCTGCAGGGCAGGATTGGTTCCTTCCTGAATTAAATTAGTTTGATCCTTTCCATCTGAAATACACAATAAAGACAGGCACCTCAATCCCAATATTTACAGTTTGAATACATTTTTTAGAGTTAAACAGTGTACAGATTATACCAGTACATTTTCTAACTAATAGCAAATTGCCTTGCTTTATTACTACCTAGGCTGAAACCAGAGCCTGCTTTCTAACCAGTATGAGCTGCTCCTCTTTTAGTCTTAGTCTCATGTCAATGCCAGGCTGTGAAATGCTTTGGGATGGAGGTCTATTATATTATATTACTGTGATTAGACACTATATGTAGAAAAAGGACTGTTGTTTGTGAGAGTAAATATTAAAACACAAAATGAAAGCCTTCCTCATCAACTTGCAAGTTGATGAAAAGATCACAAACTGAAGAAACACACAAAATTATCAGGACCAAAATATCCAAGGTACTAACCATCAGTCAGATCATGTCATGTCCTCATGTTTGCTGCTATTAACTGCATTGCAAGGCATCCCAGGCCTATTCAAATATGTACTGCTTTTTCAGTCTCTGCAGATGACCCATTGAGACAAGCTCCATTGTAGCACAGAGAGCCCTCAGGTGCCTGAAGGACTCTGCAGAACAGCCAGTGCATACCTGGGCTGATTCCTATTGTTCTGTAGCAAAGCTTTGAAGAAAGTCAATAAAGGTGAAAGGAAGAGAGTAAAAGGCAGGGTATTTCATGGCAACAGGCCATGACATTATTAATATTAACAGAAGTGATATTGTAAAAGAAACACAAGGCTTATTAGACAGGTTGTCAAAGGAAGCTGTGTCTCAGTTTTCCTCCTCCTCTGTTCACTTGTTTGTTTCTGTTAAACCATGATGTTTAAAAAAATCACAGGAATTCTGCAAGTCTGTTTAATACCACTGCTTTTTGAACAGCATCGCCCAGAAATTCCAGGCCAAATAAGTCTCAGATTTTATAAAGCAGCTGACTATAGTTTTCAACTACAAGAATATTATCGCTCTTTTTCTAGTTTTCAATAAAGTTCATTTTTCACCAAACAGGGTTTCTGTAGGAGGTTTAGTTGCAAATTTAGTGGAAGTATGATATCACCCATCCATAATCACAAATTAAAAAGCATATCATAGGGATTTTTTCTGCACTGTTTTTCTAGAATAACTGCTAATTACAAATAGGTATTGAACAGTTCCCATTGACTTTGTGTAGAACAGCATTACCTAGTTGTATCCTCATCTGAAGTAGGTTGATGCTACATAAAACTGCTTAGATTTCTCTACAAGCTCTGATTCAATCTTTTTATCTTCTCTGAGTGATTCAACTGGTGGAACGGGCCTAAAGGATTATAGACAAACACGTATAATCCTTTCACAGAGCTGGAAGCCATTGCAAAATTATTTGTACTGTATGTATGCAAATAAGCTTCAGCTTGAGGTAGTCTGGGAGAAGTTTGAGGGGGATTTCCCTGCTTTATGTTATTTACTGTTGCTTCTTAGCTTCCTCTATTTATGTGGCCAGGAGGAATAAGCTTGACACTGCTGGTAATTTCTCAAACTCAATTTGAAAGCAAAGACCATATGCTCAGTGGTCTGCAAGCAGTCCTGTAGCTTTTGGTAAATCCTTTGGTGTTGAAGGAGGCCTGAAAGAGCAGTAGGGGAATAACTCACATGGCAAGGACTTCACTTACTGGCATAGTTTGAAAATGATCAGAAGTTGGGAAGATCTGTGTACTATCCGCTCAGATACCCAGAGCCCTAATTTCTCATTTCTCAATCCATAGAGTCCTGCATCTCGTGTGTGATGGGCTCTGTCAGTTTAGTCTCCAGTCAGTGTGGGGCAGTCTGCTGCAGACCAGACTGCGAGCATCCAGATGTGGCTGCCTTCACCCTTCCACACAGAGATAAGGAACAACACTCATCTTGCCATGTGCTCAGGCATATCCAGTCCCACTAAAAATAGTCACTGAAATGACAGGTTGGACAGGTGGAAGCTTTAAGGCAGGTAGGAGAAACATCCTGTCTGCTAGCAGCTCATGGAGAGCTCTGTGCTGCTTAGGCCAGACTGCTTGTGATACCCAGGTAAACCCGCTCAGGCCTCAGCTTGGTATCGCTCCCTACCCAGTGTGTCATGCTGTACACACTGCAGCATTATTATTGCAAATAGGAAGATTTATCATTCAGCTACTATCCGGATTCTGAGAAACACACTTACCAAAACCCACAGCTAAGGGAAACACAACAGGTGAAGTAAGCATGGTGGCACCGAGGAGGAAGGAAATCTCCCTGCAGTGCACTGATAAGAGTGTGCTTGATACATACGGTGTTCAATCTGGACAATCCACAACTTGGAAAACACAGCCTAGCTGAAGGAAATTCAGCTCGGAGGCCCTAGGGACTGAATCAGTCTGTTAAAATGCTTTGTTGGTTTTATTTATCACTACTTAATTAGGATTCTTGACCAACACACTGGAAAGATAGGAACTGTTAAATATTCAACAAGCTGACCTTTCAGTTACAATATTACAATTCTGAATAAAGTTCGTGGAAAGTTTGTCCTTCCTAGGTACTCCAACAAAGCCAAAGGGAACTAGACTGGGCCAAAAAAATAAAAAAGAATAAGAAAAAAGTAGGGCAGTACTGTGGAGACCTGCTTAAAAATCCAAGTCTTGCCACGGGCTCATTGAATGGTCTTGGGCAAGTTGTTTCCTGCCCTGTGCTTCAATTTTTCCCATCTGTAAAAAGAGTACAACAATGTTGACCTTCCTTGTAAATCACTGAGATGAATGACTAGAAAAGCAGTAATACATTATTAATTACTTATTATTTCACAGGAGAAAAAGAGAAGAAGCCATCAATCTTTCAGGGTTTTCTTGATCCTCATAAAAAATAAAAAAGCATGACATAACATGAATTTCACACAACAGAAACTTTTGGCAAGTCCCCTTTAAGAAGAAATAGTGGGTACACAATTAAAAGAAAGTTTAAAGTGAGCAGACACTCAGGAAAATGCTCCAGATGGTGAAACGAGTTAGGCTGCAGAGCAGGCTCCCACAGGAAGCGGTGAAACCTCCATTGTTTGAGACATTCGAAACTCAGTTCTTCAGAGCGCTGGTATATATAATACAAGGAATCTTTCTGCACTGCCTCAAAGTACAGAGGCACTGGGATGACCTAAGAGAACTTCAGTTACCATTTCTCCAGTTTTAAGAGGATTCTTGATGCTTTGACTGTGGAGAGCTGTAGACTCTCTTTTTATCAATATAGTGCCTGAGGAACATCTGCCAAGGAGTAACTAAACTGCATTTTTGCAGGAGATGGATTCATCAATGCTTAACAGATCTTTCACATTCCTACTTCTGATGTCTGAACTTTATATGTCCAAGAGGAGGAAAAAAGCTCCCCATTCTCTGAGGATTACAGTGTGCATCCTACTGTTCATTTCCTTTATTACAATCTAAAGAGAAACTGGGTGGCTTTATTTTTACAGGCAGTGGTTTGCACAATAAATACCATGATTTTAATGGGAACCAAATGAGTGATCATTATGCAGAGGGCATTATGAAACACAGAACTAAAGCTGAAATGTTAAATGCTTGGGTCAAACTCATCAAAATGGGAACTGACAATGGTGTGCTGGAACACTGGGGTTTCTTCACACTCAAGATACTACTGCAAACATTTTCCACTGCTGTCAATGCTGATTCAGCTTCTCTGGAGGCAGCTGTGGAGAGCATTTGACTGCTTCTGTTGTTACCAGCTTAAATTCTTAAGATGTTCTCTGAAACCCAAATTCAGAGCTTTGGGTCAGTTTTATTGATAAAACAAGAACACTTTTTAAAAAGAAGCTAGAATTAGTTTTAATACCTTCATTTCCTCTTGGTTTCATATCTGCTGGTATACAAAAACATGCCATGAATTGATTCAGTTTGGGCACTAGTGATCCAGTCTTACTCTGTTCACTTGGTCAGGACAGCCATGGAGTGCTCCTGAACCCCTCTCAGCCCCTCGGGCAGGAGCGCTGGTGCCTGGAGCAGTGGGGCTGTGCACCCCAGCATGCCCTGCCTGCTGCTCTGCAGAGGAGGGCTGGCACTGCCTGCACGCTGCCCCCGTTCCTGGCCAGAGACGCAGCAATTTCCTCAGGACTGAATCACAAACAGAAAACCAAACAACAGCTATTTAAGAGGTTTTCTTCTCCCCCTGCAACTGTCCTGACCAGTATCATATTCCTGACAGTTTATTCCTCAAGAATTTAGTCATCTAAGGTTTCAGTGACTCATGTGATGAACTTTCCACCCATTTCCTGGAAAGAGTCTTGCTAGGTTCTCTACACCTCCTGTCATTTTCCGTGAGGGTCTCAGTTCTCACTACATTTTCATCCAGTTCAGCTCTTCTTCTTTTCTGGAGTGGAGGAGGGAGGCAAAAATACCTTGAGTGCACCCAAATTTGCAGTGTAACCAGAAAGCAGTGTAGTGAAAAACATTCAGAAAACAAAGACGGGCACTGAACCAGAGAATAATTTTTGGAAGTAGCTGCCTCTTGAGCTGAAATCTGGTCAGAAGAAAAGGAGCTGCTCTATAAAGGGCTGTGTGGTCCAATACAGTCATGAATTTACCAGGGCTGTACCCTGTAAAATGAAAATGAGAAAGACTTGAGGGCTCTCTCAGATCATTGCCTGGGTAGGTGTGACTCACCCTGGGCAAATGCCACTGATGACAAGCACCCTGACACAAAATATTGAATGAATTGGGCTGGATGGGAACCAAAGGAATCATTTTACATACTTGGGCCAATCTGAAAGACACTTCTGTGCAGAATACAACTGCTTCCTTTACCTGATGAAAGTTCAAAAGCTGCTCACAGCTTGAAGGATACTTCAGCAAACTCTGATGCAAGTGTGGTTGTGGTATGCCTACAGCAGACAGCTACCTGGACGTCAGTGATGCCCAGACCATACTTCCTAGCCCATAAAGAAGTGCTACCTGTTCATATTTATGTTACAGTTAAAATGGGGAGTGTGAGTTTAGTGTTTTTCTTAAAATATTCAGAAACATGTGAGAGTGTGAGCCTATCAACTTCATTACCAAAGTGTGAAACAGCTCAGCACCAGTGCTGGTCCATGCTTGCAGACCCACCCCTTCCATGCCTAAGTCAGCAGAGTAACCATTCTGACTTACACTGACTTGTGCCACAGATAGCTAAGGAATTTGCAGATCTGTCTGATGCTTACAGGACCAACATGTCCAGCATTCTTATAGGATTATTTCAGTGCTCAGTTATACCAGTATAACTGGCATGTATACTGGAGTGTATGCATATATATACATATATATACATACATGTCAATATATATACACTGACAGGCATCAGAAGCCTGTTCCCTTTAAAGGGATGTGGTGTCAGGCCAAAGTTGGCCCAACATTCTTCTTCTTAAACAAAAATAAACTTCTACAAGCCCTGATTCCAACAGAAATGTTTCCATGATTTATTTTAAGAAGGGAACATTCCCCTACAGTGTTCACCGCAACCCAAACATTGCAGCACTGTGCAAGAGCATGAGAATCAGACAGAACATTTAAAAATGTATTTTCATTGCTCCAAAAGAGAAATGAAAAAAGTAAACAAACAGAAAAAGCTGTGACAAATTTTATTTTGGTGGTGTCTTAAGCGTTATCTATAGTATGGCTAAGGAGAGTAGACTAGAAGTGTGCAGGCTTTTCTAGTGATTTCTACAGGACATGTGACTAAGGGCGTGATGAGGACTTATGGGAGCCATCTACACTGTAAGAAAGAGATTTATTTTTCTTTGGTTGATCCTTCCTGCTCCTCACACTTTGCCTTTCACATCTGAGAATCTGAACAGCAGACTAGAAGAAATTGCCTCACTGTTTGCAAAGCTAGAAAATAATTTGAAGCTTGGACAAGCTGTCCAGAGAACAAATTCATCATCTGTGGGAGAGCTCTTAGATGCTTGGCAGTAATGAGCAGAATCCTTCCTCTAAATATCTGGAGCCCTCAGTTCTACAGAAAGGGGCACCAGCCCTATGTGCTACTGCTTGTTTCTTTGCTCAAATTTGCAAAAAGCAGCAAGCATTAGAACTAAAAAGGGGCACATGTTGAGAGAAAGAACTAATGAGGAAGCACAGTTTCCCGCCACAGCTATTGACTGCATGCACACACACATGCATGCAGACGTACACACGGCACACAGCTCCTCCCTCTGAAAGGCCTGCGTATTGAGGAGAGAGAAAAAAGGAGCAAAGTCTGCCAAAAAGGGACCATAAAGACTGATCTTGTGGCAGATTAGTGATTTCACCAGAAAGTTTTTGGAAGCCATAAACAGGAAATGGTTAAGTAAAAGCAGGTGGAGCATGCTGATCGCAGGAAAAACGCAGGAAATTGCTGAGTGTCTGAATGGATGCAAAAGAAATGGTCTTCTGCACAGGCCTTGGCAGTCACTGTACACCCACTCTGTCTTCTCCTGGTCCTCCCTCACTACCCTTATCTCCCCAGGCTACAAAGTCTCAAAGTCTGCAAACACCTTTTGCTTGAGTAATCTGCTCTTCTTGAATTTTGGAACCAGTTCAGGTGAGTTGGGAGGTTCTGCTTGAAAGGCAAAAGACAAGAGGGACTCACCTACTTCAACAAGGATGAGTCAGAAGCACTCAGCAGTACCCGCTGCCTGCCAGCAGCTTCAGGTCTGAGGAGCCAGAACAGTGTCTCTGCTAATGGCCCAAATGCGGAGTTCTCAAGTGTTTTTAGCATAATAGTTAATCAGAGAAACATTACTCCTATTGCCCCTTACATTCAAGGGGGCTCCCAAAGCGCTAAGCTGTAGGGATCATTCTCCATCTCTACTGAAACACAGTCCCTTCTAGGACAGAGCACTGAAGCTGTTTAATAGATCACAGCAACATCACACAAACAGATGGAAAAGAAAGTGAAATGTGCAAGAGGCATTCTTTCCACTTTCCTTCTAACCCTTCCTTTCTCTCCTCTTCGTCCACAGTAATTTGTGCCAATTCTAGACAACTCCAGATGTGTGTCTTTCCCACCAGTATCTGCAGACTTGGCTCTGGAGACAGGATTATGCTTGCCAACAGGCAGCCTCCCTGTGCTTTCAGACCCAAGGACTGAGTTCCTGCTGCCACACTCTCGTCCTTGGCTGCACTGCCAGATGTGCTGCGGGATGGAGGGCAGACATGCTGGTAAGGAACAGTTCTGCTTTCTTCCAGATGAGTACGGTGTTGATGTAAAATTATTTAACATACACAAGACACTCTTGCCTTCAAAATACACTAAACAGTCACATTAATGAACTGAGGAAAGTTAAGAAAGCAGTACATAGATTAGTTTAATCATTTTGCCCTTGTCTCCATTTTAAGTATTGGATGGTAAAGCTATGTTGGCAAGCTCTACTCTTAGATATTTTTCCTCCTCTCCTAGAATTAAAATCTGTTTCATATATTCTGAGTAAAGAAAACACTAATGGCAAATGGACTTCTATGAAGTTACTGCAAAAACAAAAAGTTTTTTCTGGCAGAGAAATCTTGCAAAGAAATTCTTCTCTGTTTTGACACTGTTATTTTGGCAAAACTTACCAGGTGTTATTGCGAGTTCAAACTTATGCTGCCTTTTCTATATCTTCTAAAATAGAGAGTTACTACATGCAACCTAACATTTTTGAAGTTCAAAATCCTAAATCCTGGTCTAGACAGGGCCTTTGGGAGTAAGATTCAAACTCACCCTGAGCAGTCTCCAATAACCCACATTTTTGCCCAAGCCAAACCTTCCAGGGAATGTCCTGAGAACAGCTGTGATCAGTCTGGCACTCTATACTGCCACTCCCACGGGAGGAGAAAGGGGGCACTGCCAGGGAGCGGTTGGTGTGACACCTTCTGCGAGCACCACCACCTTTGTTTAAGATGCCATGGGGCATAAATGCACGGAGAGGATGTGTGCTATCAACTTCAGGTGGATGACAGGACAGCTTCAGGCAGTTAAACCTTACCACTGACCTCTGGGAAAAACCAGTCTGTGATGCATACAAATCTGAGAAACTGAGAGAAAATAATCAGAATGTGCTGAACAAAAATCAACAAGGTTCTCTTTCCTGCTCCTTTCACAGTTTCTGCTTTCCTGCACCCTTACCTACATTTTTTTTGCACTTCAGTTGTTGAGGAAAACATCAGGAATGAGGCTTCAGGTATAATTACAGCTTGCTGACAAAATAGCAGCCTGCAGCAGTGATTCCCTTACTTCTAGAGACAGATGTTGCTGAGGTCTAATCACAGTCTTCCCACTAACCAGGCCCTGAGTCTAATCTGTCATCAGCTGAGAGGCTTCTGGCTCCCACCATGTGTGTGAACCCAAGGTGCTCAGTTTGTTCCTCTCCCCTCATTCAGAGCCAGGCAGTGCCAGAAGGAGGGTGTGTTGCCATTCACTCCTTGCCCTCAATACTACAGTAATGCTACAGCTTCAATGTGCTGCTTATCTCTCCTCCATGCCTAGTATCAGGGCCTTTCAGAGCCTTGCAGGAAAGGGCTCAAGTGGTTGTTTCCAACTTGCAATGCATAGTGACCACAGTTCAAAAATACAATTTAAGCTGAAATAAATTAAAGGAGAGGCTTAATGAGAATGGCCCATAGCTAATTCGTCTTTCCAAAATGTACAGTATTTTCTTCTTTTTAAGAGGACAAGGCTGCACTCAGTGATGGATCATATAATGTCCATATGTTAATAAATACAAAACCCAAAACCATATGAGTGCTGATGAGCGCAGAAGTAGGAAGAAAAGAGAAAAGCAGAACTGCGTATACTGAAAAAAGTCAGGACAGAGAATGCATGAAGGAGGAGACTGAACAAATCTCTCCTGTGTTACACAGAGATGCTATTGCCATCAAATGTTTTGTATCTGACACTCAAAGTGCATCGGGCCACATCTTTGAACTTCTCTGTGCTAGTGAAAGAATCTCAAAAAACAACAGACCTCACCAGCTCAGAAGTGCTTCTGTCAGACAAAAGTCACCATGGTACTGGATTAACATCTTTAAATTGGATTCTGGTCATGGAAAGAAACTGGCTGAAAAAGTCTATTTCAAAGGCATGTTACTGCAGCATGAGTGAACCAGTGAGAACCAGGAAAGTTCTTAAGCTGGTACCCACCTTACAGGATCTGTACAGTTAATAAGTGCCCTGATATAGCCGGCAAGATGCTAGGCTGGGGAGGTGTAGCCTAAACAGCTGTGTTTTGCATAAGTAGCTCTTAAGCAAGGCATAAAGGAACGGGGTAGGTCATCATTTCAAGTCAGAAGCGGGAGCATACTAAACAAGCTGACTTTTTGTAGTAGCCTGTGGCCAACTCAATTTCTTCTTCAGCTTTTTCTGAATCTGCACATGGTAGCTGGGCACATGCTATAATACTCACCAGATCTCTGCAGTAAAAGTGTGCAGGGCAGCATCTCAGCCACTGACAAACCAAGGGACACAGAAAGCATAGCACGAGGTGTCAGAAAGAGGGAAGAAGTGACTCATACAGGAAGAAAAACAAAGCAAAGATGAACATAGAGCGTAAGGGAAGGAGCAGACTGTTGGCTGTAAATCAGTTTTCTTGCACTCAGAAGGGTGGGCTTTATGGTGAGAGAAGCTGTACTTGACAGTAATGGAAGTCCAAGGAAGTTTGATTAAGATTAAACGGCAGTCACGGGCCAATATAGGAAAGAGTCTCTAAGGCAAAAATAAAGACAGGAAGTGACTAAGCAGGTCAGAAGCTGTGGGTAATGAGCTGCATAGATTAAGTGGGACTTGGAGCAACTGAGGTAGCTCTGCTAATGACAAGTGATAACACTTACAATGTCACCAAGTTTAAAATCTGACTCTGAAATCACCTTCAAGGCCTAGACAGCAAATCAGAGATTGCTCAGTACTAATGGTATCAACAGCAGAACAGATTCTGTGTGTGTTTTAAGAGATTGGTTTTACAGTCACTTTTTGACCCTGCCAAGCTTCCTGTAAATAGTGCACTGTTTTGTCTGAACAGGATTTCTTTTTAAGGAGCTGGGAAAAGTTAACTAATAGCAACAGTGAGACTGAGAAGGGCTCCTGCAGGTTGAAAAGACAGATGCAATGGAGAAACTTCTTACCACTCCTCAATTCAATAAGTCTTTGATTCGCCAGCTTTGTTCACACCCAGGGCAGCCGGAAGAGAACAGGCACCTTGTATTTTTGTACCTGATGAGAAAAGCCCAGATTGTATGTGTGCACTGGGACAGTTCAATGTGTGTCTGTTCCAACTTCAAAGAGGCTTTCAGTGCTCTTTGAGATGTAGGGTGTGAGGAACGGTGAGAACTGCTAAAGCCAGCCCCATCCTTATTAAGTCTTTGCCCTCTTGGAGCAAACATGCAAGAGGAGAGAATAGATGATACGCATGAGCAACTGAGCATCTGTGATCTCATGACCTTTGACTGTTGTATTATGGGAAATGTATTCTCCGGTTGCTATGCTTTTCTAATTCATTTGTATTTTCCTTCAGTGACTCCCTTGTACTTTCTTTGGTGCTCCTGTGTAAGGGTTTCAAGGACCCACAGATATCTCGGAGTTAAGCTTGCATACAATAGCTTTAATTAAATGTTTGCGAATATCCCACAGTAAAGCAAGGGAAAGGGAAAGCAAACAGTTTTGTGCTCACTTGTACCTATCCTTTCTGAGTCCTGACTCGGGTGGAGGTGTCTGCACTGTTGCCCTTAAAGTCTATTTCTAAACTATTGTGAAATGAAGGCCATCAGGTCCTGCTGCTCTGTGTGCAAACACTTCAGGAATTTCACTCCCATTAAAAAGCTGCAGATCACCTGTGAAAGGTACAATGTTAAAGCCTTTCAGACCAGGCTAGAAGGCATAAAAAATAAATTAGGGGAGACATTTCTTTACTCCACTTATAAAATTGGAGAATGAGGTCAAAAATATCCTTAATCGTTCCTTAAAACACTCTAAGATGCTATAGGAAGAGTAGCATAAAAGCAAAGGCTTTGGTTTTCAATATTCTAAATTTAATCTTTTCTGTTCTCTGTGCTATTGGCACAGTCTCAGTCTTAGTCCCACCCTCTGCAATGAATTAGCTATTTATTATTATTATTTTAGATAGGGATCTTTGCTCCTTTAACAAGTCGTTAACAACATTTTTTTATGTATGGAAGAAAGCTGTAAAGAAGTTTGTTTTCATTTCAGGCATTTAAAATAAATACACACATGAGGAAAATGAAATTTGGAAGGGGAACTTTCATCATGCAAAGATGGAGGAATAAGAAACAGGATGCAAAGGTTATTTGTCAGTTCTTCGAGTCAAATACAAGACAATTTTACACCATGTAAAGTAGTGAGGCTGTTTAGAGGAAAAATGTTTCTTTCTCTTGTATGACACAGAAGAGTTAGCAGTATCTGCAGGGATAACCAAGAGGCCTAACACTAGTGATTACTGCTAATAGTACTAGTATAAAGCACTTCCCTTACGTTTTTCAATGACTGATATCACTATTATTTCAGAGTTGATATAAACTAATTTGAAAACACTTTGACCTGGCTGTGCGTATTTTATTGCAAATCTACTCATTCCTTCTCAGTGGCTCTCGGAGACAACATTCATCAGAAAATACAAGAATAATTGTAAGACTAGAAATTAAAAGTAAGGGCCAGTTTCATGGGGAATAAAGAACCCATGCTTCTAACACTGACCTTGGCTATTTCCCCACACTGAGACCAGAGCATTGCCAGTTTTTGCAGTCTGACAGCTGGATTTGGGCGGAGGTTGCGCAGAGCAGGGGCTGGCCTAGGTTTGCTGGAGCTTGAGCAGTAGTGACTTTGAGTGAGGGAACAGAAAGCATGGGTTGTTTCCCTCACGTAGCAAAGCACAATCAACAACAGGGTTATCTGAGACGATTGAGAACTGCTGACACTAGGAAGAGGAACTGGCAGCTGCAAAGAAGAGCAGAAATGGGATGAAATGCAGTCTTACAAAGTGAAGGAGGAAAGGAGAAGGCCAGGGAGGATCTAAAATTGGGAGCAGCTAACAAATGCTGACAGAAACTTCTTTCCTCAAGGGCCTGATCCTCAGCACATTCAGGACAAGTTAAAGATTTACACCCATATTTTTGAGATACTCTTCGTGACGATTTCTACTCTTTGCCCCTCCTTTAAGCTGTAGTATGCCATTCCACCGCATCTTCAGGAAATGCTTCTGAAAAATACACTTAATTTTGATGATGGCCGAGAGCAAAGAACATTTATTCTGAGGATTGTGTGAAGAAGGATCTTCACTTCACCCTCCTTCATCTCTGCCATGTCTGCCTGATGCCTGTATCCCAGGCCATCAGTTCAGATAGCTCAGGGGCTGTAGCAAGGATGCAGGACAACGATCCACAAAGGGCACACAGCCTGGCCTTTTCTGGCTTTCTGCTCTGATAATGGTGGGTTTTGATTTTTGTTGTTTGGTATTCTGAACGATTTACTCAAGCTGCCCTGAGCGCTCTGCTTCATATAAAATGAGAGCTGACAAGTACTGAGGTTTGTATGTTCCACAGCTTCATCAGCTTAATTTTTATTCATTGCCTTTGACTCTTCTGTATGTCATTTACATATTTTTTGCTTAGTACTGTTTATATCTCACCTGTCAGTCTTCTAAATGAAATGACTGGCAGAATGACTATCTTCACTGCTGCTTCTCTGTCCCCTGTTATACTGCAGTTATGAAACTCTTGCATCAAAACCCAAGTTACTCTTCTGTTTTCCATCCTATCACGTACTCCATGGACTATTTCTGTCCTCCTCTAGTAGTGGCAGATGACTTACATCACCAAGACTAAGGCAAGGAAAATGGATGCCTGACTATCTCCCCAGGGCTGAGATTTTATGGAGGGCAATTAGTTAACTGTTTTCACCACACAAGTCCCAAAAATACCCCGCCCATCTCTGTGGCAATAATTAGGCCCATAAGGACGCAGTAGTCTTAGTACCTTAAGTACATTTAGTCTTCTCTGGTTCTTCATGTTCCATTTCCCTTTAGTAAGTCATAACTACATTTACTCTCCAAATACATGAGGAACTTAAAGATCAAAGTTCAGTGCAACCCCTCTACTCTGTGACCTAAATAGTGCAATTTACTGACAAATGCTCTCCCAAACTTTCTGCTTTCTTGGAATAAGGAGAGGGAATTGAAAGAGAAGAAAACTGTGATTAGTGATTTCTTTACAATTTTTTACTAGCTTGTTCCAAATTAGTTTGACCCTCCCCCCTCCACCTATCCCAGACATAAAAGCAGCTGCAAATGTAGCAGAGTTATCTGTATGCTGTGAATGCAGAGCTCATGCTGCTTGTCACCCTGTCAAGACCCCAAACAGACTTGGAAACAAGACAGGTTGACAAATGAGTATAAGTACTCTGCATGGAGCTGGTAAGACAGCAAAGTCACAGTGGGGTAAAGGAGAATGTCAAAAATTAATCCCAGGTGTAATACCTCCGAGGCCAGTTGTTCAGCTAATATTTAGGTTTGGTTTTCCCTCCGTGAACTTTAAGGTAGGCCTTAGCCCGTGAATGCTGCATTCTCTGTAGATGCCTTGTATGGCCTGTTGTTGCCTTTCCAAGTTTCTTATTCAATAGCACATTTTTTTCTTAAATGCTTGCTGGAGTCTTAAAATGTCTTTAATCTAACAATAAAACACCTGCATTTTATTAAGACTTGAGACTTAAGTTCCACCTCCTTCAAGTTTACTGAAGTGTTGCCATTAGTTGGGTTAACCCTTTCATAGTAAATTCTGCTGTGAAAGTGAAATTATATGTCTGCTACATATAACCCATTTCCACAGTCCCATTTTCACACTGTATTTGGAGAAAAGGAAAACCAGCTCAGAGACAGACCCAGAGAGCTCCATCCAGTGCTGAGTGGCAAGGGATGCAGAACTCCTAAGGAACAGCTGCAGAGGCTACACCCTCCCTAGCACAACAGTCCTGCACTAACATGTCTGCTGGCAATGCAAAACTTGAAACTAAAATGTTCTTAACCAGCCACTTCTGTTTCAAGAGGGAGATCTATGAGTTGTACCATAGAAACTCCATATAACTAAAGGGGAAAATGTATTATTTTCCTTCCCTTTTCTCATTTCATTGTCTTAAATGAGAAGCAGACCAGCACTATACAGTGATTTTTGTGCCTGGATGTCCAAGTTAGTTATTATTATTATATTAAATTAAAAAAATGGCAGCATTAGAAGTAATTGCCCAAATTCATGCAGCAGTTTAGCAGAAGCACTGATAAACTCCATTGCCAGTGTACTAAGCAACTGCCTTGTTACCCAATTAATTTAACTTTTTTTGATAAATAATTATTTGCCAAGTCCACTTCACACACATCACAGCAGCATTGCCCTGCAAAGACCAACAACTGCTAGCTGTTTTACCAAATATGATCACTAAAAACAGGAGAGAGTAACTTAATGCAACCAGACAGGGACTGAGGATCTGTGCACCATCAGTTTTGATTCCATCTCTGTTGCTATCTATGTGTTTATGGGCATGTAAGTTTAGTTCTTTATGACTCAGCTTCCTATCTATGCAAGAGAGAGTAATTCTTCACAGCCCGCAGGTGAATCAAGAGGTCACAGACTTCTGAGGTTATTCTGAATTAGTCACTCATCTTAGGACTTTAGTGGCACACCTCTACAGGAATAATTGTACTAATATGCATCAGACCTGCATGGAGATAACAGGTACATCAAAGGTTCAGAGCTTTGAAGATACTCAAATACCACAGCTACAGAGCCATACAAATTCCTAGGATAACCAAGTAGGTAGTTAATTAGAAAAATATTAATTGCTACCCAATATGTATTACCAGTATAATTCATTCAATAGGTAGTTATTATTTATTGTACCGTTTGATGTGTTAGATACTGGTGTGATTTATATTAATACATTCATCCCTAGAACACTAGTATAGAAAATATCACATACACTGGCACTCATAAAAGGAAGGGTACAAAGTTTATGCTACTCTTTTAAACAAATAATTTCCATTCATTCATACATACCAGTATATGATTTCAAATCTGTGTAGGTATCAATAATCATTGGAAATGGCCTTTATCATTACGGCAGAGATAGTTTTAGGGATATAAAACTGTTGCTATTGCATAGAATATGATATAATGTGGGGATCCAGTAAACTGCATAGGTAGCAGTGAAAGTCATCTGGTGTGAGTAGCAGCCCCTACGACCTAGTGGCAGCTCTGACCACAAACCAGGGAGTGCAGACTTGTGTCCATTGAGAAGCACAGCTTGCCTTGCCTGCCATTTGGAAAGACAAAGGCTGCATATAATTTATGAAGGTAATCTAGAGCAGAATTTTTCACATTTGAGTCACGACTCAGAAGATTCTTACTTTGCCATTGAGTGTAAATATGCAAAAACAATCATTTGGAATTGCTTTTAAAAGTATATGTAAACAGCCTTTCAAAGTCTCTCTTAAACCAAATTGGTGTAAAGCTCACATTTGTTTGAGTTTACACCCTTTAACTAGCATTAGGAAGTGATTTATATTGCTGTGTAAACCACATCTGCTCATAAGCTGTGGTTTGAAAACACTGCACATCTGTGGTATCAAATGTGTGCAAATTAGAGAATTATATGACATTACCAGTCACTTACATGCAAATGCAAGCAATGTATGCCTCATTTTCTATGTAGTATTTGAAGTCATGTTATTATGTAGCATAAACTACAATCATCTACTCTCTGCATTGAGAGCAATCCAAACAGAGATTTGTAACCCCTCTGCATTTTCACACAGCCATACACTCAGGCACCCCAGTCAGGAATGCAAGTTGGAAACTGTTATGTGCCTTGAAGCATGCATATGGCCCTTCTTTATAGGTGGCCTGGTCACCATACTCATTACCTTTGAGTAAATAAAAGGTGGGGTTTCATATTTTGGAGTTGTGCTTGTTGATAAAAGAGGTATTTTCTTTCCAGCAATCTGGGAAAACAGAGGTTTTTCAGCTTTACTTTCATCATGTATCTGTGGCCTCTTTTTGAAGTTAGTACCAGATTGACCAGAGCCAGCACCTTATAATCCAGGATCTAGAAGCAGGCGGGGGGAGCTGGTAGAGTCAATCAGTCAATCCCTTTCAACGTCATGAAGGGGGTTGTCCCCTATGACAGATTTGCTGTATTTTAGTTCCTCTGAGTGCCTCAAAAGAGAGCGTCAGCAAGATTTTTCCTCCTCCTATTTCATAGACTTGCTCCTATTTTCACCTCTTTTTACAAAAGTTCTTTTAAAATCTAGTAATAGGAACGTTCTGCTTTAAATTTTATTTCTTTTCAGTCTTGACTGTATTTTCCCTTAGAAAAATACTTCTAAAAAACTTTCATCAGAAGACTCAACACTACTTATAAGCACCATTAATGAAGCCTGACAAAACAATTATGAAGAAGCTATTATCATCTTCCCTTTTCATAATAAATTACAGATAAATGAATATACAACTCAATCAAGGTTGTACAGTAAATTAATGATAGGAGCTGGAAATGTAGCCTAGGAACTTTGGCACACACTCCTAATGATATTTATATGCCCTGAAAATACCAGTCCTGTCTCAGACCCACTGTACCTTACCAACATTCCTCTCATATGACTGAAGCGTTTTTAAACTATGAAAGTATAAGAAAATGAAAAACAATGCAAATCAATGTTTGAGTCTGCATTGTTTTCCCCTCCAAAGTTAAAAGACTTTTTCTTTTTCTTGTTTTAATTTTTTTTTACAGTAGATATCGCCAGACTGAAAGTTGAAATAAAATAGGAAAAAATAACAAGCATATTTTGAGTGATTACTCAGCTGGGGTCCTTTGTGACAGGAAATGCAGCTGTGTGACTAATGGGCCTGACTTTCTCTTGGCTTCCTTCCCCCTTCAAAGATCTTGTTTATTGCCCCAGCCAATTTTTTTTTTTAAATTGCTAGAAGCTAGAATTTTCCAGGAAAAAAAAAAATCTTTGCAAGAGGCAAAGGCAGTAAATCTTACAAAGATCAAGGGCTGCAGAGCTCTCCCCCATCTACTCCTTTTAGCCTTCTAGGCTCTTGAGTCACGTCATATCTTCCCCCACTCTGCTCTGAACATGTGTCTAGCAGATCTTTCTGGTGAGGGGAGGGAGTATGCGAATCACATTTACAGCAGTCAACCCTGGAATTCACAAAGGAAGCTCTAATTCCATTAAGGAAACCAGGGGTCTCCTAAGTCTTTTGCATTTTGTCTTTTTTTATTAATTTCCCTCACTCTCTCTGGTCTTAACAGCAGTTGTGTACCCATACTCCATAATGACATGGCTGTTAAGTGTGAGCTATTGAGATTTGACACAGCATAGTCCCATTAATAAGGGGCCGTGGAGTTTTAAATGTTGTTTGCATTTGGCCTGCTTTGTAAGTCCGTTTTTTTGAGCTTCCTAAGTAATGGCAGATAGGCCAGGACCTGAACCTTCCCTGAACTGGAAGAGAAGAGGAACTGTGCATCCAAGTTCCTTAGCAGGTCCTTAACCCTGTAATTCAGTGCAAAGAAACCCTGAGTTTCCTCTCTGTAATGGACGGTGTTGGGCATGTGGTTGGACAGAGGATCTACGCAAGCAGGGTTCTGTCATCCTTTGGAGCTTCATCCTTTGTAGCTCAGTGGTAATTAGGAATGTGGAGGGGCACAGTGGGCACAGGGAGGTGTCTGAGCTGTGAAATGCACCCAAAGTTTTCATAAAGCAAACATGACATTTACTGGCCTGATGGTGGGCACTGGTGCAGGAGCCTGTGTGCTGCCAGCAGCAGTGCCAGCACCAGCTGTGCCACAGAGGAAACAGGTAAAACTTTGGACTAATAGTGGTGGGTTTATTCCTGCAAGGAGGTTAAATTTCAGCCAGACAGGTAAACAACAGCCTCAAAACACGTGACCTGTGAGAACTGGGAGCCATTCTTCAGCCTTCACTAAGGCCCTTCTCTTCGGAAAGCTGAGGTATCAAGTAATTGAAAAAGAGTTCGAGAGCTGCTCTGCAATCTACAATACTGGCATGGTTTCCTGAGCCCTGGAGCAGAGGCCAAAAAAGGAGGTGAATATATTCATTACCATAAACTGCACAGAGGAACTATCAGAATGGGTATGCTAAAAAAAGAGATTAAACCTTAGCTTATGAACAGACGTAAAAGAATTGAATACATGTGTACAGAGGGATCATTTTCCACTACCTACAAGAGGAAAAATCTCTGGGGAAGTGGCTGATGCCAAATATTTTCTTACGCTTCATCTGTCAAGGGTCTGGCAGAATCCCTTAAAAAACAGAGCACGCATTTTGTGCAAATTGAGAATCGCAATTCTGGTGATTTGGATTGCTTCACCAAACTTGAGACATTTCTCCAAAAATACAGCAGATGTTTGATGATGTACCAAGTTTTCAGCATTTACACAGATCAGATGATGTTAAGATCAGCAGAAAAAATAACAGAATAACACAGTAAAAGGCTTCAGATCTGTCCTAAAAAAAAAACTAAGCTAGGTTAGAGAGAAAAAAATGTTAATGTCTCACAACAGCTCTAAAATCCTGGACAAGCTATACAGGGAGGTTAGAGAGGAACTAGACTGGGTGCAGAAGTGGAGATCACAAGGATTCATGGGAATGGGAGCTGTGTGTGTAACCTGGCTGCATGACCTGAGAACACCAGGGCAGTGCTGTAAAAGACTGGCAGTAGGCTTTGACTACAAAGTTTCACAATTCCAGAGACTGAAGGACAAATGGAATACAGCCCTGATGTATCTTAAAATTACACAGAACAGAGTTGTCTCCAGACGGGAACCAACCCAACCCTCTTGCAGCTATAGCTATATGGTCAAAACTGGAGACCAGTAATTTCTGTGCAATGAATGCTAACAAAAGCTGAGCGTCAGTACATTCTGAGAGAGAGGAAGGATTTGGCACTTGTCCATGAATGTTAAAAGTATCCTGTTTTTTTTTTCTTAATGAGAAGACTGTTTTAGAAAACTGACCATAACCCACTTACTGTGATTGCCAAAATGGCCTGCCAAAGACCCCTCTCCTCATGAATACAAGGATTTATTTTTTTCAGCTATAAATTTATGATTTGCAGATTGGGAGGGAATTGGTAGGTTCAAACTTAATCCCTAGAGCATTTGGTGAGAAAGCAATGATGCAAAGTCCAGAGCTAGACTTTGTATGTGATGATTTGTTTAAAAATTTTTGCTTGCGATGGGGATAAGACCCAGCGGAAAGTATATGCGCCTGACACTCAGAATATTCTCATCCCTGTTGCCGACTTCAGGTGAAATATGACTAATGTATCCTGGCTAGGAAAAAAATTATAACCTCTTGATTCTTATTTGTACTTTCCAGAGGTAATCTTACTATAAGGCACTACAACTAAACAGGCAGAATAAAGTAAGATTTAACTCTACCAATCAACTTCCATTATTCCTCTCAATGAGCTGGTAGGAAGCAGTGCTAAAACAAATTCGTTACTAATCAGAAAAAGTGTGGAATTAGGCTGTGATCTGATGATAGGTCTGTTACATCAAGGTGGAATACATGAAGTCTGTCAACCACTGACATTTTGCTTGACAAAAACATCAAAAAACAAAAATGCAAACTATTTTCATTCTTGCAGTCTTTCAATTCCCTGACATTTTCAAAGGTGTCATTGAAATCACGGGAGTTTTAAAGAAGAGTAAAGAAACAGTCAAGGCAGAAAAACCTTAGAACAGCATAACCTGCTTCCCTGACAACTGCAACTGTGATATTCCAGCTCCAGAGATGTAAACAACACTGCCATTCCTCAGTATTCACCAGGCACAGTTTATGTGCAGGTGGTTGTAACTATTTGCAATTGCATATCAGCACAATTTGTCTGAATTTTAGCCTGGAAAACCCTGTGACTTTAGGACCTCTGGCATTACCAACTGCCCTTTCTAGTCTGAGAATCTGATTGAGGTGATACAAAGTTCTCATTTTATTATGAACAGCCGAATGAAACCAGATGTATAATAAAGCAAATCCTTCACAGCCAGCCTAAGCACTGGATGTGCAATGAAGACAACTGCATTTGAGCCATGGGGAAATAAGCACTTTATAAACAAACTTCTCCAGCACTTTGAGATGAAAACACTACACAGAATCAGTTTAATTCACTCCACTTAAGTGGCAAACTTGTATTTCATGTTATTGTTTTCCCAGTTTTGCTACGCCAATCACACTGCAATTCCAAATGTCTTCACTCTATTATGGAACAGCAGTCTGACACGTTCAAAAAAGCCAGCAAAGTAAAAAAACTTGTGATGGAAATTGTTCCTATGTGTGCAGCCTGCTCATGCTCACATACTGTTCATGTTCCATTTCTCTCTGTCTAGTTAACAAGTGGCATTAATATGATTCTGAATTCTGGGTGTACTTTACCCATCAGTAGCATGTCCTAGGCACTGTGTTCTGTTACATGATGGTGGCTGTGCGTTTAGGCTCCTGGCTGTCGTCATCTTCTACTCTGGTGCATTCCTGACTCTGGAACGTATCACCTCATGTGCAGAAATAACCAACCTATGTCTAAACAGCTCCAAATTCTGGGACAGTTTGGAGATTTTCTCTCCCCTTTTTCTGAATCCTGTAAAAAGGACTAAAAGCAGTGTATTACCTGGGAGACCAAAAGCACTGGGCTGTCTTTGGCCTGGCCAACTGAAACTAGATGTCAGATGAGGTCTAAATTAGGAATCTGCTGACTGCATGATGTAGCTTCACCCAAAATGTAATGCCACTGTTGTTACAAGTGAGGCACATGGCCTCCTGCACCTTTGTTTCTTCACCTGTGACATGCAGACAGAGCACTCAGCCATGCCACAGGGTGTACTGAGAGTTCATTGGCATTTCTGAAGGCTTTGGACATTCTTGGATAAAAAGTGCAGTATGAACAGAAACTAGTTGATATTTTATCTTCCTCTTTTGGTGATACCCCTCTGCTGTTGGTATTGTGCTCTCACATTCCTGAGTTAAGTTTGCTTGGGGGATTGGGGCTTAAAATCTTTGTTTCCTTCCTCAGAGAGGATGCTGGAATACACCTTTAAGCATGGCAAATCTCACATGTCCAGAAACCTCACTCAAGGCCTCTGCTAACTGCTTCCATCTGACGTTCCTCACCTTTCTTAATATACTCAACGAAGGGTGGTGAGAACAATTTAATACATGTATGTTTTGCACACCCTGCAACCCCATGCATTTTGAAGGCCTGACAGAACATTCTCTGCCACAGCAAATGATTTTCTGTAGATGAGAAGCTTGGTTTATAGAAAAAACCTGCAACTTTTTATATGCCCACATGATTGCAGATTTACAAGGAAAAGCTCTTAACAGTGAGGTATAGTCCCATGCCCAGATACACATTTCTCTTTCAGGAACTGAGCTCTATGTCTACGTGCCTTCAAGAGGCCTTGTGTGTCCAACTTCATTTTTGTTTCCCTACCTGTAAAACTGGGATTGCAACACTCACTTGGGTGTAAACAGAGGGGTTTAGAAATCTCCATTTCTAGAAGTTTTAACAAATATTAAATATTGGGTTTGATCTTGTTCTGTTACAATGAAGCCCTGCAATTCTTCCATCCTCTGCTATTAAAAAGGTCCTCTTCTCTTGCAGTCTTTATGTTATTTAATTGAATTGTACAGGGTAGTTTTATGAGCTAACCTCCCTTATGTGACTGATTTTTGCAGTTACAGCGGGGAGGAAGACGGGCATTTGGACACCAAGTAACAATTTTGCGAGTAGAAGTGAGGGAAATGCTGACAAAAGCATTCCCATAAATAACTATTTCACCTCTGTGCTCTCGGAGCAGCTCTGCCTGTGATAGCTCCTCTTTCACAGTGTGTCTAAGACAGAACAACTCACAATCAGAAAGCACCAGCATGGGTGAAAAGCTCACCCACACAAGTGGCAGGTCCACAAGCACAATCCCGGTAGCTCTTGAATTTTGCACTTTGCAGTGATGATTCAGCTTGGTGATGGCATTGTCACTGGACCAGGAGAAGAAATAATATCCATATCAATAACAGCAGGTAATGCTAGTGATGACATTAATGAGCATTTGCATTAAGGTGGAATGGGCCTGGTCTCTCGCTAGAGCACCTCCTGTACAGGGCAGAGAACTTGAGGCTGGAGGATGGGAATATTCCTTGGGGAGCAGAGTCTCACAATGATGGCAATGTACATCAGACAGAGCTCTGTGTCCAGGAGCTGTGGACTGCTGGGGAGCCCCACTGGCTGCTGTAGCAAGAACCGGGTTGAGATCAGCTGGAGGCATGGGCTCCTCGCGCCAGCTCTGTCCTTCAGCTGTCTCCCTGAAAGCCACACTTGGCCCACACATCACAGCTACTCAGAGAGGCAGCGGTTCACTTCAACACACATGCTCACACATAGCTAATGGAACTGGAATTATTGCAGCAGTTTGGAAGAGAAGGAAAATATATAACACCAGGCTGGATAAAACATTAAGACGCTGTCGGCTTGATGTGGGCAGAGCTCCTGCCAGCTGAAGCATTTGCACCTGGAAATCCATGAGGCAGGAGACTGGTGCGGGATCATTTGTGTTGCCATCAGCAAGATAGCAGCTCACTCACACGTACTCAGACTCCCAGAAGGCCAGGCCTCAGGGCTCCTCAAGGAGGTCAGTTTTTTATATAGTAAAGCAAACAGTTTAGCTAATCAAGTATTTTTCTTTTCTTTTTCTGAGGCTCTTGGCATCCAGCCCCATTACTTGCAATCTTTAATTTGTACTGTGGCTTCCTTTTCCCTGTTGCCCTCTCACTCCGTGCAATTTTTCCACACACTTATTTCCTAGCTCTACTTCTACAGAGGTCTTAATTTAGTTCACACCCAAATTTATCTCAATCCTACACAAAGCTGATGGTACCTCACCATTTATTCCTGTAAATGACTGTTGTCAGGAATTCATGAGTCTGAAAAGCTTATGTAAAAAACCAAAGTCTTTTTTTGTGTTGTTACTTACAAAGTAATTTTATTCATATGCATTTATAGAAATGGATTGTGGATCAATTTAGACCTTCTTTTTGGATATAGAGCCACCTGAGTCTCAAAATTGGTGTTTTTGGAGGATCTGTGTATGTCCATGATAGGGGTGGACTGAAATTTACACATACTACTTACAATCTGACCATGAAAAAGCCTCTTACCATAGAGCTTCCTATAAGGGAGCAGATTCTGATGAAACAAAGTCATATTTTGGGATATTCTCCCTCTCACTTCCATGATGCTAAGAAAAGAATGGAAAAGATAAAGGCATTTTTTTCTGTTTAGCACAGCAACACAGTCCATAACACTGTGTCATTTGTGAGGAGAAAGTGATGAAGGCAACATGCAAACAAATAACTCAAACCATAGCAAAATGCCAGTAAAAATAGACAACTATCTAGTTCTCACTTGACAATATGGCAGAGGCTGGCTGCTCAATAGCTGATAAAAGACATAGGAACCTGAGTGAATATTTGCCCTCCTGAACACTAGGTTCTGCCTCCTGAAATCACCTTTAAATGGTCTCTTCTGAAATGCTGCACAGAACCCAAAGCGTTCCTTCAGTCTGCACACACACTAGGAGCTGCAAAACAACACCATGCTGAAACAAATGCACAGCCTCCACCACACATGTAGATTCACCTGATCTCGTACCATGTAAGGCAGGTACTTCTCCTCCTTCCCTCTGGCCATTTCCAAACCCATTTCTACAGAACTCCTGCGCCTCTGAATGGTGCCCAAGTTGGCAGAACAGTACTTTTCAAGTCACAATGTCATCTGCAAACAGCTAACAAGGCCTGACACACATTCCCCATATTTTCACCGTAACTGTTCCTCATAGCCACGTATGTGGCAGGCACAGAAGGGTTTCAATGAATTGCAGTGAGGAAGGAGTTAAAAGCACTGCAAGGCACTGAGCTAGCAAGCAGTGGATGAGCTGTGTGCCCACCTTCTGCAAGGCAGCAGATCACAGCCCAGGACCAGCAGACAGGACGTAACAGGCTGTTACTCACTGGCAGCCCTTGCAAAGAAGTCCCTTCCACTGAACAAAGCCACACATTAGAATGCAAATCCTGCCAAAATGTGCACTGTGCACCCTGTGTGAGGCACTCAGTCCAATACTTCTCATTCATTTCAGAATCCGCTACTGAAAAAAATACAGCTCTTTATAAGGTGGGACATGTTTTAAAAGAACAGTTGGTACAGATTCAACTTGTATAAAGATGCATAGCTGTATTAAATATGGGGGGGGGGGGTTTGCTGATTTATACCAGCTGAGAAGTTGGCCAATATTCTTTTGGAGCCACCAACTCTCTCACTGCCAGTAGAAACACTGGGAAATACAAGAAGAAATGAAAAATGGAGCACATTTATGTGAAAAAGCATCGATGCAAAACAAATGTCGGCTCACTGCACAAAAGCTGAAATAATACAGTTGTTATTGGAACTGTGTTACAATAAAACAAGCTGGATGAGTCAACCAGCAGTGCATCTAATCTCCACTGGCTGCCTTTCCGGTCCCCAAGCTCCCCATCTATTTTTATCTCTTCTTTTTTCTATAAAATTTTTGGTTTACAAGCAATAAATCTACAGCTCTTGGGTCCCCTGTGTGCACCCTTGTCGGCAGGCCACTCAGCATTTAGGATTTTACCTAGACAGTTTCAGCTCTAAGACCAGAGCACATGGAGGCTAGGATTCAGATTCATGAGACACTGTGGCCCAGAGAGCACAGCAGAGGCATGGGGCATCACAAAGGTTTCTGCACTGACAGAAGTAGGCACCACACAGGTCTGTCTGAGAAACTTTGGGATGGGCTTGCTTCCAGACTTGAAAGAGCACACAGATTTGGGCAGTGCTTTATCTAAGCTCCATGATGCAGCGTAGGGCACATAGCAATAATATGCCATGTGCTCAGTGGTCACGCAATCACTAGGGGAAGAACTAGCATTAAAATGGCACTGGTAGTCAGAGTTTGCTGCTGTGTCTACAGCAAAAAAATGTTATTCCCTTTTTTCCATGGATAGGGAAATTTTTAGTGACACTATTTGCACCTGGTCCACCTTAGAACCTTATATATTACCTGTTACAGAGTGTAATATTTGGAAGCAGAGGAAAAGATAACCCTGATTTCAGAATCACTGGGCAGGTGATGGGAACTGTGTTCATGAAGCGAGACTTTACTGTTGTTTTTTTGGCTGGGTGTGGTAGCCCTTCCTTGAGAAAAGTGTGGGTGAAATTTTGGAATCACAATACTTCTTCATTTTTCTCTGGTAAGCAAATTATGGTCCTAGAAACAGAGCTATTATTTTTCTAATTTTTCTCTGTTCTCTTTAATGGTTTCATTAACAAGACATACAACTAGTCACCTTGAGATCATACATGCTGGGAAACATCTGTTAATTGAGTATTAAGATATCCAGAGGGTTATAATGGATAGAAACTACTGGGATATGATGCTAGCCTACAGCCTTACCTCACTTTCCAAGAGTACATGCTTCAGGGAGCAAGGGAGAAGAGTATATGAATTTAATTTCAGACATTCACTTTTTAGGTGCCCCCAAGGGACATAACCATTTCCTATATAAGGTTTGGTCTGTTTGCAATTAAGCTCTCTTCTTTGCATATTTCCGGATAGATTAAAAATAGCAAAACCAGCTTATTCTTGGACTTCTGGAGAAAAACAAAGCCATTGCTTCCAGGGTTTTTAAAGCACTGATCAGACTCATAGATCTTGAAGGCAGAATTTGTCCATGAATTTTTTATGCTGGATAAACAGGGATTTCCAAAGATAAGAGAAAAGGTAAGAGCACATTTCTAGGACTGGAGACCTTTTAAAGCAACTTAACTTTTGCAGCCTTCGTTTTTAAACAAAACTAAATGTTGATAAAAGTTTGAGTGCTATTTACACAGAAAGCTCAAGAGCAGTTCAAACTTCTCCCACCGTTCTCACAACCAATGGATCAATTTCCAGAGCTGAGAGGCTTGCTGAGCTCCAATTACACTTTTCCTCTTATTCTTTTTCTGTTGGGATTAACATCATCAATCCATTTAATCCAAAATGTAAAGCTGGGGTTTTTTTGATGCAGTCATCCATTCTCAAGGACCTTTACAGAAACAACTCATTTATAACAGTGTCTAAATTGCTATCAGATGGGATTGATTCCCATACATCCCTAACAGCCTGATGTTGGACACATGATAGTGATCTGCAACTGATAATTTCTTCCCTGCTGTTTAGGTCTCTCATTTGCAGAAATTACCTGGAAGAGGGGCCATTTTCCAAAGAAGTGCCTGACCACCATGTTGTGAATTTTAGCCTTTTGACAGTGTTTTTGCTGTTTTCATTTTGCAGATTGCTTGGAAATCATTGGACTGACTGACTGACTGACCAATGGATCCATGGACAATGAAATTAAAAACACTGATATGGTAATTTTAGTGTTTGTTATTAACACTCTCATGTGCTGACGACAAAATCAGGATTCAAACAAATACAACAAAAATTATTTGTTAGCATTCCTAATGTCCATAAAACACTTAGGGCTACATTCAGCTCAGTAGTGGAAATAACTGGCTTCCAGACTGATGAAACGTTTGACAGTCTAGCAGAGTAAATTGCATGGCAAATATTTAGGACTACAAACAAGGCCAGGCACCAGTAGATTCAGAGGAGTGTGTGGACTGGGTACCAGCTTGATAGAGCACAAGGACTGGAAGAACAAGTATACGGCAAGTTGGGACCCAGGTACATAATTAGGAAAGCTGAGAGCTCCAGACTGTAAGAGGAAGACTAGCTAAGTCTAAGATGAATCGGTGGAATTTCATTGTGGATGCTTCATAGACCATGTCCACACAATGCTGGGCTCTTATGTGCCTGCCAGGCCCTCGCTTTCAGAGTGCTGGATTGACCCAACAAAACTGTAGAAAGACACTGCAACTGATGATTCAGGAGGGAGAGAAGATCACAGCCAGGCAAACAAGAGATATTTATTGCTGAGTAGTACATGCTTTGGAAAAATCTACAGGCCCATTAGTAGAGGGGAGAAAAAGGCATGGTTAAGCAAGATGCAAATGGAATGGCCCACACCACCAGTTGCACTTGTTTCTCTGCTGTGCAGCAACACAGGAAACACCGGTGGCCCATTCCATGCCTCTTAGGATGGCAGGGTGATTCTTCCCTACCACACTTGATTCCTAGGTCTGTACAAGAAGCAGCACTCAATACCATAATCCTTAAAGACACAAGCAACCTTGAAGAAGTCAACAGGACTATTCAAACAAGACTGGTTATAAGAGCTCATGTTGCAAAATCAGCCCCTTATTTTGGCAGAGAGAAGCATAGTAACAAGTTCTATTGTTCTAGCAACATAAGCACTATTTCTGACGATATAATAAAGGCTCTGCTGTGTGACAAGAGTCATAAACAGACCATACAAAATAATACAGACTTTTGTAAAAAATGTGTTAAGGGTTTTTAAAAAACTGTTCTTTGAAATGGAAGTGCTCTCGATCCACTTTGGTTCTCAGCAATGTTAAGAACATGGAGATCTTTTTGGCACCATGGCCTATAAAGAGTCAACTCTCTAGCTCCTAAATGTGCTCCTGTACATTTCCAGGGCATTTCTTGGAAAAAAATATCCCAAACAACAGAATAACCTCCCGTCCATCAAGCAAGATTTCACAACAATTACAGTACCAGGCACAGAGAACTCTGCCTGTCTGGCCCACAGCCACACCGCGGGCGGCAAACTTTCTAGCTCTCACAAACTAATTAGGTTCAGGTCAGGTATGTGACCGAGACAACTCCAGGGAGAGTGGAGGGTGAAGCCGAAAGTCATGTTGGTGATTCAACCAGGGATCTTGAAAACATTTTTGAACTTGTTTCCTCAGAAATAAGTTTTGCATGATCTTATTTCTAGAAGTACAGAAAAGGAAAACTTTCTGATAGAAAAATGAAAGTGAGGACTCTTTGTTTAGTAAGTAAAGAAGCAACTGATTCATTCGTCAAAAAATTTTACAGCAAGTTTATAGTGCCTAACAGTGGAGTGGGATGGGTGACAAGAAAGCAAAAACACTAAGTTGCTATTATCAGCTCTCAAGACAACCTTTCTAGTAAGAAACTAGAGCTGCAAGGGAATTAATTTTGAAATTCCAGCAAAGCTTCCTGCACACATAAAGACAACACAGGAATGACTTCAATGTCTGCACATGCAATCAGAGGAGTGAAAAAGACTCACTGCTGGGCTTTCGATTAGATACTGCAAACCTTTAGTAGTAGACATACTGTAAGGCTATGCAGTGCTGCTTTGTGCCATTCTGTACTGTGAAGAGTGGACAGTTTAACACCTTTCCCCCAAAGCCATAAAATCACAAACTAAGGTGCCACAAGCAATATGAGTTCTGTTCCATTCTGACACTGCATCTGGCTCCTCAGAAAGGCTACTGACAAGCTAAAGTAGTGCCATGCCAAAGTACTCTCATATTCTCCATTTCTTAACATTTTCAAGTTACAGCTTTGTGGGAATTCCCTAGGTCAAGTATAAGTCATTATGCTCACGGCAGAGTGACCAGAGAAGAGCCTGTGATTGGTGTCACACAGGTAATCCTTGGTTCTGTATTGGGTCTTTTGAGTAATGTGACTCTATCATCAGTAGATGCAAAAAATGTCCAAGTGAACAACCTACTGTCGGGATACTGCTCATCAGCATTCAGTCCAGTTTTCAGTTGCCTGCGTCACAGCTCTGTTTGCTATGTGACACATAGCTGTAATGACTGGTGAAAGCAATAACAGAAGCAACATGGCAGAGCTATAATGGTGAGAGATGGATATGAACTTCACAGGATCAGGTATGTCTCATTCCACTTCTGGGTCTTTCATATATGTCAGTATAAGCATGAGTGATCTCCTATTATGTTTGCATTGAACATCAGAAAAAAATTTTTCACTGAGTAAGGACTATAGTACTGGAACAGGTTACTCAGAGAGGCTGTGCAACCTCCATCCTTGCATGTTTTTCTTGATTACTTGGCTAGACAAAGTCACAGCTGACCTATTAAGTGCTGGCAACACTTCTGTTTTGAGCAAGATATTGGACCAGAGACTTCCAGAGGTCCCTATCTCTATGATGCTATATGTCTCTTGGCTCCCAGAGCTCACCTGACAAACCATGTTTTGGAAGGACCTTTGTAGGGTGAGAGGCCATGGCTGGTAACATCTCCCAAGCCTGGAATGGTTGGAATGGCTTCTGTGAAACAAGCTGTCTGAGTGTAGGCCTCCAACACCTACATGTAAAGCCTCCTTTTGAACAGAGACTGAATGGCAGACATACAGTGAAATACTGCTGATGAGGTGACTTACAGATCAGTGATGCTGCTCAATTCCCTTATGCAGCCAAGGCTTCAGCAAAAAAAAGGTGTTAGTCTCCTGCAGGGCTCTTGTGACACCCTTTTGCAGCAGTGGTGAGAGCAATTGTGCTAATGTATGTTACCTGTGTGCTGAGGGTTGCTCAAAGAGGGTAGGCTTATGGCTGAGTTACAGGCTGGCATACACCTTAACTTTTTGTTTCCTGCTTCTAAGACAATTATATTTAGCTGCTTCCCACATTAAAGGGACCAGAAGAGAGTGCACTCTTACAGTACGCAGAGGGGCAGATCCCAGAGCGGACGGGCTGCAGGACCATGCTGGAGTCATCCAAAAGCTGATAGTTCTGTGGGGACACTTCTGTGCAAGCTGACAGACATAGCAGAAATATGTACAGAAAAGACAAAATTCTTTCCACAAAAACACCGTTTCTACAGTTCTGCACACACTTCATTCATTCATAGCTCTTCGCTGGTTTGTTCCTGGCCCACATTTCTCCCCCACCGTTCAGAGCCAGCTCACACAGTGCTGCAATATCTTAATCTCTGCCATTCCTTTAATCCCTCTCATAACCCCAGTACGTTCCCCTCTTTCAGCACAGAGGTGTCTAACAGAGATGACGGAACCTGAGAAGTGCATGTACTAGTTGGACATAAGGGAGATTCAGGGGAATGCTTGCCCCAGGTGAGAATTTCTCCGTTAGCAAATGCGAGTTAAGATGTGAACATGTCTCTGAATGAATTATGTTCTCTAAAAAGTGCCAGGAGTATAGCTCAACTCACAGTGAACATATGGAGCACCACAGGATATCACCTGGCACTACCAATATGCTACAGAAAATCTTTTCCTTGAAAAAAACCCTAAGAACAGTGTATGTCAGTGTGAAATGTACTGATGTAGACTTCCAACTGACTGCAAATAACATTTCAGAGATTATTTTCTTTTGTATATTAGCTTGAACAAATATTGAGCAGCTGAGAATGCTTTGGTAAGAGTCTGAATCTTAGCTTGAGACCTTACACAGGCACAGAAAAATATTTAAAGAATGAGATAATTTTGAAAAATACACTGATGTTTTTAACAGGGGCTGTTTCTCAGGAACGTTTTGCTGACACAACCCTAATAGCAGGACTGCCAATGCTTTGTGGGACCTCCATGAAGCATGAACCAACTCCATCACCCTCTAAGCTGGCAAGGATATTTGAGAGTATTCAGGGCAGTAGATCTTGTGTTCTGCTATACACAGTTGTTATATTTATCTCCAACGCGTTTGATAGTCATACATATATTAATCTCAGTTTTCTCCATAGAGAAGCCTAAATGTATTTAGGAGCCCTAAACAATGAAACTATGATGGTAGTTAAATCATAACCACGCAAAACAGCAGGATGTATGCTCAAAAGGATTCTTCATGTCAACTCAGTAGAGAGTAAAAGCTTCTCACACCCTACAAATACAAATAAAGATCTTTATCTACTTTCTAATAATGACATAGGGATAAACTCTGTCTATTCTTGCATATATATGTGTAAGAAATCTTCTCTCCATACAGCTCCTATTCAAGAGACTAGCTTCAATTAGTCTTAAGCGTTCCTGTTCTGCTTCCTCCAAAATTGTCCACTCCATATTAATGCCTGCCTGCCAAATCACATTAATTCCATAGTTGTATCCCTGTCATAAGCCATTAGTTCCACAGTCTTGCTACACATAATACATACATTCCACATTCTTTTCCTTAATATGCAAATCTTTCCAACCATGGTCTCCTTTGTTTCAGTGTCTCCCTACCCACCAGAATATGCAGGAGGGCTCACAAAGTGATCCTCTGGGATATACTCAAACACAACCAGTATGCTTTTTGTGATTCATATGTAAGGACAGGATAGATTTTGAGGTTCCCTCCCAAGTCTTCAACTGCTTAAGGATTGCACAGCTTCCTGATGTCTTTCGTCTGCACCAGGTGGCTTACACTGGTCATTCTGAATTTCCTTTCAAGGTTGTAAAGAAGAATTGATTTTCTTTACAGTAAAAAACCTTTCCAATGGCCCAAAGCAGTACTGAGTCATACACAGGCTTAGGTGAACAGCCCCATCACTGCCCCTATCTTCTGCTATCAGAATCTCACCAGGACCTTACTGGACTCATGGGTATGCATTGCATTTAATCGGTTAGAGATACTTGTTTTAGAAAGAGCATCTCCTCCTTTTCATATAAGTTGTCAGTCCTAATGGTTCCTGCCTCTGTTTCCTTCAAATGGTTTCCCTTCAATATCTGCAGCTGGAACCTACTACACAGTCATCTGAATGTTTTACTTGTTCAAAAATACAGCAGAATAGATGAAGTGGCATTGTGCCCCAACAAAATCCAGGACGTTTCACTTGCTCCAGCAAATTCTCTTATATGATGACATTGTGGTACTCAAGACCTATACTCCATTTTATTGACACAACCATAGTCAACAGACACTTGGAGCTGGCAAAGTCCATGATAAAACTCAGAAAGTTCTGGACCCTACTAATAGTACAACTTCAGCCCTAGAGGGTGAAACCAGATCTTGCCATTTGTAGGGCATAATGTACAACACAATTCTTCCCACAATTTCCCCTAATCTTCCAATTGCAATGGCTGGCACCATCTGCCTCTGAGCAGGGAGATGGCTGAAGAACAGCTGAGAACTTGGTCTTACCATCCAGATTTATTACTATTCTTAATTTGCACACATGCTACAGTGACGTGTGCATTACATATGCTTAGACTGCATGGCTGAATGCTCATGTTAAATCAAGCTGTAGATGATTTTACAGCTGCCTCTGCTCCTTGAGCAGTGGGAGCAGCTCTTGTGCGTTTCTGAAAGGCAGAATACAGCCAAGCGGCTGGAGCTGTAATTCTTCAGCCTGATCTCTCCTGTCCCAACTACCGTGACTCCCTCATGCCCCGACATTCTTTGCTGCTTTGTTTATTCTGTAGAAAACATCTGTGAGGGTTTACAGCCAAGGTGAAAGATTCTGGCACACAGCTCTTTTTCATAGCTCAGCTTAAAGGGAAAATATGAAGACTGCCCCTCCTTCTCAGAGAAAAGGAAGGGTGGAGCTGAGAAATGAGATCAGACTGCAGCTGGGCCAAATAGCAGACTGGCTGTCCCACTAGCCCCTTTAAACGAAAAGGGAATTGGTTTCAGTAGAACAAACCACACTGCAGAAGAGGAAAGGTTTAACTGAAAGAAACTGGATCAATTTTTAGAGGAACCATTTAGATCAGCAAAATCTTCAAGATGATGGGACGTGTTAGGCTGAACATATTATTTCAAAACAATGCATAAATCATGCTGCAGAGATCGTTTAAAACCAGGGTGACATAACAATAAAAATCTGAGAACACCCCCACACTCCTAGGAGATGGGCTCAATTACATTGCAGGTCTTTTCCAGTATTTAACTTCTATGACTCCTCAGAGAGTTGGGTCCTGTAAGGGGAAGGAGAAAAGAGTTGGCTTATTACCTTTGTTGATTAACACATCAACTTTCTCAAGCATTGAAGCACTCATAGGCCTACAAAGTATAGACTGTAGATAGAGAACTGCAGATTTCCCTGACAAGATGTAGTTTATTACTGACATTCTGCAGTGGAGCAGAGAAGGCAGCACATGGCCCTTGCATCTATCTGCCTTTCTCAGTTCGGCTCTGGAAGATAGGGAAGGAGAGATGAAAATTCCTGCTGGGATGTGAAGGACTTGGGAGATTACAAAGAGATTACAAATTTGCTTTAAGGACCAATAAACAGGCAGGCACCACTTCGTTCCTCCCTGAATTGCAGTCGCTCAGAGGTGAAACAGCAAAACTGTTTACAAAACACAGGGAAGCTTAGGATAGGAGGTGAGGAATCCCGTGGTATTGGTTAATAGGAAATTGAAACCAAAAAGTCAGGAATCACTCAGAAGCACTGTGTTGCTATGATAAATGAAAAGGTCTGCTTGGAACCAAAGTCCAGCTCCGTCCCCAGTCATACTCAGGACATTCCCCTCTCTTGCCGTGAGGTCAGTCCCTGCTCACACACGAAGCTCAGCTACTGCCAGATACACCCCACTGGTATGTAGCAGCTACATAACCTCTAGGACAGAGACAAACAAAGCTATCTGCGAGCTCTAAGCAGAAAGATGACACAGGCTGAGTACTAGGGATCCATCTATGATCTGTCACAAGCAGTTGCACAGCTGAACAGTGAGTCACTGCTGGTGGGGGACATGCAGCCACGCAAGCAACCATTGCCTCTTCCACCCTCCTTTCCTTCTGTCTGCCCTTCACCCAGATCTAGTTAGGTTAGGCTCCAAATTAATTTTACAACCTGGAATGCTGTTAACACAATCAAATTATGAAAGAAAAACTTATCTTGAGAGAAGGTAAAAATAAGCTCCCTTCTCTGTCTCACAGCTGTCCCCTCCTCCTCACCATGTGTTCCTGAAACCTGGGGCTGCTCCAAGCATTAAATGCACTGGAAAGCATATCCTTGGGCCAGCTGTGATCTGATCGTGGCACATTGGCTGCGGGTAAATCAGAAACCAACTGATAGGCTCAGGAACAATGCGGCTCCTTGTTAGGCTCTGAGAACAGCTATAGCCTTCAGCCTCCCCCCGTCCTTCCCCAGCAGAGTGGGATGCCAGGACAGCTTCTGTAACATATCCTGCATGATCCTTTCTCACCAACCCTGTGTTGAACTACAGCTATTTTCTGTTTTGAATGACACGTTCCTTGTATTGTGAGAGGCTCTGGGTGGGGGCTGTTGCAGCCTCTTTGGAAGTGGATGCACAGCTAGTCACGGGCTGATACTAATATTTATGTGCAAGCTGCTGCGGGGCAGACCTGGGAGCAGCACCTGGGACCACAGTTCCTCTGGAATCCCAAGGGCTGGAAACCTCTAGGGAAGCTGCTTCTCATCAGCCCTATGGAGCACATAGTGCATTGCAGAGATCCCAGGAACCAGATTTTATCTGGCCTCACAACTTTGCCGATGTTTTGTAGGCTTTGTATGTTTATGCCATTAAGTAAGCATTATGGAAATCAAGCAATGGCACAGAGCCAGAGTCCTCTGTTTTTCCCAGCCCATCTCACTGCTAGCAAGGCCGTTGCAATTCTCAGGAGCAGATACTGTAGGAAGTGGGTTAGTGGTGGGACAAAGCTCAATCTTCTCCATGGCAATATTGTGAGGGAGAACAAAGTGCTGTCTGGAGGGAGAAGAAACCATAGCCAACAGAGATTTGAGGCAGTTTACAAAAAACTGCAGAGAAAAAACTGGTGCATTACCAAGTCTCAAAACTAACAGTGCTTTGCACTTGTATCAAAGAAGCATGATAAAACACCAGTCAGGGTTGCCCACTGTGTTTGCCGGTACAACCCCATCTTCAGAGTAAATATGCTCTTCTAATCAATTCCCACTGCAATTTTGATTAGACACAACAATTTCCTTGCTTCCTGCCCTAAACAGTTGCCATGCTGTACCACAGCTGCATTTCAATAGTTCCATAAAGGTTCCAAATACATTGGTTCTAGCAAATTTCCATGTAAATATGGATCTTAAATTAGGATACTTCCAATTAAAAAAATACTGCACTGGTGCAAGGCCCTACTAATTGTTGATAAATGAAAACTACAGATTTCTTCTGTAGATTTAACTAGTCCAAACTTCTTTATAAGCTAGGAATACTACATACCCTATATAGGAACTACTTGATCATTACCAAAACAGTCTCTTGCCTGGTGGGCAGCTCTTATGAGGATACCAGCGCCAGCTCACAAAAGAAATAGAGCAGAAAGTTAATCTTCCTAAAAATTAGTATTGCTTTGGATAGCTGTAGTAAGTTTCTAATCACATCAGAACTGACTCTGCAGCTGTGGCTCAAATGTGTATATACTTTTCCACTCTACCGACTTTTGCTGTGAAAGTTGGACCTGTTGAGCTAAAACATCCCTGAAGCTGGCCCTGATATTCCAGTTTACTGCAGTTGCACTAGAAGTGAAATCTGCCTGGCTAGATCAGACCTAAATAATTAAAATACACAGTGAGATATTTGCAGAGATTAAATCTTTTATGAAAAGTCTGTGAGAATCATATATTGGGCCATCACAGCAATGAATATGGGGTGCAGCAACTGAGTATAGAGCCAGCAAAAAATTTAACATTAGAAAGTTTTACTAAACCTTAATCACTATTCTACAAAGAGAACTATCAGGATTTTCTTGATACATTGAACTCAATAAATTTGCTTTGAATAGCTGTCCGTGTGTGTGACAGAGAGAGAATTAGGCTGGAATACTATAAGGATGTCAGCCAAGCTTTCAGCATCTGGAAAGCAGAACTATATTTAGTGCACAATGACTTGCAATAATTTGGGAGGGGGAGAGGGGTAGAGAGGAACAAAAGACAGCAAGAAAAAAGTACAAAACTTAAGTTGTCAGTGTTAGGCAATTAAATGAATTATAAAGAAAATTAAGAAACCCCAACAAGACCGGGAGAAGGATAAATGAAACCCTGGGATATATATTATGAATAAGAGCTTCTACAAGTAGAAATGCTGTATAGAGTTAGCAGACATATTTATAAACATGCTACAGATAATGCATACTTCAGTATAAATACCACCTCTAAGAACTTCTGGCACAAAATATTTAGGGCATTGACCTCTGATGTACATTCATTTCCTTTATGTGACTGAAATGACCTAAATATGTTCCTTAGCTGGGCATAGGAAACTTTTTCCATAGGGTAACGGCTTCTGCAAGGGTACTCCATGGTGTAACTGTACTCAGTTATGAATGTGTCATGAAGTTTTTGCAAAGCATGTTTAGGTTACCATGTGTTCTCCTACACCTACTTGTAAACAGAACAAACACCAAATAAAAGGCTACCTTTCATAGCTGCAGTACATTCAAAATTAAAATGCTGTAACACTTTCTAAGTTCCTTACTGCCATTATAAAAACAAGGTGTTGAACAATCAAGTCCCCTTTCCATCACTTACACAATTTTTTTTCTGTCCTTCACTTGATTTAAACATTCCATCAGCATTTCAGGGTCACTCTTGTTTCCTGGCAGTTTCTCAGACCTGAGATCCCAGGATCTCAGAGCCTCTCTCTTCAGTACTTTAAAGCACATCTCAAATAACAAATGTGACCTATTAAAACTGAGGCACAGATCTCAGGCACACTGATGCTGGTTAACGGGTAACTAAGATGAAAGCAAACAGTATTACTGACAAATCAGTAAAAAGATGATCATATACATAACTGTCAAAGTATTTTCTGGTGTTCAAATTAATCTGGCTTTCACCTTCTAGGCAGCAGTACACTGCCAAGGGATGATGTGTGGCATCCAAGAGATACCAAAAGTGAGAAGAAAAAGTTGTCTCTGTATGGGCACTAATTTCCTAAGCTTGGTGAAAGATAGCAGAGATCTGGGGTCTGTGAGCTGGGAGGAGAAGCTGCGTTTTGCCTGCAGCACCAGACAAAGCAGGTTATTGACTTGAAGCACAGACCAGGGCAGCAGCCATTTTGAGAAGAAGCAGTGAGCGCTTCTGTGATTTGGCAGCTTTAGCCATCAGTCTGTACTTTGTCGCATTTACAAATAACAGCCCCCCCCCTTCTGACTTCTTTCTGAAATAGGCAGTTTGGGACAAAGTCAAAAACCAGCAGCCATTTTCCATCTGGCTTCAAGATCATTTGTAGGGACCCACACAGCCTTTTACTTCAAGTTGTGGCTCTCTCTAAATTAGTGATCTCATGTGGCTTGTGTACAGGTACACGCTGCTTTTGAGATGCACTCTTGCTGGCTCTCTGTATTGGACAGATGTATTGCCTATATGTCCTACAGTACTGTCCCTAAGTGTAGAAAGTGAGATCTTGTTCCTTGGCATACTAAATACTAAATAGTTTCTAACCCATACTCTGCTAATTAATGTACCAGCATTTGTGACAGAAGTGTATATGAACTGGACCTAGACCAAACTTACCCACAGAAGCTGCAAGGCTGTAACTGAGGTACCTATTCTGCAGTGTCTCACATGTTCTTCACCAGTGATACAATAAACACACATAATTTAAAACAATGAACATTTTTCAATGCAGTACATGGAGTGAGAGCTCACTGTATCTCTTTTTAGAGTCATACCTATCTAGCAACAGAGAGGATAGCGAGTAGGTACCTTTGCTACTTCAGAAGCAGAGTGGAAACAGGACAACATATATGGTTCACAGAACAAGGAGACAAGGATGCTAAATAAAAGGAGATAAAGACTGAGATAACAGCTACGCAGATGTAACAATGACAGAAACTGTAGCAATGCCTATGATACAGTCTGCAAGGGCAATGTTAAAAACAGTAATGTAAATCATTGTATCAATACTTCAGTTGATATAAAGACTGGGGAAATAGGTACACTGGCAAGTGCAGAGACGAACACAGTCTCTGTTGCAATGGGATCTGATTGTCCTACTAGGTGAGATTACAGTGCCTATGACAAAGGACAAGAAGACACTGCTGCTCTCATTAGAGGTGGCACAGAGCTTTTCCTCACGCTACCCTCAAGCAGAGCACTCACACATACCCTGTTTTCAAGGAAAAACATATGTTTGAGGTATTATAAATGAAAGCTGTTAAAGAAAACTGCTATTATGACTGAGTAGATTTTGATACATGTTTTACATTCTTTGGGGTACGAGGTCCCGTTCGAATTTGCTGCCTGCAAACACTCTGCTGAAGTCAGCAGAAGATGAGGATTTACTGTAATCACTGCAGCACTGGGCAGTGAGCTAGGCTCGTTCCTGAATAGTTTCCTAAGAGATGTTAACAGCCTCAGCTGGGTGCTCTTTGTAGTTCTGGCAGAGGTCAGCTCTGTCTCTAAGCACAAATCAGAAAAGTAAGTCTAGTCTAAACAATTCTCTGTACTATTCCAGAAGCAATTAAAGGCACTTTGCTTTGTGTATTTCCCCCAGGTGTGAGCAGACACTTCCCACAGACAATATGCACAGCAAAAGCTCAAAAAGCATAAACTCTTTGCAGGGGAAAAGGCAAAAAAATCCCTGTTGCTTCGGGCATGTAAAAAACTAAACTCGACAAAACAGTGCAGGATCAGCTTATCCAGGCACTGCCTACAGTCTGTACTTGGAGAACAACAGTGGTAAAACAATTCCAGCTCGGGTCTTTTAACTCCATCAGGCTCTTTATTAGCAAGGTCAATACACCAACAGATTAGATATTCACTTCTCAATTTGGTATTATTCAAGTAGGAATGAAAATGTGATGTGCTCTATCAACATGTCACCTTAATTCCTGACAGAGATACTAGCATGCTTGAAGCTAAAAACAACACTCAGCTATGAGCTGTATAAAACCACCAGTGGTGTGAAAAGGCTAGAAATAAGTGAGTACAAAGCGAACCCTCACACATTTCAAAATTATTATCTTTGGTAAAGAGCATTTGGCTGTTTCCTTGTTTTCCTTCATGATTCTCCAAAAATGAAATAATAAATACAATTACTTATAAGTATTCCTACAATATTGAGTATACTTGCTATACCTAAAAACTCCCACTGGTTTTGCTAAAAGCCAGGACCAGCACTCCTGGGAGTTCAAAACATTCCCCATGAATCTCCCATGTATTAGTACTGGCATGTTAATAATTTTTCAAAAAAGAAATCTACCTGTACAACTAGCACTTATGATAGAGGGGATGAAACAAGAGTAGTGCATAGAGTCAAGATTTTTAAATTTATACTTCTATAGTTTGGCTTCTTTTTAAATCAAAAGTGACACATTCATGCATGGTGTACCTTTCCAGCCTTGGTGCAGCACTGAATTAAGGAAGCATACTGATATAGGGATAGTTCAATTAGACAAAAACCATCTAATCCCCTAAGGTTCCCACATGTGGCTCACATAACAATCAGACAGAGGTATGATCAAAGCTTACACAGCAATGCGCACAGGCAGAGGAGGAGGTAGGACAGCAGTAACAGCAAAGCATGATGAAAATGTATTCTGAAACCTTAGCTTTAGACTGTGGCTACAAACTTTATCCCTGATTTTATTAATATGGCATCTTCTAACTGCAAAATATTCCCTGAAACAAACTCCCAAAGCATCTATTTATAGTATTGACAATGACGGCAGAAAGCAGGCCTGGAGCGCCCTTTCTCTGACATAGCTGATATCTGCACACTGGGAAGCACACTCTCTCTTGTTAGGGGATTGCCAATAGCATGTGCTGCCACCAGACATGATTTTGCTGCAGCCTTGCAGATTTCTGCTTTCTAAGTAGTGCCAAACAATGCTTATCCCAATCTGCCCTTGAATGGTAAACCTTTTCACCAGTGGCTCATCCACACCCGTTGTTACTTTTCACCAGCAGCAGTTGGAGATTTTCCTAATATGCAGAAAATGCATATGCATTAAAAAAGGACAGCATTTTTATCCTTGCTGAGCTAACACATTTTTTTACTGTTCTGTGACTCCACTGATCACTACTAGCCCAAAGTGTCCTACTTCATGGAGGAGAAGATCACAACTCGCAGCAGAAAAGAGAAACACATTTACATGTTTTACCAAGTAGTTTGCATGAATCACTCCAACTTCTCAGTAAATTCTCAAATAAAAATCTATCACGGTGGTTTTGCATAGGAAGAAGCAAGACACAACTAGGGGCCTGAACTTGGTGAGGCTGCAAAGGAGCCTCCAACTGCAAGTTATATTTAGAAAGCTGAAAATAGCAACCTAGAATGCCTCTACAAAGCAAATCAAAACTTTTTTACTCTATCTCTGTCCCCTATGTAAATACCAGATAACCACCACTTCCATTGTCAGGCAAGTGATTTTACCATTTACCATTAGATTACCTTTATTTAGCAAGGGAAACTGAGTGTATACATTTGACTCTTTGCAAACAATCTGCTCTGGTCAGTCTGGAACCTGGAAGAAAGGTGTCACACTGAGTATTATAAAAAGAATTTTGGGCACATGAATTCAGACAGCATTCAGATACTCTAAACTAATTCATGCTACAGCCCATATTTCTCCCTGTGGATTATACCAGTGAAGAAGGGAGTCCCAAGACTATTATGATAGCATAATGTCAGCTTCTGCATCTATGTGGGACTGACATGACTTCTTTGATAACAGAAACTATTCAGATGTTTCTAATGCAGTAAAAATTGCTTCTCTGCTTTCTGTGACAGAGGGCTGGAGGATAAGTCAGGGCACAAGAAGAGAAGCTATTTGGAGATATTTGCCCTTGGGGTACCAAGCTATCATTCATAACAGGACTACCCCAAAGTATTAATCCAGCAGAAGATAAAGTATTTATTTCATATTGTTTTCTTATACACATCCACAAGAGAAGGAATGGGCAGCTGGTTGTTCTCATCAATGAAACTCTAGGCAGGAGGAATTCTCTGCTGGGTAGTTGACTGTCCTAATGCCATTTTATACTGTCACATGGCCTAATAGACAAGAGAATCAGAATTGTTGGGATTTATTCAGCTAAAAAATACTAAGTAATAGTATCTGTTTGAAGCTGTGGAGGGCCATTTACATACTTATGCACTGATTTCTGTCCAGGACCCCAGTTGAAACAAAAGACATGAAGGATCATGCGAGCCTTCAGTTACTAACATAGAATCATTACATAACATTGTAAAATTAAGCCCTTTTTGCAGTTGCATTTTAAAACACATCCTGGGCTCTCCTGTCTTGACTAAATTCGAGATGATCTGGCAGCACTGTGTGGGATTACACACTGAAATTAGCCAAATGTGTGTAGGCCAGGCTGGAGGTGCTTTGGTTGTGAGATTCAGGACCAAATGCACAGGCAGGAGCTTACAGCTGTGTTGTGAAATGGCAGGAACAGAGCTGTGAGGAGGAAGTTTGCAGAGTACCTGGGCATGTTGTTGCTGCCTGGAGCTGGTATTCCCACTCTTTCACTTTCCTACCCACCTGACAAGTCTAAATATCTTGAGGAAAACAAGGAACAAAACAATAGGTGACTGTAGTGTGAATAATAAATACTTAGATTCCCTCTTGGAACCTGACTGCTGCTCTTAAACTGCCACAGCTGTCCTTTCACAATCCAGAATGGAGCACAACTGTTCCAGAGAATTAATGCCTTGTGTTCACTCTGGGGTCATCGACAGCACCCTTTTATAGACTGTATTGTAAGACTGGGGTAGGTTTCTGGGTCAGAAGGTCAGCTCTACCTCTCTACTCCAGAAAGACAGGTTCTCTAGGATAATATTCCAGTAACAGGAAAAAAAAAAGAAAAAGGTTGAAAATAATACTGCATTCGGGATGCACTGAGTTGCCAGTAGTATAGTAGACAGGTAGAGCAGACATTAAAAATATTCACTGACAGATCCTGAGGAATCTCTGGTAGAGCAAAAAGTTTTCTAAATATATAATAAACTGCATGACTATGATCTGACTCAGGGGCAAGGGTCTAATTAGTCCTGGTTGAAACTCCATGGATTTCAAGCACTTCCCTAAAATGAACATGTCCCTAAAAACAAAACAGAAGGACTTGAAGGTACACTAAGCAAATTTGCAGATGACACAAAACTGGGAGGAGTTGCTGACTCCCTCAAAGGCAGGAAGGCCCTGCAGAGAGACCTCAACAAATTAGAGGGCTGGGCAATCACCAACCATAGGAAGTTTAACAAAGGAAAGTGCTGGATTTTGTACCTGGGATAGGGCAACCCTGGATGTTCATACATCCTGGGGAATGTGATGCTGGAAAGCAGTGCTGGGAAGGGGACCTGGGGTTCCTGGTGGATGGCAAGTTGAATATGAGTCAGCAGTGCCCTGGCAGCCAGGAGGGCCAACCCTCTCCTGGGGGGCATCTGGCAAAAAGCATCACCAGCCGGTCAAGGGAGGGGATTGTCCTGCTCTGCACTGCACTGGGGCGGCCTCACCTGGAATATTGGCAGTTTTGGGTACTCCAATATAGGAAAGATATTAAGCTACTAGAGAGTCTCCAAAGGAGGGCAAAGAAGATGGTGAAGGGCCTTGAGGGGAAGCCGTGTGAGGAGTGACTGAGGGCACTTAGTGTATTCAGCTTGGAGAAGAGGAGACTGAGGGGAGACCTCATTGCACTCTAAAACTTCCTCACGAGGGGAGAGGAGGGGCAGACACTGATCTCTTCTCTGTGGTGACCAGTGGCAACACCCAAGGAAATGGCCTGAAGCTGTGTCACGGGAGGTTTAGGTTGGATATTAAAAAAAGGTTCTTCACCTGGAGGGTGGTCAGGTGTTGGAATAGGCTCCCCAGGGAAGTGGTCACAGCACCAAGTTTGACAGAGTTCATTCAAGAAGCATTTGGACAATACTCTCAGGCACATGGTGTGACCCTTGGGGATGGTCCTGTGTAGGGCTAAGAGTTGAACTCAATGATCCTTGTGGGCCCTTTCCAACTCAGCATATTCTGTGATATGTCCAAATCATTCCAAGCCAATATTGAACTTCACTTACTGTGTGTTTTGACTTTTGAGAAGATGAAAAAAGATACCAAGCCACCATGTTAAGTAGTTCCTTTTTGTAACTGCAGTCAGTTCTTCAAATGCTGGTGTGCTGCCCTGTCGCCAATGACAACAGCACAGACTTTCCTTCCTTACTCTTGTTTCCAGTGACAGAAGACCAAATCATAAGCTGAGTCTGCTCCAGGTTGTGTCTCAGAGGGTATCACCCAACTGAAAAGGCATGCCCTTCCCTTTGAGTCAGGGCGCTGTTTTCTCATGGTTTCTGCTCATCTTGGGTTTGGAAGAGAAGAGTGAAATCACTCCAGTACTTTTCATCAGGTTCAAATCTAGTTAAAAATATGTACAAAAGAAAAAAGAAAATATGCACTCCTTTCTGATTTATCTATGAATACTGGAGAGCAGTTGTATCACTGATGTTTTGGAGAAGGATTGTAGTCAAACAGCACCATCCACCAACAGCAACATATGGCAGTAGATGAAGGCTGTGTTTTACCTCTCACTTTCACTCTGAATCCTTCTAAATCATGCCTGCCAACACAATATGATCCTTGAGGATCATTAACATTCATCAGAAGAGTAAATTCTCACTGAAGTAATAGTTAGGTTGTACCACACAGCAAGTATGAAAAGTCACCTGGGGGAAGACACCTGCAGTGTCTGTTCCTTGGCCTTCATCTCTGCTGCTCCTACAGATGAATGATGTTTGACTCAGCACTACATTAGCACTACACACAGAGATATGTCTCAGGAACAAAACATTAGCTCTTCTGAAAAAGATCAGCTGTATAGTTTTATTTGTCCAATTTTGATCAAATGAAATTAGTTTAAAATAAGAAAAATTTGAATGCATTCCCCAACTCACTCTCTTTGTGAAAATGCGTATCTCAGAGAGCAAAATGTTTAAACAGAGATTGTTGTTGGAAGCACTATTCTGTAAGAGCCCCTCAAAACACTAAAAGCATAAAATAAAAATATTCAGGCCCCCTCAGCACAATCTGGAGCACACTGTAACTCACATGTCACTGGTGAAACTCTATTTCTTCTGCCTGAAGTGGTATTTCAGCTAAATGTAAATGGAATCAACGTAAAACTTCCACCTAAATTTCTCTCTGATTTTTCAAGCAAAAATAGATGGGACTTCCCAAGGAAAAGAATACTTATGGACTTCCCCACCAGCATGAACATATATGGGGATTTATATGTTCTTTAAAAACAAGTAAAAAAGGAAGAAGCAGATGAGGAATTTCTAGTCTGCGTCAGGTCAAAGCTTTGCATGCTACAGAAGGAAAAAGTATGCTATTGATCCCAGCACAGTAGCTTTCCTCACATCCTTCAAGGCTCATCTGTGCAGTGTATCAGGCACTCCTATTATCCTGGGAAATACAGTGGCTGTCTTGCCAACAAAGTGGAGAAAGGCTACTTGAAGTCTTTTTCTTCATCAGTGCAATATAATCATACTCTCAAAGAAAACAAATCTTCACACAGTACATCTCCCTACATATTAGCAAGCATATATTTTACACTGGAAAGAAGGAAAGAATCTTTCCATTTTAGAGAGTCCAGTGAAATTTTTCTTCTGCAGAGCTGGGACTCTTTGCTCGGATGGTACTGAGGTGCTTTTCCCTTACATGTACATATTAGGAATTTTTTATTCATTTGTTCTTCTTCCAATCCACAGTTCAAATTCTACCAGTTTATAAAAGGTCTGCTCTCAGTATTTGGAGAAAAGACAAGAGAGAACCTGGCTATGCTAACACTGAGCAATGACTGACCTGTATGGGAACTCCTGGGACTGAAGGATTGGGCCCAAATATTTGACAGCTCACAGGAAAGCCCACGATATGGATGCCAGAAAGTTTAGAAGGTGAGAGAGGTAGTTACTAGAGCATCTGCCACTGTGACAGGTAAAGTCTGAAAAGTAAACGATGTTCTGGTTTGGAAGGAAGCAAATGACACTACATGATCACTGTGGTACTGGACAGATACAACAGGATTTCATCAGGATTGCATCTTCCTCTGAATGGCAACAAGAAGCTGTTTGCAGACAACCAAATGAAAGAGGGGAGAAAAACCCACATGACATTCAATCTGCCTGAGAGTAAATGGGACCTGCACTCTTGCTGTGTGAGCGCAGAGTTCTCTGTAGGAGTAAAACGAGAACTTCTGCATGTAGTGATAACCCCTTGCTCAGCTGGAATCACCCTGAGTCAAGAGACCCTCCTGACCTTTCTGGTTGCTCTAGCTCTGCATTCAGTGCTGAACTCCCTACTCTTGAGTTAAGGCCTGAAAGTATTTTGGGAGTGAGCAAATCTACTTAATCTCTCCCAAATGTTCCATCTCAAAGTTATGGCATAATACCTGGCTCATTTTTTCAGCTCCACCAAACAATAACTGCCAGAAAAACAGCTTACTTCAGTCATTCCTAACAAAATGCAGTTAGCTCTTTAACACACAGCCTTCCTTTTACTTAGTCTAACTGCTCCTTTTTTGGTGTAGATCTTTGTAGGTTCCCTGGGTTATTGCCAGCTACATTCCTCCCCCAGAGAGCAACTTGCTTCTTATGAGAAATAAATAGCTTTGCATTTGGAGTATTTTAGAGCTGGAGCACTTCCGAAGTGATTCCACTTCTGCCTTTACCTTTTTTCCTGATAGCCTGCATGAAAGGACACATACACTACCCGCAAAGAAGGTACCGGACTTAGCGTTGTCTCTCAAAATTCTGACTTTCCATGATCTCTTCCACTGAGTGTTAAAGTTGGAAAAGCAAGATGACTATGTCTCTGTGCTAAAATGGTCAAAGTTGCCATATAAGTACATTTATAATGGACTTAAAAACCAAACAACACTAAATGACAGAGTTCATACCTCCCTGCCAGACATGCTAGAGCACTGTTATGGAAACAGTAAGGTGGGCACTAGGTACATGCAAGGGCTTTGAAGCAGGAGGTGAGAGGAAGCAGTTAATGACACGTAGAGACAGGGAAAGAGGGAGGAAAAGGTCTGGAAAATCCTGGGGGAAAAAAAAAGAATGTAGAGCACAAAGGAAAATATTTCTCTAGTGTCAATCCCTTTTGGAGCTTTTGCTCATTCATCTCTGGTGAACAGACCAAGACCCATGGGGTGGCGACATGCTGCCAAGGACTGTCTCTGCAAGGTGAGAGTAAAGAGGCCATGGCAAAGAAAGGAAGCAAGAATCTCTTAGAACTATCATAAAAGGCTAACTGATTCTCCTTCAGGAAAATGCTAGCTATTAAACTGGTTTCCACGAAACTCTGTGAGAACATTAAAAATGGGCCATGGTATTTTCTTCCTGTTCTTTAAAAGGAACGTATACATTGTTCATAGCCCCTGCTACAGACTTAAGAAGTGAGATGCTCACTGACTGGTCACTCCCTGCCTGATGGAACAGGGTCTTGTTTGTGAACTTCCCTGGGACACTGTATGTGATAGGAGGTAGTACATAACATGAGAGCCAACAGTTTCATGAATAAGACTGGATTATATAACATGTGGATTCAATATCTGACTCTGGCACAGACTTCTATATACCACAAAGAGAGCCCCTTCAACTCTTTTGCCTATATCCCGTCTGAGCAAGATGACAGTAACACCCCCTCACCACATATTAATACTTTACCATAGAGAAATTTAATTCCTATTTGCACTCAGTCCTGTACTAGAGAAGCAAACATAGCAAAGAGAAGAGTGTCTGCACTTGCACAGCCTAAGCAGACATTGCAAGTCCCCTGAAGGATTCTGATACGCAATCAATTATACTATTATACAATTGCTTTACTGGCAAAGACAGCCTTGCAAGGCTTCTGCAGTGCAGTAAACCTTGCTTTCAATGATTTCATCTTTCATGGATTTTAAATGATGAAGCAAAAGTGTTACAATGCACCTTCAAGTGGCCCTTAATAAATAGGTTTTACTTTAGAAAGGGTTTCTTACTGAGCCTACAATGAAATATTTGCATGTGAAATAAAGAAATTTGAATTAAAACAGGTTTGTTTATTGTAGGAGACACTAGACCCACCCACTGCACAGCTGACTTTCCAGCACACCAGTACTGGATGCCAAGGAGATTCAGGAAGGGAAACAAGAAACAGAATGGGAAACTGAACAGCTTAGCTTCTTTCCACATTAGTTGCCAAAAGTGGGCAGCACCACTTAAATAATATTGTTTAAAATCTCCTCAGAATGCTTACTGTTTGTTTTCTAACCCAGTGTCTATGCAGAAAAATCCAAAGCATTGCAGGAAACAACTTTAACTCTATGTTTATTCAGAAAAACAGAAATATTCCTCATTAAGTGAATCAGGTTTAGGATCAAGAAGAAGATTCATATTTTTATTGTATATCTTCATGTACTCAAGCAACATTTTTTTCCTGAAATTAAAAAGCATCTCTTGAACAGAATGAGCATCAATGTAGTGTTTAAGACAATACTGTACAGAAAGCTAGAACATCACCTTTCAAGCTAAAATATAGGTAAAAGTCTTTGAAAAAGCATCCTTAACAAGCATGAGGACATGAGGCCCTGGCTTAACATCTCATCTGATGTCAGAGACTGAATTATGTGCTGCTGTGTTAATAATCTTCCAGGGAAGTACTTTAAAAGGAATATCACCATCTCTTGAGTCATCAACACCACTTCCTGACTTTCTGTGTGTATGTTCATAGGAAATCTTTCATCTAATATTTTTCAAAGCCCAATACCACTTGGCTAGCAAGCTCAGGCAAGATCCAGTCAACAACAGTATAGGCACAACAAGTTTCAACAAAAATATTTCTTCTAAGAACATTCTTTGATTCATTTGCTCTTCCTTGGCTAAACCTCAACTACACCCATTCCGATGCACACTTGCAGAGTGCTGTTGCCATGTCAGGATCCAAGTTCAATTTCCGCATACCCAAGTGATTTCTTCTGGCTTTGAATACTATCCAGGTGGCTGCACAAGGGGCTACAGAAATTACAGGGAGACGGCAGAGTTGGTCAGAGGACTTGCCTGAGAAGCAAAGAAAGGGGAGATACCTACATTCTACCAGCCCGTCCCCATCCAATCTGCCCACAATATGCTGTTATAAAGAGTTTGCAGGGAAGCTGGGGATTTGGCACTAACATGGTGTGGAATAGTCATCAGATATTTAAAACAGAGCTGAGAGAACAAAGAAGGGCTTTGTAGTGTAAGGCAGCACTGAAAACCCTGAATCTCTGCCAGCCAGCTTGCATAGAGTGTTTGCTAATGTACACAGTGGAGTGCATTCCTCTCATTTGATTACATGACAGTTTTATATACCAGGTATATGCAGAGGGTTTTTCTTAACCCTTTAAATCCTCTCTCATTTATAAATCTGGAAGAGACTCACAGTCATTTCACTTCTACTGTCTTGTACAGATCTGCAACTTCAGTCATGAAAGGCTGAGCATGTCCTGTGGGCAACTGGTTGTTGATGCGTAAGTACACTTATTTAAGCAGTGAGTATAAAGAGGTTTGTTTAAAGGACCACTGCCTATCCATATTGTAAATGAAGGATACAGAGAGTACTATTAAAGATCCCACTTAGAGCAGGGAGAGGGGAGCCAGGAACCCCTGGCTGGCTAATGCCACATTCTATCATATACAGTATTACATAGCGTCTACTGTAAAATAAGGATAATTGTATGTGCTCTTCTTGGTGAAGTTCTTTCTGTGGCTAAAATGTGTTGTCTGTAACCAGGCAATGCTCTATGCATTCAGGCAAAAGAACCTCTCATTTGTACAACGTGAGGCACACAGATGCAGTAAAGGATCAAGGCCTAAATTGCAGGGATTGAATACTTTAGTGCCAAGGGATTTAGAATGGCAAAGTATTCTTACTTTCCTGTTATGCTAATGCACAAAGTAAATTTCTTAGCCATAACTATAATAATACGCAATTACATTTTCAGATCTGCTGCTGTGGCGTCTTTCGTAAACTTTAAGCTGTAGAGCTATTAAGTTATGAAGTTAGAAGATTAACTTCTGTTAATTAAGTTAAAAGAATAAGAGAGACCCTAAAAGAGATGTTTGTGGTTAAGCTCTTCAACACCAATACTGTTGCCTGTATTTTTAATGTTGGTAGCTCATAGACCAACATCTAATTAAGCCCTCATTTAACCTGGAATTATTTTCCTGCTTACCCAGCCAAGGAAACACTCAAGAGATGAAAGCTAAAGCATCTTGACCAATATTTGGGTGTCAGAGGTAGCATTATAATGCATAAGATTCCTAATCCCATACTCCAAAGTACTTAACAAATCAGAGTTTGCCTTGTAGGTAGAGAGGTTTGGCACTGGTGTCTGGAATTAGATAGACAAAGGGAAAGGAAGGTAAAACAAAGTGAAGGTTACTGCAATGGTAGAAAAGCATACACAATGGCAAATAAGGCTGTTGCAAGACGAGTGAAAAGTAGGCCAGAATAAAGGCAAACTAAGCCACTGACCTAAGCTTCCATAAGTTATTCAGAGGTTCTTACCATAGTGAGAGTGATTTCAAAATAGATCCCAAAACAGAAGAGTGTAAATAAAGGACTTAGGAGACCAGGGAGACCAGCAATGGGAGTACTACATTTTGTATATATGAGCAAGCAGACCCTTCCTGAAATATTTATATGTGCTTGAATTTGTCAAGAAGAAGGAGAATCATTTCCCAAACTAGAAATTGCATGTTTAGATAGCATAAGCACACAGACACAGGCAAGAAGCAGTCGATAACCTATTTCCAAACTAATGGTATTTTCACTAAAGAATGACAGAAAAATTGCCATATTGGCAGAACTAACTTAGAAAAGAAAAGCACTTTTTGAAGTTTCCACTTAAACACTGTTAAGTCTTTAAAACTATTATTAGCTCTGACAACCTTCTTTGAACAAAAGAAGAAAATGTTACATTTCTAAGGGTATAAAGGAACTGGAAGCATCACAGAAGTTCTTACGGGAAAGTCAGATGTTTCATACTGCAGATGATACATTCAGACAAGTATCTGCGTCCTGTTGCTGAAACTGCGTCTTAATTACTTTTTCCTACTATTAGATTGTGCAACTTGGAAATAGTTCTGAAAGAGAAATATTTTCTATTATGGAAATTTATTTTGTACTATGAGGAAAGGGGCAGGAAGTACCCAGATGATAGCATTTCGCAGCAGCCTTTAGTTGTAATGATCATGAAATGCTGCTGCCTCAGTTTTAACACTTTGTTGCATGTGAACACAAAAGACCAAGGCTCATCTCACATTCCTTCTCCTCCCAAAGGGTCATGATACACCAACACACTTCTACAACCACAGAGGCCCACATGGCTCCGTTACCTTTCCCATACCATAAGACCTGTATAAATGTGCGAGAGACAGCACCCTTGGATGCCAGAAGAGCATTTACCACACCTAACTACATACTGCCCTCACTTTATAAACAGATAATGCTGTGTCCCAGCCATCTGAATTCCTCAGCACAAATAAAAGCCAAAGAAAAAACACGCTGCTTATTCAAGCACAGAAAAACAGAGGTGATGTTGGCAGAAGTGATGAAATTTTAGCCATGCTAGCAATTATCATGCTGTGTCAAAAGAACAGACTGCTGTCACAGTGGCACAAAGCATCAGGGTCTGTAGGCCTCCCTGCAGTAGGATATGCAAACAACTATAACAGCCAGAAAAAGCTGATCTATAATGTTACTCTCAGAGAACATGGTCCCAGTCTACTGTTCAAGACCATGGACACAGAAGTGTACACTTCTGAGGACTGGGATCAGTGTCATATGCATCTTTATAGCCTCGAGCTTTATCTTTGGTAAGCACAGAATTTGGGATGATTTGAAGAATTTTGAGTTCACTTGATATGCAGCATCTTGCTTACTTAATAACAAGCCACCTTCTCCAGCTAAAGGGACCATACAGATTACTTTTTCAGTTTAAGGCCTTCAGAACCTTTTCAGGGAGATAAATAGAAGAAATTTGACATGCAAAAGGGAGGAATCTTCAGAAATCTGCGAGGAAAAGGGCTAACAGCAGTCATAAATTTCAGTGTCTTCAGGAAACTCCTTTGCAATCCTGTACAGCGCCTTTTAAGCAATAATTAATGCAGAAAACATGGAGCTGTACCCACTGTCATGTGAAAAGAGAAAGCAGAAGTTTGAATGAAAAATCAAGCTGATTATTAAGTGTGCTTTATATTGAGGCAAGAAAGAAGGATAAAACAGAGAAAAATTACCCTCATTTAATTGTTACTTTACCAACTTCATAGAGTATTAATAAGGGAATATAATGATTTCTCAAACATGTTACACAAGGAAATATTAAAACTCCACACACAATAGCTGTAATTAATATATATAGCAGGCTTCCTCTAACATCATACGCGGCTTACACAACACCAAATCCTGCCAAAATATCCCTGGTTATGCATCAATAAAGTTATGAATGCACAGCTCTAGGAATGGTGTTGGTTAAGTTCTACTTGGGAATAAGTAAAGGGAACACTGTGGCTTTTTGAGTTCTACGAAATAATGGAAATGGCATCTTTTTTCCCCCTTGCAGTGGAGTAATGGAACAGTAGATAAACTGTGCAAAACCACAGCTAACTATTTAAAATCCACAAGGAAAAATCCTTTGAACCAATCAAGCTATTTCACTTACAGGCTGGGAAGGAAAAGAGAGACAGAGGGCTTGTTATTGGTATTCCTATTTTTAATTGCACACAAGATGCTCGGATACTATGCTGATAGGGGTTACACAAGCACCAAAAGAAAGAAGGGTAGGACTTTTTTCCATGAGGTTCTTGTATCTTTAGAATGGTGATCTGGGCTTCAGCCCTTAGCAGCACCTTTTCCAATCAAGATATCTGGAAATGTCTCAAAACCATTTCAAAAATCAATGGAAATATGGCAATATAAAATGTGGCTTTCAGGCCACCTGGAGCTATGGTGGGTATTTGGAATTCCCAAGGATTTCCCCCAAAATGACCATGTTCACTATTTGCACCTTGCCCAACACTACAGTTAATGTTTTTCATTTAAAGAATGTCCAAAGAAGTTTCTATGATATTAAGTATAAAATAAAGGCTGACAAGTAAAAGTACTTAGAAGTTTTGAAATATGTTTGAATTCACTAAATAATTGTTATTTAATATTCTGTGCCTCACTTTTCCCACCTTTAAAAGATTTTCTCGTTAAAAGGCATTTATTTATCTAGAAGGACTACTAAGAGGCTAAAAAATATTTTAAAAATATTTAAAGGAGGCTAAAAAAGCATGGAAAAATTGTGATTTGAAACAATATAAAAGGGAAAATGAGAAACCTATAGGAAAGGAATTGAAGGTTATCTCTACATAACAGGACAGAGACTGGCAATGTAGTATTCACACAGATCCTGGATCCCGAAACTTCTCTTCTTCATTCTGCTTTTAAGCAAAACCCCCACAGATGAAGTGCACCTATAATGAGAATGAGCACTTTGTGTTGATTCGACATCTATCAAAACAGTTCTGTAAGAAACTTAGTGCCCCTCTCTTAATAAGAAAGAAAACCAGCATCTCAGAGTTCTAAGGAGTTAAAGCAATAATCCAAATCACACACACACACACACACACAAAAACCACCAAAAAAACCCCCAAAAAACACCCTGAGAAAGAAGCAAAGATAAATCAACTCAGACATAAACAAAGATAAATCTTCTCCTCAGTTCAGAGACTGGGAGGACTTGATTGGGTGTCTTCATGCCTCAGTGACAAGTCTGTTAACCTGTGAACATATACTCAGGATTGCAGCTGAAAAATCATAAAATCTTTCCTAAATATTAATTCATTTACATTTCACAGTCCACCAATAAGATTTAATCAGTACATTCTCCAGAGCAACTTGCATTGCTGACTACCTCCAGTCACACCTCACTGCAAATGCCTTGGTGATGAGGCAAGACACCTTGAACTGAAGTCTTCATCTGTTTTGGATCCAACCTACTGTCTAGAACAGATGTTACATTTCTGCAAAAGATAAGGAACAGAAATTTTTAAAAAATCAAGCACATTTTTAATTGCTGCTGCAACTGGAAACAGCTTTGCTCAGTTCCATGCCCAGATATGTTCAGGCAGAATGTACGGCAAGTTAGCTACTTTTTGAGGTTTATATAAAACACCGCAGAGCAATGCTGGGATGAGGATTCAGGAACCCTGTATCCCACCCTGGCACTGCTGTGTGCACCACTAGCCAGCCACCATTCAGGGCTCCAGTTCCAGCTTAGCTTGTCTAGCCCAGTAATAATGAAAGGAAGAAAGGATTTTTCAGGAGGAATTTGGAGTATTTTCTCATTATAACCAACCACCATGACCAGAAAAAAGAGCCCTGATGCAATCCATGGGCCTCGTTCTCACTCCCCTGCTGGCAGAGCCTGAAAAGACCGCTGGGGCCACAAGCCCCACTCTGCAAGAGGGGAGGGAGAAAGTGCAAAACCAGATCCTGTCTGTCAGGTCTTGTATCCTGCCTTCAGCACTGCCCAGAGCTTCGTGGTTCAGGGAAAAGCAAACAAACAAACAAAAAATCCCCCCTGCTTCCCCATTCCAGCACCAATGGCCTGTGGTGCGGTAACCAAGGAAGCGGCTCGTCCATTCCTGGCAGCCAGCCTTTCCAGCAGATGAGGACTGGGCAAAGATAAACTCCAGCAAAAATCCCACCTCCGGCGTTGTTCCTCAGACCAAAACTAGAAAATAGGGCAAGATGGGCAGGATCTGGTATTTTAAGGGCCCTCCAGGCTCGAAACAAGGACAGCTCAGAGTGTGTGTGGGGGGATGACAGCGGCCTGGGGGAGCTCAGCGCACACAGGGATAACATGTTTTTCCAACAGCACTTCCGCAGTGTGCCAGGGTATTGATTACTGCCCTACAAAAGCCAGCCATCAGAGGGGGATTTCCTTCTTTCCTCTCAGTCACCCTCGACACTACAGCAGCAGCTGAGGGGCCTTCTGGAGAAGGCACAGCAGGACCAATCCCACAAGGTCGGGCAGCAGGGGCAGAGGCCGGAGGGCAGGGAAGGTCAGCACTCGGCAGGCACAACGTGGAGCTGCCGGAGCAGGCAGAAGGTCTGTTTCTGGGTCCTCCAAGCCCTGCTGCCAGAAACTTAAGATGCACTTTGGGAGAGGCAGGGACGGGGCTCATAGTAACCTGCAGTGACAGACAGCTGACAGCGTCTGTCCTGGGAGCAGGAGCAGGAGCAGGGGGAGGAGAGGGCTCCACGCTTTGCCCCTGCTGTTGTGACTGTGTGTTGTTCTGCTTGCAACAGTGCAGCCTCAGCATGCCTGTGGTTTCTTGTGCATTGAGAATCTGCGCCCAGATAGAGACAGAGAAGGTGCCCACTGAAGCAGGCAAGGGAAGTGAGAATGCTGTCAAGGTTTTGCTCACTGCAATGCATGTGTGCGCCTTTTCCAATACAGGTGAAAGAAACAATGCAAAGCTGCAATACAAAGTTGCACGAGGCCATTGGAAGTCCTGAGCTGTGTTCTGCTCTGCCATGGACTTACTTGGATTAATTCCTCCTTCATAGACACAAGTCAGAGCAGATCTCTGCTGTTGGTGGAGTCACATCCCTGTACAAGAGTCACAAGAGACAACCAGACCTACTGTGACTCCACGTCTCAGGTCTTACTTACCACTGTTCCTGTAATGGTGATAAAGCCCACCACTCATATCCACTCAGGCTGAAGGGGCACTTCTGGCACTCCTTCATGTTTGTTGTGACCCTGAGGAGGTGCTGGGAGAACTAGGCAGGGCAGAGGGGTTTGTACCACCCCATACAAAAACTAAGGCCTCAGACAGGAATCACCTACATATTCCTTTCAACTCTAGTCTGATCCATGGCACTTTTTCCTCTCTGCTACCAGATTTTCCCTTTCCTTTTCACTTAAACACAAATAACTGGTATTGAATTTTCCTGCCTGTGATTACATCAGGTTGCTAAGGATAAACACTTAGTAGACTCATTCTCTGTTTCCCCTGCCACCTATTCCTTCCACCAGGTTCTTTGTTTGGCCTTGTCATCACCCTGATGTACAGTTCACTTTCCACAATCATGTGAAACTTTGGTCACAGTGACACTCGAGGCCTTCCTAACAGCTCCTACACAAGCTCATCATTGCTAGTAACTGAGTGGAGACACTGAAGGCAGGAAGCATTTTAGCTGAAAGCCATGTTTGATCTGCCCAGTAGGAAAGCCCAGGCAGACAATAACACAGGCCTCTCATACTAGATTATGCCAATAGTCCGTTTCCTGCAAAAGTCAGCTCATTCAGAAGCAAACAAAAAACGTTAGCATACATAGTCAGTTGTAAAGCAGAGTAGACAGAAATATTCCTCTATTTCCTTCCCTGAAAGGGAAGCCAAAGATACACTGTTACATTAAGAATTTTTCTGCCATGAATTTGAGCATCCTTTTTTTTTCCCCCCATCTGATTTCATTTATCTCACCACGGTTTCTGGCTAGTAGTAGAAACAAGAATTTAATTTCAGTATGATATTTGGATCTGGAACCAAACTTTCTTAGAACACAGGAATGTTTGATTTTGTGCGTGTTTCGATTTAACCCATTATTTTGCTGCATGGATCAAATTATAAATCTGAATATATGTCAGACAGTCCCAAAAGTTAGAGTTCTGAATCCATTGCTCCACCTTTAGCAGAAAGAGAAACAGAAACCAAATAAAAATAAGGAAAAAGGGAAAAAAAAGAAATTTACAAAACACTTTCCCAAGGGCAGCTGCTAAATTTCACAAAATTACCTGCAGTTTTGGAATACCACCTTTCCACTTAAGATATTACAGGTCCTGTTCATGAGAGTGCTGATTTCCAGATGTAAATCCAGGACATAACAACTTCGTTCCCAATACTTTCAAGCACACTGTAATTTTTCCTTATAATTTTTATCATCCAAAGAGAGAGAAATTCTCATTTTTCCTGAAATTAACAATTTGCCTCTGATAAGGAAGCCCAAAGAACAAGTTGGCTACACAGAACTCGGAGACTGCACAGACTGAAAGAGGAAAACATGAAGCACTACCTTTTCCTTCAAATGGGCACAGGCACTGCTTATTTTCGGCACAAGGAACTTAGGATTTGAAGATAGTTGCTGGCATGTATTTAATTGCCATGCTTTTTAATTACTTCTCTGCATGACAGATGAGGGTTTTTGTTGAAATGAGGTCACTGTGTTTTACCTTTTCCTCACATGCTGGAACTATTTGCTGTGTCAATTTGTGTAGCTTAGAAAAATATATTCACATCCTCTGAGCTCTTTCCTGGCACCATAAAGCAAAGCTGATTTTGGCTTCCTCCACTTGGCAGTAGAGAAGGCTGGGAGCCTTTGGGTGCAGACTGCAGTGGTGCACAGAGAGCCCTCCGCTGTGCAGGCACCTCTCCCAGGTCACACGGGACCCTGGGCAACTTTGGCCTCAAAGGTACAGGGTAATGATGTGCTTCACCAGGACCAGCGTCTCACACAGCCATTCCAGCTGGAGGGTAAGAGGGGTCCTGAGCTCATCTCTCCTGTGTTATTTCAGGGAGAGGCAAGGGCTCTGGCCCTCTACCTCTTGGCAGCACCACAAGACATGCTCTTGTCATTTCTGTCATTCCAGCCACTCTCCATGGAGTAGCTCTGGATTGTGTGCTCTAACCCGCACTTCTTGACCTCCTCTTTCTTTGCAGTTCTTCTCATCCTCTGCACAAATAACTCCACTCTTTCAACAGCAGTCCAAGTAAAACTAAGAATTTCAAGAGAGGGTGGACGCTGCTGATATGTACCCAGCCCAAAATACATCTGCCAAACTCTAGAGCCCAGAGCCAGCTGGCCTGGGCAGGATGGAGAGGGAAGGAATCTTATGCCAATGCACTGCCCAAATTTGACTCAAGAGAAAAAAGCCTTTAATGTTATAACACACATAGGGCACCACTTCCCATTTCCACACAACCAATGTCTTTGGTTTGATCAGTACTCTGGTTGTGTAAGGTTCAGTGTATAGTGACTTCAGTCATGCAGCCTCCCAAGTCAGCCCTGGAAGAAAAGAAAAAAACAGATACATCCATTCTCTCCTTCCCCCAGACTGAACTTGACAGCCATTTATGGTGTCCCCCAAAGACGGGCTGATCTCTTGTCCCTGACCTTTGCTGCAAACTCCAGCATTGTCATTATCTCCGTCAGAGCCTCCTGAGTCTGTTCTATTGCACTCTGAGCCTGGCACTGGCTAAGGACACACCAAACAGCACTAAGTGAGGGGTTCTGTTTACATGGCAGAGACCCAACAAGTCATCAAGCCCCTTAAAAGCCATGAGAAGACATGGGAAGAAAGTAGGACTGCTGCAGTAACAACATTGTTTGTTCTGACCCCTAACCTCTCTGGCTCCACAATAGCAACATGGTGAAGACATTTGATAAAAAGGCGGGACTTCAATAAAATAAGTCCTGTGCTTGCCAAACACTAATCTCAGTCCTTTTGGAAGGCTCTCCTTGGAGTCCATGGTCATACCCTGACACGTAGGATATTCTGCAGCTGGGCACTCTCTGTGCCTTGTCCCTGTGTTCTCCAGTCCCCTGCTTTTTGGGAATTAGAGCCTGGAGAGGTCAGAAGCTCCATTCACACCAAATGAAGCTGTGGCAGGCAGCCCTAAATTATTAATGTCTTTAAATACTAAGTGCACTCGGGAACCAATTCAGCCTGCAGCACACAGGCTGTGCATCAACATGATCCCAAAGGGGTCACAGAAAAAAAAGCTCACTAAGGCCTGTGAAGCAGTTCTGTTTGCACTGACATATTTGTCACTCCCATGGATGGAGGATACACAGTCATGAATCACTGTTTTTGTAAGCATGTCCATTCTTCTTTTCAGCCACTCCTTGTCCCTGACAGACACAGCAGTCCTAAGCAAAAGCTCCATTTTATTTATATCCAAGAAAGTAGTCTTGCAACCTGTGAGAGGACTGTGAGATAACCTTTCAGTTATATGCAAGAGAATCATACCTCCACATTTACAACTGTGCTTGAGTAAGGACTCCGATTCTGTCACTGGAAAGACTGCAATTCATTAACATAGCTCTGCTATGCACAGTTGGATACTTATCTTTAACCACATCCCTTAAAACTAACCTTACTGACAACTTACTTCTGTAAGCGTCCATTTTGTTATTGATTTAGTTTCTTCCCCCTGTTGCTGCAGTGACTCCTACCTCTGGCTCCAGACCACTGCCACAACAGGCCTGCAGATAACAACTCTGACTTGGATGCTGTGGTTATTAACTGTTTGCTGTTTTCATGCAGCTTTGATTCTGTTTCAAGAGGAACTGATACTGATTTTTGCTCCCGTTTCAACATTTGGCAGATGCATGAAATTCTGCATATTGTACAAAACAGGAAAAAAGCTTTAACTTCAGCTGTTTAGGATGTACCTGCACAAACAACACAATGAAAGTTCGTGCTTCTCCTGTTTACCTCCTCACCTCAGTTTTACTGTACACTTTCGCTACTCTTCTGGGAATGTATCTCTTTCACTTCTGCTCATCTGTCTCCCACATCCATAGGCATGCACTGATTTGTTATTGTTAAGTCACTTGTGATTACAGGTCTGGATAGCTAGTTTATTGCAGGGTTGTCCCTGGCTTGATAGGTTGTTTGCTGCTTTGTTATTACAGTGCTTTAGCCTCATTCCTCTAGTGTGCTCTCTTTCACACACACACACCCACACACACACAAACTGCCACAAAATATTTATTTTGAAATGACAAACACAAAAATTGACTCAGGGTTTGCAAACTATTTGAAAGGGAATGAGGGAAAAGAGGGTTACAGGTCCTGTAAATGCAGCCTCCTTGCCCTGCTTGACTTCTCTCAGCGTTTGCCATTTTTTCTATGGTACTGAAATATAAAGCTTCAAGTGCCACAAAAGCTGCATGTCCATTTGCTTTGCTTGGCTGGAGAAACTCAGGCACAGCATATTCATCTGGGAAACTGTTAGCTGAAAACCACTGGTCCCTTTTGGCTATACAGACTTTGACAATGGCTGTTACTAGTTAGATTTGGCTCTCTGAGCAACAGGCAACAGATATGAAGAACTGAAAACCTCTAAAAATTATTATTTATGTATTTGCACTTATCAAACACAACAGCAAGTCCCTCCCCTTAAAATGCATTTCAGGTCCCTTCCAAAAAAAGGGAATTTCAAAAGCAAACCTACACCTATCCTCACAGCAGACAGAATTTCTGTTCTATTTTGAAAAGTCCTGTGTATACCCCTACTGCATTCCTCTTCTTCCCCCTCCCACTGAAAAAAAAATAAGGCAAATTTCTGGGCATAGCTTAAAAGCCACAAAACTTCCTCCATATGTGTATTCTCCAGCTTCGCTGCAGATATTTGGAGTTACATAAAACTGGGCAGTTAGTGCTTCTGGCAGCTGAAAAATTACAAAGTTCAGGGGCTGGGGAGGGCGTAGGCCAAGCTGAAGTTTTCCAGAGAGCCATACCAGATGGAGCTGAGGAAAAACGCTTCTCTTTCGGCTTAGGGAGGTGGAATTAGAAGCCCTGAACCTTAAACAAATTTCAGGGAATATTCTCCATTCCCTGCTCTCTGTGAGCATCGATACAGGCCGTGCTGGTTATCAAGTATGATTTGGACCTTAAAAAGCAATGAATATGCCTTTCTGTATGTGGTAATGCAATGCCTTTACAGTGACATGGCAGAAAGTGACGCGCCTGTTAGCCAGAGCTGGGCAAGCCTTCTCCCCTATGGACCAGCAGCATGTTTCCATTTCCATCTGGACACTTGATGCATAAGGATGAGATCGAGGTGTATCATGTAATAAACTGCACTAGATCCCAAACATGCTCCAAGTCAGCACATACACACTAGAATACAGTTTTGTGTTAGAACATCTGTTTACTGGGATGATGCTAAATTTAACTGTTAAATTTAAATTATAGCTGAAAACAGCTAACTCCTAAGATTTGGACTTAAAACTATGCAGGTAGGAAGAATCACTTTTCTTATCTACTCTGAGTGCTCAATAGTGTGTTAGTTAGCACGTGTCACAAGATGCTGGAATCTTTCAATGTCAGTAGTCCCAACTGTGTTTTAAAACATCCTGCCTAGTCAAGGTTAATTTTCTACCTCTGGACAGTGTTTGAAAACATGCTTCAACTGTGACTAACTGTGACCCCACTAAGGGCAAAAGCCTTTAACCATGTGTTCCTTAATAAAGACTGGAATATTGTGTCCAGTCTTACAGCATACACTGCAAGAAAGACATTTGCAAGCTGAGATGAAGTCTCATGGAGTGACCCTAAAATGGTTAGGAACTGGCATATGAGAGGCTGGGAGAGTTCAAATTCTTCAGCCTAGAGGAGGCTAAGGCAGAAGACTTTGTATAAGAAAACAGAACATTATTATTTTAATGAAAATGCTGATAAAGAAGTCAAATTTAGATGATTTTCAGAAGATAATTTTTCCACTAGGATCTGGAACTACTTACTTCACTAGTGAAAAGCAGTCACTTGATTTTTGATTCTTTTAACTATTTGATATGGAAACCAGCCCAAATGGCCTAGAGAGGAGATACTGTATATGACACGTTACCAACCACTACAAGCAACTGATTCATATTGTATTAAGGAAATTTGTTTTAAATACTGAATTTTCTGTACAGTGTCATCAGTTCTCAGTGAAACAGGCATGGCAAGGTTGACTCTCTTTAACTATTTACTATGAACACAAAAGACAGACTTCTCTAACTCAGTATGGAATCAGTCAGCTAACTAAATAAAGTAACTACTTATGTGCAATGCGGTCTCGGTCAAGTCACTCAAAAGCTTACCACTTGAGATTATGGTTCTGCAGCAGTCTAAATTAAACTAACAGTTGGCTTATGTGGTCCAGCTTGGGCTATGCATTCCCATTCCTTCCTTACACCCAACACATTGCTCATTACACCATTCACCAAGCTGTTTCCCTGACCTAGGTCAACATAAAACTCACCTAACAAAAATTACCATAGTCTTTTTTACAAACCAGGATCACAATAATAGCTAAAGCTATAGGTAAAAAATAATATTTAACTTCAGTTTCCCATTTAATTTTAGACAGCTGCAATTCTCCTCAGATTTGGGTGTTGTGTGGATCAGGAAGTTTTGGAAAATTTGATAAAGTGCTCATTCTGATATGCAAAATAAAATTTCAACATGCTTTCTCTGTAATTGTCAGTTCACATTCCTTAGGAAAAAGTTAAAGTGAAAACTAATGAAATTCAGTGAATGCTTGCTGGAAAATGTTTTCTTTATAATGAAAACATAGGCATGCTATGACAATACTTATAACGGAAGGCAGAAAGCATTTCAGATAGATTTTATATCTCAGAGAACATTGTGTCATTTGTTACTTAGATGCCACTGAGCTACATTAAAAAAATAATAAAAAGAGACCAGACATACCAAATAAAAATTAGGGAAAAGTCCTTTTTTTCCCCCCTGTAGTACAGCTTGTAGGATCCAGGGTTCTGACCCTGCTAAGACCCTCAGTCTGGCAAGTAACTATTGCAAGCCACAGCTGCACCAAAGCTCTCTCCCTCTGTGCTGGAGCCCCCTTGCAGACTACAGTGATCTGCACAGGCCAATTTTTTTCCTCTCTGTCTGGGGTCTGGCAATGACCCCCTGCAACTTAACTGCTCTCCCCACCAGCTTTTTCTCCAGACTGTGTGTTGACCTGGCAAATGCTTGTAGCTGTAAGGAGATGAAAAGAAGGTAAGGAAAAAATGGGGGGAAAAAAAAGCCAGCCCAGCAGATGAAAGTCTGAGGCAGTGTTTTCCTTTCCAAAGTGCTGCTACAGTCCCATAAGCTTGTGGTTTCCTGCATTCTGTTAGAGGGCTTTTTTCTTTTTTTTTCCTTCTTTTTTTTTTTTTAAATCCTTCTGGTGATATCTGAAGAGGGAAAATATCCAGCACTAACAGGAGGCCTTTTGTTCTATTCGTTTCTAAGTGGACTTTAACCCAGTTACTACAGACTGAGTCACTGTAGAAACAAATAAAATAAAAGCGCTCTGTTTTGTCCCTCTGGACAGGTCAGGGACATGTGAAGCTCTATTCTCCCTCTTCTATTTTTTGGAAGCAGTACTATACCTGGCATTGCATTGCAATAATAATGAACATAGTTTATGGCTGTTCTTTTTTATGTGTCCTGGCAACCCCTACAGAGCTGATATTCCAATAGATCCAGCACTTCATTAAAAAAATAAACGCACAAGGGGCATATCTTTGAGTAATGAGATGAAATTAAACCAGAGAAAGTCTGGCTACCAGCAACCAGTAAGATGTAAGTATGACACACATAGGTGCATATCTGAGCTATTTTGGTACCTTGTCAGATCTCAAATATTTGACTCACAGCAAATAACGGCTTGCCTCCAAATAAGACTGTAACATTCTCTCCCTATCAGGATGAGTTTTAGGCTGAATCCGATGGTTGAATTTTGGTCATTTGTTGCAGTTCTGATTGCTATGACAAGTTATATTCTGTCACCATACATCAATTTTAGGATAAATCATTATATATTCAGATCCCAACTACTTAAATTAAAGCAGCTAAAAGAAAAGAAAAAAAAAAGCAACCTATGCATAGGCCTGTGATTCCCTGGTCTTACTGATCTCTGGAGGCTCTGAAAAGTCTCTGCACAAGTGGATTGCTCCTCCTCTTTCCCCCCTTCTCTCATCAGCCTGGCTTTCACTGAAAACCTTTTTAACTCTTTAGTGTTCCCTTACTTGTGTGCTCTGAGCCCCGGCAAAACAGCTGCCTGTTGTGGTTGGCAAGTGCAGAAGCTGGCTATAAGTTTGCTTTTACCCCCCTTTTGTGCCTTCCCCTACAGCTGGTTACTCTGTTGCTTATCTAAAGCCATTGTGCAGTTTTCCAACAGCCCTCTTCCTGGTCCAGGGTACTCCAATTTGTTTTTAAAGTGGGGAAGTTTTATTCTGGGAAGAAGTTAGTAGGAAGAAGAAGTAGTAGTAGGAAGTACTTAGTAGTAGAAATCCATTTTTCAGCAGGGGAATGGGCATTCACACAAAGCTAGGACAGTGATAAACAACGACACTTAGGAAAGAGGATTTTTTACAAGAACATGATCATATGGTGCTGCATGGAGAATTAAATACTGGCAAAGCCAAGACTGTTCTGGGCAATGGGTGTGAGTCAGCAGGAGTTTCACATGTGGCTGGTATGGCACTGGGTATGAGAGGACAGAAAACACAGAGCCAGAGGACTATACTTTGATGCCAGAGCTGGTGTGCAGAGTCAGGACTGAGCCAGAAACATGCCAGGCTTCCAGCTGATCCCCTTTATTTTTTCTATTTCCCCACAAAATTGTCATCCTACAGCCACAGCACTTTGGGACTGTGTGCCTGGCACAAATGGTACATGTTCCTACACCTGCTCAGAGCTGTGTGGAAACACTGTCTTAGCCACTGAGGTTTGCTGGGGCAGTATTTTGGTCATGCCTCCTTCTCCTGGTTTGATTTCTTGTACCAGTCTTAATGTTCCTCAACTTCGAATCAGTCCAGAAACAGTTGGTCAACCTCTGACGATGTGTCAGAACACAGCTTCTTTTACCTTTTTGCTCTAAGTAAAGAGAGTAAAATGCACAACAAATGAAAAGTGAACATGAGCTGTTAGGCTACTGATTCCTTAACACACTGTATTCTGTCTGCAGGAATCTATCAGTCTACAGAAGCCACAGTGGGAATTCAGCAAAGGCTCCGTTATCTTAGTGCTACTTAGCATCATTATTCTTACCTAACTTACCCTTTGATTTATTTTGCAACAGCCATAAGAGAACAAAATGAGGTCCATGTTTAGCATAATTTGGGAGTATAGGTATCTGCATTACTCCTTCCTTGTTATAATAGCAGTGAAGGAACCACAGACAGATTCTTCCCACATCTTGTTCTTTGCTACTACAATATCAGGGTTTCACTGGGATGGTCCTCACATCGCTTGGGCCAATAGAAAAAATGCAAAAGAAATTCTATCCCAACTAGAGACCCGGAGGGGTTTCAGAGACTGTCAAGAGCAAGTAAAGCAGCAAAACATTTTGAAGTTCAGATGGCACATTCTTTGGAACTGTTTCCAAGCAAATTTATGTTCATTTCTTGGCAGAACACAACTTGAAACAGAAATTAGAGTGGTGAACACAGGGAGAAATTTGTGATCAGCAGAAGAAAAACATCTGCTTTACCAGAGACAACTAAACTCCAGACATTGTCAAAAACACATAATTCTAGAAGTGCCAATCTCTTTGTGGGTTGCTCTGAGAAAGGTCATGTCACTGAACTCTTGGTGACTGAATGGCTTTTGTCCTGGAAGATCCACTCCCAGATGTGCAGTGCATGCTGGAGTTTCATGCAATTTACGTTGCTATCTTAGGCAGAGAAAAAAAAGAGACCACAAAGAGATACCCTACTTTATGAGAGTAAGCTGGTATCACAGATCCTGCACGAGTTGCACTTGTTCTCATTCCTACTGGAGCCTGTTCAACATGTTCGCTGCTACAGAATTCTGCCCCAAGCTGCCAGTAAGATAATCAAATACCTTTACCTCAGCCTGGTTGGTTTACAGAAATGGCACTCATCAATATAGATAAAGGTTACAAATCAGAGTCAATGCTGAAACAGCCTTTATGTTCCTCTGGAGGACATCGTGCTACTGCGATAAGTACTAACCTAAGTTCTTGCTAAAGCATTCCATGACAGCAAATAGTGTAGACAGAAGGAAAACATTTGAATCTACTTTCATTACAGAGTTCTTTTCCAGTTCTGGGCAGTAACAACTGGGCTCCTTAGTTGTAGTGTCAATTCTTTTGCCTCTTAACCTTTGAGTCCCTGACACCAATAAAGTCATGACCATAAATGCTAGAAGCACTATAATGCTCATATCACGTGTCATCTGTTTCCCTTCTCCCTTTTATGCACAGAGCCTGTAGGCTGTGTTTGTGCATGTGACAGAGGGAGGAGAAATAAATGACACATGATTCAAGGGTTACACTGAGACTGTGCATCTGTTTCGGGACACAACAGCATGGCATAAATGAGTGCAGTGTGTTTGTATGACATGGAGGCACATGACTATGCATACCACTGGACAGCTCTGTGAAGATGTCAGTGGAACTGATTTTCTTTTGTAAAAGCTGTTCTTTCTGCCAGAATTTTCCTCTTTGGTCACAACTCTACTATTGCTTTGCAACATGAGAAGATTCTCAGTGACATTTGTTTTCTTGACCCTGTAGATACCAGGAAAGCTTAAGAATTTTCTATGTACCATCTGATGCAGACTCAAAATGTGCAGCAGGGACATGAAGCACATTATATATAAAATTGTTTAGAAAATGGGTTTAAGCAATAGAATAATATAACTTGCATCCATCTGTCATTCAAGAAGGGATGCACAAAAGAGTCTGTCACTTAATTCAGTAGCGTGATCAGTGGGTCTGCCTGGGAATGCACTTATTTACAAAAGGGCACACTACGGCTTTAGAGTTTGTTGGAGTGAATAAGGCTTAAAATGTGAGTGTGCATACGAACTGTTCTATTCTATAACTTGTAAATTGCTCTTTCCAACGTACTCCAACCTCCAGTGACCTATTGCTCAGAAATTAACCTAATCCTCACACAAACTGAGCTTCCTTGCTTCATCACTATCACCAACAGCTTTTTGCATATTTGCATTGAGCACAAAACCTTGGTTACTCTTCTATAACTACCAAGGTCAGTTCATGATGCATTTTACCAGTTGCTTACAGCAGGTTGCAAAGCTTACGTTTAGTAGGTAGCATGAGCAGGTACAAGGTCTAAAAGATTTTGCATTTTGCATCAACAAACAAATAAAAAAGTGCAGAAAGCAATTTGAGCAGAAGACTTAATTTCTGCTAAGATCTTTGAGGGTATATTCATTGGCTTCCAGCTGAGGAGACAGACTTTCAGCTCCTTGCTGGCTTTATTCTCGCGTGATCTGAAGGCATTTGGATAGTGCATTTTAAACCAATTGGTTGTTTTCTCAGAGTCTACATAGAGGTCGGGGAGAAAGGGGAGTATCTTTCTTGCTAATGTTAGCCAGACAATGGCAGCTTAACTGTAAAGCCCCCTAAAAGAGAATAAGCCTATTGTGTCCCCAGTGTGTTTCCCACATTTCAAAGGCCACTAAGTAGCACCAGCATCTTTGCCTGGGTTACTGAGAAGACAGACTCTTATGCTTATTAAATGATGGCTTTCCCTAATGATTTGAAACAAAAAAGACACACACATACAAAACGAGAGATGTGCACATTTAAGGCTTCTCCTGCCACAAGGTCAAACACATGAAAAGACACAAAAAAAAGTTTGGCCCCAAGATACCAGAGTAGACCCACTTGCCCATCTCTCCCACACTGGTCCTTACTCTATTTTCTGCTGCAAGAGCCCCCGGTTCCTGCACAATTAAGCGCAGCACCAATGGCATTTCTAGTGCCGCTCCTTCCACTTCGCTTCACTGCTGAGAAAGGAGCTTGTTCGGCAGGGAGGCGGGCACTGCTGCCTGAATAGTCTCTGAAGCATTCATTATCTCCCACCTAATTACATGGCCGGCATAGTCGTGGTGTTGTGGGAACATTGCATCACATTAATCAGCAAGGGGATGTGCCAAGATGAAAGGGTCCCCTTGTGTCTGCTCTTTGCTGTGGAAAATGGGCAGAAGGGTGGGGGAAGGAGCGGGGTATTTATCAAGTGGCAAATAGGGAAGGCACAGCGGGTGCACCCCAGCTTGGCCCGGCCAAGCCACTATCTTCCCAGGTCAGTGCTTTTGCGGCAGATACACTTTTTTGTGCTCATGCATGGTAAGGGATCAATAGCTTCAGGGGCTGAAATCCTTCAGCACAGCACAGGTATGCGCAAGAGATGTAAGGCAACACACCCCTCGGTTGCTCCAGGAGGGAGTGGGAGCTGATTCTCCATAGCCTGCTCTCAGGCCACTCTGATCAAAAACAGGACCACCCGTTTGAACAGGCTTGGATTTAGCTGTAACCTGGCCACAAAGCTTCATAGAAAGTCAGCGTCTCTCAAAACACTCCAAACCCACTCTCCTCCAACAGGCTCCAAGTCAAATGTTAAACAGTAGCTGTGATGGGCCTTCCGAATCAAAGTCAAGATGGTACACAAAAGCAAAAGTTTCATTTCCCAAAGCCTGCTGCTGAGAACCCCAGTTCACCCACACAGTATGATTTTTAAATGGACTCTTGAAATCTGAGAAGAGATCTCATTTCCTCCTATCTTTGTCCCACTTGCAGGACATTTGAAAGGCTTTGTAAGGCTTTGCATAGATGCTCCTCTGTGTGTTGGGGCTGGGGGGAGGGTTGAGGCATCCACACTGTGGTTGTTTGGCACCCTGCAAAATACTGGGTCAGACTGGAATACAAAATTACAGTCTTTGGCCGAGCTGCTTATTGCTGTGAGATCCAAAAGCAGTGCTCTAGAGAGAAAAAAGAAAAATTCCCAAAAAATGAAGATATTACAAATGCAGTTCTTTGCATTCGATAGCCTCTCCCATTCACTTTTGATTTGGTCAGTTCAAATCAGACCTCTTTAAAATCCTCCAAGGACAAGCAGCAGCTCATGCTCAACTCTCTTCCCCTTTGGCTTTCTGCAGGCTTTCTGCCCCTCACAGCTTTTCTGCACTTGAACTGTGCTGCAAGTTGAATTCAATTGCTTAGAATGGAAGTGTCTTGCCCCCAAACCCCATTGTTTTTGCAATGCATCTGGCTTATTAATGTCGGCTATTAAAGCCACTTTGGAAGTGGATTTACTGAGCTGCAGATTAGTTTATCTGCCACAAAGTAGGTGTGAATGCCAGTTATTCCTGCAGTGACTGCTGCCATGTCCTCCCACTAGTATTCCATGCTGGTTTGCAGACAATTGGGGCAGCCTGCTTATCTGTGTGCCACCTGTTGTGCTGGAGTCACCCTGACCCAGTGCCACCTTTCTATTCAAATACTGTTGCCGAGTCAGGTGGTGCTCTTTGGGTTTCAGCACACACGGAGCATCGCTTATGTGATGCCGGACGGTCCTATACTAACAGGCTTGACTTCATTGCCCTCTGGTGAGAGGAGTATATACAACAGGGCCAATCAAGATTTTTTTTTTTTTTTGAGGGAGACCAAATGGGACCTCCCTAGGTTAAAAGTGGCAATCAGGCTGAGAAAGGGGAAAATTCCAATTGCCCTTGTTGCATATAACATAAACTGAGTGTATGGAGTAGAAGAGAACATTTAATATAGCTCAGCTTCAAATATAATCTCTCCATCTTGGGCTTTTAATGGCTACAGTGTTGCTCTGGTTTGTTTACCTCTGCTTCTTGATCTTTGGGCACAAGAAAAAAGAATGTCCACTGTGATTACAGAGGATGTTTAAATCCAGCATGGGGACTGCCTGGACAAGCAGCTCTCTCAGTCCCCCTGTCACAACCCCTGTTTCATTTCCACACTTGTTCCGGTGCTAGAGATCACACTAGAAAGAGCATCTCAGCTTAGTTTCCACATTTACCAGGTTTTAACAGAATCCTTTCTCTACCATTTGGGCACAACATCCTTTAAATGAAGTAACTTAGAGAGCTGCCTACGCACTTTATAGCTCCTCTCCTGTGCTCTGTCTTTGACTGACCACCCTCCCTTGAACACATGACCCTCGGTACTTTATTAACCCTTCCCTTAAATCATCAGGACAGTGGTGCTCTAAGTTGTCTCCTTCCCAACAGAGATCCAAAAATTCCACAAGATGGAAAGCATTTTTCCAGGCCCATACTCACTCAAGACTGATAAAACCCATGGGACAAAGCACAGTTTTACTTCTAGTGGTATTAAGGTTACTATCTGAACAATAACTAGCTGTCTTTTTTATCTCACATTTACCCAGCAAAAGTGAGATACTAAACTTTGATCCCTACAATGTATCCTGTGTTAAAGCTGGCCAGTTTACCCAGTTTACATTGGAGGAAAAAAGATTGAGAGATAACATAGCGAAAGAACTCTGGTCTCTGATCCACCTGACAAATAAAAAGACAGAAGCACAAGGAAGATGTCCTACAGCATGATACAGGGGAGATAATGACAGAAAAAATGTGTCAGACTTTATAATTACTGCTAGTGAGGTTAATCTAAGGGCAAGTAATCCTGTGGGAGAATATAGTGGCTCTGAGATTGAGGTCTTTTCTGAAATACAGGAGTCTTCTGCAGCCCTTGACCCTAATGCCTCTCCCCTTCCGGGACACCCACTGTCCCCCAGCACAGAAACATCTTCTTTTCTCACAGAGCCAGCTCAGTGGCATCCAACTGGACATGCCTACCCCCACAAAGGCTGTGGTGTCTCTCTGAGAACTTGCACCCCAAGCAGAGAAGAGGTTTGCCTCCATCTCACACTAGTGCCTGACTGCAGAGGCATGAGCTTGCATGCACACTGCAGTTTGTTTTGGAAAGTGGCTTTTGACTTGAATTTTTACCACCACTGCCAGTTATTCCAGGACTTTGTTTTGGTCTGAGAGTCAGGGCAATGGGAAGACCAAATGCAGGTGTGGCAAACGAAGAGCACTAGTAGAGGCCTAGAGTAAAAGCTGGACCAGTTTCCATCTCCTCCACTTTCATGTGCCCCTCTCACTGCCACATTTATGGTTGCTATGCAGGACACTTCCTGCATCAACTTCTGTGTAGCAAACACTGTGCAAATCAGTATTTCTTCCAGTTTTGGGAATGTAACTTTGAAACCACTTTTTTTCCCTAAAGACAGCAGAAAGGTGTTGGTACAAAAGCACGATGGGAATTTCTTGTTTTGACACAAAATTTAATTGCTTTTGAAGAGGAAAACCAACATCACAAACATTCCGCCTTCCAGCAGCAGAAGGAAGGAGAATGGGGCAAGTGGCTGCTCCATACAAAGTTCTCCAGCACTGAAATGGAAGTATCTCCAAGGGTCTACGTATTGCTGAGGCACATCTGCAAAGCCCAGAACAAATCCCAACACAGTTAAGTTCCATTTCACAGTTTCACCCCCACTTTTCATATGACAGCTTTCTTTACAATTCCACAGGACCTCTTTCTCACCTGGAAACATCATCCCTGGCTTTTCTTTATCCTTGTCTTGGCCTCTCGTTTACACTGGACTGTTAACTGAGAACCCCTTTTGTCCCTTGTATATATGTTTCTGTTAACCCTGTTTAACATATTCTACTACAATAAATAAAATCAAACGTCAACTGCATGAAAAAAGGACTCAAAACATTTGACAGTAACTGCAGCATTTGTGCCTATCTCTCATTGGTGCCAAAGTTGATTGGAATTTTAGTAACTGAATAGATAGATAAGACATGGGAGGTTATTTGATTTAGTATTTAGCTGTAGCATGTTTCTGAAATACTGTGCAGCTAAAAGTCACATGGTATGTTTCATATGGGTAAAAGAAACAACTTTTTCTAAAGTGATATGCTCATTCCAGGTGCAATTATAATATTCTTAACGCTTTGATGCAAGTTCCCGTTTAAAGGAAGCTCTTATCCAACAGCTCTGTGGTGATTTTTAAGTAATTCCCCTCCCTTCACATGCCTACACTAACACCAACAGGACTTACAAGGAAATCCCAACAGGCAGACTGTTATTCAGTCCATTTCTGCATTTCTAAGGCACATCGACCTTTCCTTTGTCAGATAAAAGCTTCCCATCTCTTTAAGCCCTTCATTCTTGCAATAGTCCCACAGAAAAGTTGACATCCTTGGCAAGGAGAGTGAAAAGCAGCTTGTCCGCCCTTCCCAATAGGCCAGGCTGGAGTTGTTTTAGCCTCTTTAAATCTCTCCCCTATTTATATGCTAATGTTCCGGTATCAGCAGAAAGTATAAACAGTGTTGTTTACAGCTCCCTATAGTCTGTGAGCATCAAGCTGCCAGGAGAATACTGTGTACTAGGCAAAGAGATGTATTTATTGACAATAAAAATGGCCACTTCTAAGACTATAAGAAACAAAACTGAACCGTAAAAATGCAGCGCCAGCCAACAATATAACCATACAAAACAGGACTGGCAAAAAGCCATTAGCCAGGGGGTCAGTCATGGGCTCTGGAGAGCTACTAGATTTCATATTTAACACAGAGAGATCTGGGGATACCTTCAGCACAGAGACCTCTGAGAAAAGAGAGTATCAAGTTCCTTGGCAAGGCAGCTTACATGCTCCATTTGCTATTATTGCAGATTTTTGTTAGTGGATAATGGCTCATAGCTTGGCTCATAGCTCTCTTGGATCCTGAAGCGAATTAAACTCTCCTAAGGAAAACAGCATGGTCTAAAGGAGCAAGCACAGGAATTCTTGTGTTCAGATCTCGTCTCTCCATTTTGCGCTAACTCTCTTTACCAGTAGAGCACTAGGTCTTCAAAATAACAGTAACAGCAAAACTAGGCAGCAGTGCTAATGGGCATCAAAGATGTCAAGCTCTCTGAACATCAGGACACAGAGCTTGTCTCTTCTTTATATTAGTCAACAAAATGTTGGCAACTGCAATGGCACTCCCTGTTCAAAACCAGGGGAATACCTGCTCGCATCAGCAATGCCTAATACTCCAGCAAATAAGTACTCAAAAAGGTTTCAAAAAGTCCTCCTCTACCATAATGCCTGCTGTATGCAATTCACACACAAATGGAATTACTGACAAAAGATGCTGGACTGCTTGACCTCACAATCCTTATAGTACTATTTTCTACTGAAAGACAGAAAATGGTGGGGGCAATTAAACTTTAACTCATATTCTCCTACTGTATATATGTTTCAGTTCTCACCAGATGAGATTCAGCTCTCTACTTCCAGGAGGGAAAATGCGGGGGCTCCTGTGAGTCCAGGCCACCCAGGCCAGCTGAGCTGCATCCAGTGCCTGCACTGACAATACCACACTCTGCTCTCTTCAGGGCAGGACTAGTTGGCCAGATGACCAGTCCAGCTGGTCTCAGTGATCCAAAGCCACATCACACCCACCAGTACCACTGCCCCTCTGGCTGGGCAGTCTCTGAGAAGGTACCAAGAAAGGACTGAGTCTTTTTCTTGCCCTCACAGTCCTGCAAAAGCAGTGCAGAGGCACCTGGGTAGGACAATGTGTACTTGCTTGGCTGTTACTAAAGAAGTATACATACACAGTAAATAAATGGACGTAATCTACTCAGCAACTTTATATCAGCAGCACTATTGACGGAAGGGTAAAATGCCAACAGGACCACTTGCAATGACATTGTGCCTTGTCAGAGCAGCACAGTCACAGAAAGAGTTTGAGGTGGTGAACAATGGGAGTATTATATTGGCAAAGATGTGCTTTTCTTCCAGTGGGAGTTCAGTTGCTAAGTGCATCAAGACGATTTACAGCAACCCTTTGCTGTAATAACTAAACATAGGCCTGCATGAAAATTCCACATTTGGCTGTGGCACGCTGGCTAAACTACTCTGTCCCCTTCTAGTTGTGTGTTCCCAAAGAAGGAAACAGCTTATTTCTGCTACTACAGTGCATCTGAAGTCAAGTAGTAGTCTCGTGGTGCCATGCCAAATTTTCCAATGCAGGAAGTTTCTCTGTCTCGCGAGTTAAATGTAATCTGCATGTAGTCTTGCACATATTACTTACATCATCTTTTAAAGAAACTTAATCTAGCCAGTTTTGAGCTTTGAAGTTTTGCTGTACAACATAAAAGGGTTAAGCCTACCCACACGGCATCAGGTGCCCTGCACACATTACAGTGCGTATTTTGCAGGATTACAAGTGCTTATCAACAGAGCAAATAAACCAGCCCAGTGCTTTTATTCTACTCAAGACTGTCTGAAATGTGTTCATTTCTAATAACTGACAGCTAAACCACTAAGCCAGGTGGGGATGATGCTTGTTGGAGCTGTTTTGAACTCCAGCAGCAGTTTCTAAATCTCCTTCCATTACTTGTTATTAATTACTGTTCTCTAAGCACCAGCTGTAAGAGACAAATACAAGCAGCTCCATAGCAAGGGGTTAACTTTTAAGCAAAAGGCATATAGACCAAAACCACAGTATGAACAGTGAGAGACATCTTGAATCTGAAGCCAGGAACTAGGATTCTTGTATTTATATTTTTGGCATTTATATCTGAAAAAAGATGAAAAGGCCTCTAAGTGTTTCTAAGGGTAGGTAGGTATTTTGGTCAAAGAGAAAGCTGACACATCTAAAACTAGGTAAAGACAGAACTGTAGATGTACTTCTTTGTGATACATCTACAGAAGTAATAAGGAAAAGGCTAGAATGCAGTCTTACATAATTCATAGCTGCTGGGACACAGGCTGGGAGGGAAGAATGGAAAAACCAGTCCATAAAGATGCCAATAGTTTCTAAGCAGAAACATCTGTTGAGGTCTTAAAAACAGTCAGGCCTGCAGCAAGCTCAGCAACAGGAAAGTCTGCAGTTGATCACTCCTACCCTCATCAGCCCCATGAGCTCCTACCCCTGGGACTGGATTGGAGCTTGGAAGATAGCTGACACTATGAATCAAACACAGCTCCTTTCTTAAAGGAAAAGGGAAAGGGGAGGAACAGAGAACCAGGATGGGTGCCTGGGGAAGGCAAATGATTATTTGGAATGGAAGTATTCAGGAAGAGTTACAAAAGAGTAAGGGAACATGCAAAGGGAGACGCAGTGGCTTATCCACACTGTCCCATGGGGAGCCCGTATGCTGAATTTCCATTGCTCTGTCCAGTCTAATTTTAAAAGTCTCAAGCAAAATGCCTTGCTTCCCTTGGGAGGCTATTGCAAAATCTCACAAATCATCTTTGCCTTTTACATGACTGCCTCTTCCTTTGCGATAGTTTATTTTACTTTGTTTTCTCTTGATATTCAACAGTGCCCTTAGACATATCAGTTCCAAACAGCAATTTCTTCTTCCTGAAAGCATTTGTTCCTCTCTGCTGTCTTCTCTCAAGAAAGCAGTTATCTTAAAAATATCTGTGGAGGCTGTATTTTGTTCATCTATGCATCTGCCAGCAGGAAAGGAGCATGGTTCCACTGGATCTTACAAGGATCAATGACTGGGGGGCCTCAGCTATATTATAAGAGAAGCATACATTTGCAAAAGTCTTATAAAGCAGGTTTTGAAGCCTTCTCTTCCCCATCTCCAATAATTTCAGGTGTGAATTTTGACTAATTGCTCATGTTAAAGCCTTTTAAAGTACGTGAACCTTTATGCACTAAGAAGGTGAAACTTCAATGACAATAAAAATTCAAACTACTAGTCTTTGCGTGGAGATTCCCTTTTTTCTGCAAATCCAAAACTCCAGCAGCCTGCCATATCTATGGGAGTGGGCAGTAACCTAGCAATGAATTTCTAAGTTTGCAAAGAATTCTATTTTAGAGTTAGTGGTGACTGAAATACCAGGAGACCTGTATTTTATTTCTCAAAGGAGAATAAGTATTTGAGTGCTTGGGACTTCGAAAGTATTTACCCTGCACTTCTGAAAATCTAAGCAAAATCCTTTCACCCTCTCAAACTAATCACTACCTTTTCCTAGCAATAGTTGTGCTATATGATGTTAGGCTGAAGGATCAACATATGGCTTACATTGGAGCTCTTGCTGTGAAATTACCCATGCAGTCCACAATCAGCACCTCCATAACAATAACAGAAGCGAGCAGAATATTGGTTAAAGTGTTCAGATGTTCAAAAATAAACTCTGCAGTTCTCAGTATTCTACCATTTTCAGATTTTGACCTGCTCTAGACCTGCACTCCAAAATGGCACTGTGCGATTTGCTTCCCAGTTCTCAGCACTGAACATCAAAGAAAGCTTGCTGCTCAAGGGGATCTCTTCCAGCCTGCCTGGTTCCCTGCTCTCCTTCCTCATCTTTTGCTTTTTTCGTTAGATTACCAGGTTCAAACAAGCAACTGTGGCACCACCTGAAGCTCCAAGGATCTATTTATCAGTCTTTGTAAGATATTCTCCAACTTCACACTTGCTTTCTGGCTATGTCTATAAACACTGTATCAAGGGAGGGCTTCCTGATAATGAACTTGTTCACATTTCTAGTTGTGAACTCAGCGGGATAACTCAGTATTGATGGTGGAACAAATAACATTACTGAAGTAGGGGTATTAGGCAGCTTTTTATGTCATGCAGCTCAAAATGGCTGACCAAAAGGCCTTATCAGTAGCTTTTGGTTTTCCTTTCAGGTGCAGAGCAAAGCTTTCATACCACATGTGAGGCACTGGATGACTTCAAAGACTGCGAAACACAAAAAGGCTTAGAAAGATTCTTGCATCCCGCTATTCCTCCTGCAGATTTCTAACCAGTCTCAACCAGTTGCCTACATCCAATCTGGGCTCGTGAAGCCCCAATTCCCTGCAGGTCCTCTGGCAGCACACAAGAAGGGAATGGTCTCCAACAATGCAGGAGTAAAGAGAACTTTTAACTCAAAGTTAAGCCTCTTAAAAAATGAGCTGAGGTTCCTCTGAGATTTTATTAAATCTGCCAGCCTGTGAAATACTGCCCATTGGATCAAAGACACAATGCACCCTTTCTTAGCTTGTGTTGAGCTCTTCATGGATCTCCAAAGGGCAGTAGGGCTGTAATGTCTCGTTAGGTCAGTCATTAAATACAAGGAGCTGAAAAATTCACCAGAGACCAAAAGTCAGGATGGGACTCTGCCATCCCTTCAGGAGCACAACATCTGACCCTTTCAATTCATCTTCACTCCCTTCTACCCCAGTACACTGAGAACCACTCACCGTTGCTGATGTATAAAACCCTGCCACGACAACTACTAAAAAGGGCAGCTCCATGCTGGCATTGATCCTGCCTTCATCTCACTGCATTCTTTGTCTAAGAGAACAGAGGCAGGATTAGAAGGGGGTTTAGAGTGCAACCAGGCAGTAAGATTAATAACTGCTCTTAGCTTCATTCATGATCAATTGAGTGTGTGTGAAACTGCAGAGGACCTTCTCCAAACAATCAGTAGGGATGGTAGCGGCAGTCATGGAATCAGAAATCCAAAGCAAATTTCAGTTACTCAGCATTTTTTTACGGAAAATGTGAATGTTTTGCTATCTCTTGATCAGCAAATACTGCTCTGCTTCCACAGATCTGCTAGTACTTACCCCTAAATCTGTTATGCACCCTCTCTCACTCCCTAGAAAGTCCACTGACTTCAGTGGGCACACAGGCAAGTCTTATGTGAAGGAAACTTTGCTATCAGGAATGCTTTCAGCTACACACTTGAAATGGGTCAGCTACTTTTTAAACAAATCAAACACCTTTATTCTAGAAAATATCAAAGTACTGGTTGTTCAAACAAGGACAAGTCCAAGGGCAATCAAAACAGACTTCAGGACCCTGGTACAATGGGTAGAGGGATCAGGAGCACAGGTAGTGATTTCCTCGACTTTGCTGGTAACAAGGAATAATATCGATAGGAATACACAGATCCCTCAGCTTAATGAGTGGCTCCAAGACTGGTGTAATCAGAAAAATCTTGGGTTTTTTGACCATGGGATGATCTACTCAACACCGGTCTACTGACACCTGACAGGATGCACCTGTCTCAGAGGGAGAAAAGGGTTCTAGCACAGGAGGGCTAGCAGGGCTCATTGACAGAGCATTAAACTAGCTTGGAAGGGGGAAAGGGACAAAAGCAGGCTCACCAGTGATGAGTGATGGGATGGAGTACCCCAAACTTGAGAAAACAAACACTCATGGCACCCCCGCAATCTTTCTCAGGAGGTATTGGCTACGATGTACCACACCTCAAATGTTTCTACACTAAGGTGGCATGAGAACAAACAAGAGGAGCTCAAAGCTTTGACCCAGTCCCAGCGATCAACATGGGCATAAGTGAAACTTGGTTTGATGAGATCTGTGACTAGAATGCCCTGTTGAATGGTTACAGGCTCTTCAGGAGGGACGGGCAGGGCAGAAGTGGTATACTCTGTGATTCTGTGAAGAAGACCAAGCCACACAAAGGAATGCCTATATCCACGATTGAAACTGAGCTGGTGGCAGCAGTTAGCCAAGCCAGAAAACACTACACAATAGCTTAGGAAAAACATGAAAAACAAGTTTCCTTTTCTAATGGCCAACAACACCTTGTAGGCCTGTCTGTGCAGACTTGAAATGCCTGGAGCCAGGTTTCAAAAGTGAGGAACCATCCAGGCATTTTGCTTGGCCTGACAAAGGAGAGGAAGGGGGCACGTGGCTGCTTTGCCCTCACCACATTCCCTAACACGTCCTGTTAAGTGTCCTGCAAGTTCTTATTCCAAATAATGGAGCATTACCTGAATAGTCATCCCACAGTCTGGACATAGCAGCTGGCTGTATTCCCAAGCATTTAGAAATTTGCCATCCCTATTTAATTGAAACAGAAGGAGAATTTATGGAAGCAAAACTAAATTCCCCTGACTGATAACTGGGAGATTAACTTCTGGAGGGAATGCCTTGAGATCCCATATGATCAGGACTTTGGTTTAATATCTCATCTATCCATGTAGTACTGACTAAACCAGTGCTGACGGTAGAAAAAAAGAAAAAAAAGGAAAAAAAAGACCATCTTAGTGCCTGCCATCTGAAATACAGCGTAAAGAGGTCTCTGCAGCAGCCCCACAAAATCCAGCTGCCCAAGGAATTTCTTATTGATTAACAATTCATATTGGCATCACAGAGAAAGAGTCCAGGAAAAACAAAGCTGCTCCAGCATGTTTTAAAACAAAATGAAACAAAAAAGTTCCACAAAACCCCCACAGGCTCTTGTTTTCATTAAGCCACTGACTTCTGCAGTCCTCAACCAAGACCATTAATGATTCAGTTTGGACTACCATTATGGGACCACCATAGGAGACTCATATTCACAGTAATTTTAAATTCTGTTTCCAAATCACGCTAACCTCTTACCTCCCCAGAAGCATTTATGAAAAATAAACACTGGCATTAAAGTGAGACTATAGCCCTTCACATCCAATGTGATATACTCTGGTAGGGGATGGGTGAAACCTCAAAGTGGGCAGTGCATGAGGCACTGCTTCTGCAGGTTCCCCTGCCCAATCTAGAAGCCCAAGGTAACTCAGTAACTTTGAAGTGTTCATTTTTCATGACTGGGTTGTGTTACTCCCACTGGATTATTTAGAAGTAGACCTTGTTAAATGCTGCCTCTTTGGCAGTTGTAGCCTAGAACTGACCAAGGAAATATCCTTTTTTTACTCATACTAAAAGGCATTTTCTTTAGGATTGAGGCACGCTAGCCACAGCAATAAAGAGAGTGTTGAGCAAGCAGTAAACATCAGTCTTCAATGCTATCATACCAACACTAAATTCACTTAAAAAAACAATTGAGAGAGACAGATGGTAAGATATCTAAGAATGCTGATACTTCTGAGAAGGGGAATGAGACATGGGTCATTTGTAAAAATGGCAGAAACCCTGTCTGTATCTTCAGCAATGTTCAATTTCTGTATTTAAAGAGTCCTCTGAGGCTGCAGCTTTCACGCACATAGCCCGGCTTTCACAGGGAGCATGGGAAAATAAGCTCATTGTGTCAGAAGGCCTTGAAAGGGAAAGGAGGCTTGAAGCAGGATGGGAGGAGGGGAAGAGCTAGAGCCCAGCTTGAAAACGCATGGAGCGAAATTGAAAACAAACACGTACCTACCCCCAACATGCACATGCACACACATGCAAGCCCTAAACTCTGACTGAACTCTGAAATTGGAGACCGAGCTGCTCTGGGAGTGACTGCTAACTTTCCTTCTTCTCTCTCTCTTTTTTTTTCTTTTTGGGTGTGTTTTGTGTGTGGGTCTTTTTGTTTGGTTTATTTCTGTTTGGTTTTTTGTTTCTGTTTTTGGGGTCTTTTGTTTGTTTTGTTTTCTGCTTTTTTGTTTTCAACTACATTTCTAAGCAGGAAAAGAAAAGCAGCAAAGTTGTGTGCATGTGTGTGCATATGTGTCTCCTGGGCAGCTTAGGAAGAGTGAGTAGTCAAAAGCCCAGTCCAGCATTTGTCTTTCTTATTCCTGGTGAGGATTTTATAAATATTTGGAAGGTTGCATGGGGTAGGAGGGGGAGGTGGGAGGGATGGGGGGTGCTGCAAGAGGGAGGCTAGATAACTTTTAGGCCCACACAGCACAGAAGTTTTGAAAGCCTGCTTTTCATTAGCATTGCCTAGCAACCAACTCATCTGCTGCAAATCTCATCACGCCCCTGCAAAGCATCCACGGCATGCTAATCTTTTCATTTAATAGAAAAGCTGCTGTAATCTTTCTTCCTTTTCCTTTCTAAAAAAGCAGACAATAATAATAATAATGATGATAATAAAAAAGGATTCTATCCTTCCTCCTCCTCCTCCTGCTGCCCTGCACCCCCCCAAGTGCTGTTGTCGATCCAACACTTTGCTGAGTTCCCATGGATGACCTACATGTGTGTGTTCTGGCTGATAAGTCCCAGCTGCAAAGGCAAGCTTGGGTCGGTTTTTGCTTTCTGTGTTGTGCGTGCTGGAAAGGGAGGGCGGCAAGGGGGAGGATTTTTCTGGCTGGGAGCTGAGAAAGGCAAGGCTACAGCAGTCGGAGTCCAACGGGCTTAAATGAAATCTCTGGCTTCAGATACTGTAACCAAAGCCTCCCCAGCAGACAGGGAAGAACTGGTTTGTTCTGGTGTGCGTGCATGCATGCGTGTGCACGCTCCTGTGTGCGTGCACAAGTCCAAGGTCCCGCTATATCCGCAAGAGAAGAGGGAGTCTTGCTTTGTTGCTGATGAATGCCTTGTCCAGCCAGCTGCAAACAAGACATGTTCTGGAATCTCTTTGGGCTCTGCCTGTCCTTTCACTCTGAAAATATCATGCCTAAGGGTAGGGGAACTGGTTTGGACAAAATACGACTTGACCTGAGCATCTGCCCAGAACTGAAACCAAACGTCTGTCTCTCTGAATTTTTGGCTTTTGATAAAACTCAGATAATTTCTCTTGCCACCTGCCCATCTTCAAGCATATCTGAGCTTTATGGTTCCACACAGAAGCACTAATCTACCATGAAACAGGCCATGCATGTACCTTCTGAGCTGGTGAGAAGCAGGAACCTAAAAACCTGCAGAAAAACACATTTTCAAATATCCAGGCCCATTTTTACAGACCCGTATCCCAGTAAGCAAGGTTTGTGCTACCTTGCCCTTTGTCCTTTCCTCAGTCTCCTTCCTTCTTTCCAGTCTCCATATTTCTTCTACTTTTTTTATACTTTTAAGTGCTCCTAAGGATGTCTTGTCCTCTCCAGTTAAAAAGTCAGTGCCTCCAAAGTGCAACCCTGGGGTCATTTCACATTCTGCTTAACACCCTATCCTCTTTCCTGCTCCTTGAACCTGTGAACTTTGAACATAATACACCTCACTCCTACCCACATGTGATGATTGAGAGCAGACTCCTTTACAAAGATGTTTCCTTTTCTCCTCTACAGCATAATGCTGGAAGCATTCCCACTAGTGAGGTGCTATAAAGATGACTGCGAGATCACAAGGCCCCAAAGCAAAGATTAAGTCACTCTGGCCAACAACCTTATTATACCCAAGGAAATGACAATACAGCCATTGTGTAACAGATCAGGTAGAGATACTATGAATTTCCTAATGAACCCAGGCTAAACCTGGAGCAATAGGAGGCCTGAGAAGCAGTAAATGTTCTGTAAGGTTGAGAAGGATACCAAGGTTGTGGAAGGTGTTTCAGTGTCACACTGCTTTGCATTTTTAAGCAATACACGGTGTACAATTAATTTTCAGGCCTACTCCTACAAAGTTCTAAAGGATAGATGGGCCCAGTAACAAAACTTATGACAGCACAGCTGAAAGAATGGCTGTAAGGCCACAGAAAAGGACAGTGAGGATGTTTGACCCCTCTCAGCTTCAACGTCTGGCAACCACTTCAAAAGGTTTCATGGAGCAGAGTGCCCAAAAGCTGATGAAACAAGACCCTTCGTATGCTGTTTACTGCATTTGACACAGAAGAACTGCCAAGTTTTGAAAAACACATCCACCTACCCTCTCTCGTCTTCTGAACAACTTCAGTGCTACCAGCTTCAGCACTCTGTGTTGCAGACGCTTTCAGAGTCATCAATCAGGTGAAAACCCTCTCCCTATGCACACACTGGGCTTGAAACCATTATGGGTTGGCTCTGCTCCCATAGCCAGCTGGAGACAGAGGTGCTTCAAATGCATTCGACGGGAAACGAAATAAAAACCCCACCTTTGCTGGTTTTTAATTAAAAAAAAACTCAAGCCTCATTGGTTCTCAGGAAAACATAGAGTTGGCTCATGTTTAAAGTGATACTATGGAAATAAAACTAGTATTTTAACAAACTGCTTTCCCTATGGAAATAAAATTAGTATTTTAGCAAAATCCTTTCCCTATGTTAGTAAGAGCTTTAACAAAAGGGCTGTTCACTGTAAAAATAAGACTTCTGGATCACTGGAAGGCAGGTATTTTGTGCTCAAAAGAAGACTGGATTAGGCTACTAATTGTCTCCTCTGGCTAGGAATTTGCACCTATCTTTTCACAGACGTGGATTTCTCTGAAATCAATTCTAGGCCACTCCAGGGACAGTCAGCTCTATTAGGCTGGATAAAAAGTAACAGATAGCAAAGCAATTTCACCAGATGGCAGAGAGCAGCAAGTGAGGAACTGAATGCCACTTACCCACATGGCAGATCATTTGCTATGAACTACCATCACTGTAGAGACAGAAAAAGATAGATTGTTGTGAGTGGAAAATGACCTGGAATGGAGACAAGATTCCTCAGTTCGGATGAAACAGTGATTATCATAATTTTTCTCTAGTGTCCTAGAGAGTAGAAATTAATTATGTCACAAGTGTCAGGCCTCTGTTGTCCTTGGTGAACTTACATGCAGGTTTCAAATACCCCAGCCTAAGTTGCATTCTTATTAGCAGAATGAGGTGAGAAGCCAAAACCTGAAAATATCCCTCATGTCCCCAGATGATGAGAAAAAACTTAGATGTAAAATATACTAGGTTTTATTTATTTAATTTTTGTCAACTTAAAGGTAAGAAAACATAATTGCAAGCTCCTCTTATTAACACTGAATTCAAGTTCATGGATATACGTTCCTCACAGCCTCTACTGGAGAAAAAATTCTTAATCAAAGAGGAGTAGCAACTTATCTGTAATGATCCATCCTTGGGAAAGACTCAGGGCTAAGCAAACAATAGATCATTATACACATCAGCATTTTCTGTTTTCATTTTTTATCAAGTTGGAACAGCTTCTCTCTAAGATTTATTCTTGTCTTACAGTAGTCATGTTCTTACAGTGTTAATAAAATGACAGCTCCCAATGAACAGCGCATAGTAGACTTACAGTATTGGACATGGCTAAGAAATGCCAGCTTTCATGATGTTCTGCAGTTCAAAGTGAGGAAAGTTTGTCATTTTGGCAGAATATTAGCTGAGGGAAAGAAAAATGTGTGAAGGCAGTTAAATAAGGTTACACAGGTGCTGCTACTTCAGACTGTGGAAAAAAAAAATTATAACACATGTGAAGGAAAGTAATCTCTAACATTTGAGTGTTCTTACTGCAGGGATAAAACCACAAGTTTGCTTCAGGAGTGCTGCCGTCCTCTAACTAGCCAAACATCACACTGACATTCTTTAGTGACTTGTGGTTTGGAGAGATGGCCATATGTAAAGCTGAGCACTATGCACTTCTTAGAACCAGAAACTATTTGTGTGTGTTCTGATAAACTTTGAGATGCAACCAAGCCAAAGACAATTTTATATGCTAATAGAACTCCATCTCATGATAAATTTTATAGTCTCCTAAGGATATTTTATCATTTCAGGCCACTCCTTTTCCCTCACAAATCAAGAGAGAGTTTCCAGTTTTAAGGGGGAAATGAGAATGGCTTAAATGCTGCCAGTATCAAAACAGAGCATTTCAGAATAGCCAGAGTTTGAAGCAAGGTCTGTGATCGCTAGAAATAGGTCAATCTCAGGTTACTCACAAGCACTCCAAACGTTTAAAGAAACTTAGGGAAAGAAACAAATGTAGTTATTACCAAAATAAAAAGATGTCCTTAACATGAACTTGTTTGTTCCAAAGATGTAGATACAATTTTACCAAAGAGATCTTTAAAATTTAAATTGTTATTTACATCGAATTCTTGCTTTGTAGTTCACCAAAAGACCCCTTGCTCTAGACAGAACTACTGAACTGCTTTCTTCAGAAGCTACACAAATGGTTTGGACTTGTTGCTATACATGGCATTTTTTTCCCCAAAGTTACTGAGTTTCAGCTGTACTAAACATCAAATCCTAGAGCCAAAATACCAGGCTTTGGATTAGCGTTGTCAAACACTTATTAATTTAAGATGTCAAATTGCATTCCATCACAGAAAAATGCTGGTATTTTTAGTGTTTGGATAACTTTAGATCTAAGGTGTATACTTTTAACTGCTTGCACAAATACAGTGTTCTTTCCAAAGGTAAGAGGGAAATGAAGCAAATATCTTGTCAATCAATTGTTATGCAACAGTGAAATAGCAGGATTCAAAAACCTCAGCATACACTTAGGGTCCGGGAATGAGTCCCTTTAAGCTCTATCTTCCTACACAGATCTCCTCTTATGCCATACTAATTTTAAACCTCATTGTGGCTGTCACTTCCACGGTCTTCTGCTTCAACAGTTTCACAGTCCATCACTGTCCTGATTCTACTGCTCTCTGCTTTCCATTTCAGTTCCTTCAAGATGCCCAGAGGAGTACTGTGAAACGGGAGATACAGCTTAACTTCCAATGTCCTAATACTACCTTCCAGTGATCCAACAGTTCTTAAAGGTTAGAAAGGTTAGAAAATGGACTCAAGCTTGTGCTAGAACATGCTTAGAATATGACTATAGGTATAAATTTTCATATGAAAATAAAACTTCTTTCCCTTTATTTCTCCTAACACCCCATTCATCCATCAATAAAGTGCAATCTATAGTAAAAAATGGAGGCCACAGAGATTCTTAGAAAAGAATTGTTTTCAAGACTTGTAGGGCAACTACTTTCTTCCTAGCTCAGTACAAACTTTTTGAAGAAACTTTCCAACAAACCCCTCCAGAAACAAGTCCCTTATATATGCATTTTTGGCTCAAATGTTGTGGTAAAGTATAATTAGATGAAAACAGTATTTTATAATGGAAGGTATAAGACAACTGCAACAATCATGGTGTGACTAGCTCTGCATGTCCATCAACAATAAGGTGACAGCAATTCCAAATGTCAAAATGACCAAACACATTGAAAATAACCTTAAACTCCTTAACAGATCACTTAGAACACATGGATATGCCCAGATGCTTCCTGCTCCATGGATAACAGGGGCAATTCCATGCCTATATCTGCACTGGATTTAACCCATGGACTTCCTTTGGAGGTCACTGCCTGGGCTTTCAAGTGTCTGCAATGCCTTTTTTGTAAATGCTTTGTGGTATTGCAGGTGTAGTGGTACGTGCTTGTGTGCTTACGAACACAGCCATCCATTAACTCCTTATCACTTTCCTGTGCCAGGGATTACTCAATAGATAGAGAGACAGCAAAAACAAACCACGATTGCCTGATCAAAGTTTTTCATGCTGTTCCACCTGCAAATCAGTGTTGCTAAAAAATAAAAAGTCCTAAGAATGCTGCGATCAGAAGCTCTCTAACTATCCATGTGATGGATGAGCAGCAGTACAAGCTTCCGCACTGTCTGCCGGTTCATAGTCACTCAATCAGGCAGAGGAAGCCTAAGGACAGGAACGATGTATGGGCTCTGACCATTCACTCTGGGATTTTTCTGCTGACATCAACAACAAAGGTTCCAGGTGGTTTTCCCTAGTTGATCTCAAGTTGGACCACTGACTCTTACCAGGAAGACTAAAGATAAGAAGAAGGACTAAAGTTCTAGGTCCCATCCTAGATGTGTACACTACTCTGCCATTCTGTATGTCAACATAAGAGTGAGGAACCCTTATGGAGGGAATCAAGGTGATAACTTGCTCCCTGCTGAGAGGGAAAAGAAACAGACTACAGCAAAGGGAACTCTAATTCCTGCTCTTGCTAGGGACTTCTCTTAAAAGGCAAATGTCTTCAAACTGTCAGTGATTGTTAAAGACAAAGTAGGCCCAATCTTATAGAGCCAAATGTCTAATAATGTAAGTCTGTAGACTTACACTATTCTACTGAAATCAAACTCTTCCTGTAAAACAATTAACTTAGGACACTCTTTTCAGTGGTTTTAAGAATATATGTTGCTTTATCTTTATGGAAGGTCCTGGCTGCATGGAGAATTGCATTTGGAAGTCAGCTAGGAAACACAGGCCACCAAATTCAGAAACTGTCCTGGAAACAGCAGCAGCCAGCACTCTCTTACATAACTGGAAAGCTTAGAGGAACTGATGAACCATTATCTAAAGATGTAGTTCCATGGCACCTTCAACAAGTCTCAGCTGAGTGGCCTAAAAAAAATCCCCCAGGACTGTTTTTCAGGCAGTTTAAGCCAGTTCATGCAACTATTCAGGTCAGGAAAGTGCCAGTACCAGAGCAACAGGAGAGTGGAACACATAGCTGGGAGCTGAGTGAGTAGGAGCACAGCAGACTGAGCAGTTTAAACTGCTATGGAGCTGAACTCTGGGAAAACACAGAAAGAAATTATTTGATCCACTTTTCAGTCACTACTGAATGCAGCACATGAGCTCCTACATGTTCCTTCTTAATCCTAAATTGCTTTTTCAGATATTTGTAAAAGACCCCTGGTTATCACAGAGGTAACTGGACCCTGCCCCACTTCCACTGAAGGTAGTAGAAAGAAAACAGGCTGCTTTTGGTCAACAATGGGAAATCCAGCAATGAGGGGAAACTGAAAAATAGAAGTGCAAAAATATTCTAGAGCTAGAATTACAGACAGTAAAGAAACCCCTAACAGAAATGGCAAGTGGAGTCCCTTTGGATTTTGAACTGAAACCTGCTCTCTTGAATATTCTGCACTAACTGGGAAATGGAAACAATTTTCAGTAGACAAATCTCATGATGTCTGACAGCTTGAATACTGGCACAGTAGTGAATAGAAGTTGATGCTCCTTGACTCATAAATTAAATCAACTTTGAAGTCTTTAGTAAGGGGTAAAGTGTGAATAAGCTGGTTGAAGAGAATCTAGCTCGTGTGCAAGTTAGCCAACTGGCAGATGCTCCCTCTGCAAACAGCTGTCCTAGTCTGAGAGACTACTGCCCTCCAGCTGCCTCTCTCTGCCACCCTGCTCAGGGATGCTGCCTCCCCAGCATCTGGCAGAGCCTCTGGTGTGAGCGCTGCCAGGCAAGATTTGTCACATCAGTTTAAACAAGTGGTTTGAGCTAATACACTTTTATGCTACACCCCAAAACATGCTGGGGAGCATAAATACACACCCCATCCATGGCCAAGCAGTTGGAGGTGGCCAACAGAGGACTGTGGTAACTGGCAGTGACACCTTCCAGCTGCGTCCGGAGGAAGGGGGTTGTCCATAGGTTTTGACTTTGCTCTTGTTTACATAGGGAAATTACACTGCTTTAAGTAAATGCAGAGTTTATATCCAATTTACTCCAACTATTGCAAACCCTTGTATAAGCGCTTAGTGAAATGCAGCTTAAACAGAGGATGAACAGGGGTGTGGCACGAGTTCCAGTAAACCTGTTAAACTTATTTAAATTAAACCAGTGGGATTTCTGTTGGTTAACAAATCCTTTGCAAATTAAGGGCAAATTCTCCCATTCTGTCCATGCTTACACAGAAGTAAGCATGTATGCAGTAGGGCTAAAACCCTTCAGAATTTGGCTCTGGTCTAAGCCCATACCAAGTTTTAAATTGTAACCAATCCCGAGCACCAAATCACAGCAAACCTTTGATTCCTTCACTATTATTCCCAGGGTAACATACTACCTGAAATGTGGGGAATATGAAGCCCTCCATTCTCACTGACCCCTGTACCTCTTTTCCTCAGGTTTTGTAAAGAAATTAGAAAGAATCACGGTCTCCCAATACTTGAAAGAGTAGAGGCCTTGTGAATCTCAATATCCTGCCTGCCCCAAAGAATGGAGCAGAGCTGGCTTTAAGTATAGGGGAGGAAAAAGGAAGTGCTCATAAGCCTGAATGCAATCAGCACATTCAGTAGGTCTAATTCTTGTCCTATCAGCCTTGACGCAATGTGTCCTTTCCCTTCAGCTACTTTAGATAAACAGGAAAGGAAAAGAAAAAAAAATCAGTGCTGGAAAAAATACAAGTCAGTTCAGAAAGAAAATGTTATTGTCAAGTGCTCTAATGGCAATTTCAAACAATAGTAATTACAGTATGCCATATGAAAAACAGGTATGATAGTCAATCATACCAAAACCAGAAAAAAAAAGAGAGACTTTAAAAAAAATGGTGCTACAATAAGAATAGTTAGTGATTTGAAACATTAAACATTACAGCTAATGTGTAACAAAGCCTGAAAATTGGTGGAACCAGCACAAGTGGTAATATTCTTACACCCATTTTTTGTGAAAGGGAAGGTTCTTTACAGATAGTTCAAGTAGTTGCAAACAATCCCTTAGCTATTAAAGCTAAGAAAAGAAAGATGCTCTGAAAGACATCCTGGAGGATGCAGAGTTGCTGGTGCAGAGTATGCCTTGATAAGGTGACGTGGTTCTAGTTCTCTACTCATTCAGTCCCACTACACCCCATGATGCTGTACATGTCTCAGTCATGCTTTGCCACTGCCTGGGGTTGTTTGTTCATTCATCTGTTCAAAGGTCAAGAGTCAATCAATGCTTTCATCTTTCTCATGCTCTACTATAGTAAGACTTTTTTCTTGACTCTCCCCATATAGCCAGGCATGATAGTTGACTTTCTCTACTTGCTGCCTCCTGCTGACATTTTTCTCTTGTACCTCTAGCTCTGCTTCTGCTTTCTTTCCTTAAAACCAGTTGACAGGACTACCTTTCTGGGCTGTGCCCTTCGGCTGTAGGTGTAGTGAACCCTGTTCCCAAGAGGAAGCCTCAAGCCCTAAAATGCAGGTAAAATAAGTTTGCAGTTCTGTGAACTCAATATTCTCTTTTTAAAATATTTTAAAAAGAGAACTTGTTCACAAAAGAACAAAAGTCTAGAAAGGTTTATAACTCCTAACAGAAACCATCTGCTTGAACATAAAGCTGGGAATGTATCAGTATTTTCAATTCAGGTTCAGGACAGCTGGGAGCAAGAATACCAGCCTGCAGGCTGTTGCTCAGACTTACCTTTCTGTTAATGAAACAGTTTTTGTAAGACAAGAGTTATTGTATCCTTAACAAACAAACAAAAAATACTTTCAGAAAAGCTCTGCATACGCTTCTATGATGCTGAACATTTTCCTCTCACACTCCAGAGAAAAGGGATAGGCTGCATCTCCACAAGAAATACTGCTTGCCATTATAAATCAACCAGAGGGAAGACAAATGAAGAGCTGATTCTATAGTTGTTCTTTATTAATAATTTTTAACTAAAGTTATATATTAAAATATCCAACACTGATTTTCTACAAAAAAAACCCCACTACAACTCAAACCTGTGAATTTTGACCATTATGGGAATTTTTGCTTTTCCTCTCTTAAAAAATAACATGACCATGGCCCATTTTTCAAGCCAGATTCAATCCTCTCCAGCCAGCTGTCAGGAAACCACAGAAGGTGCTTGAAAGAGCACAAGAAATGGCTGGTTCTAATCTGAAGGAAAAAAAAAAGTTGAGGAACAAGGCAGCTACTTGTGGCAGAATGTTATTTTTTCTTCAGTCTCTGCCTGCATATTTTCACAACATGTGTACTCTGTTACCCCATCACTTCCCTCTTTTCCTTGGGTAAATATCTCTGCTTTGGAATAAAAGAAGGCCCAGGGGTGCTACTTGTAAGGACTGCACTCGCCTTGATATGTTGTTTTTGAACTGAACACATATAACGGACACATTTTGAACTTGGACCTTTGCCATCATACATGTTGCTTTTAGTTTAACTTTCTCAGATGATGGGGGGAGGCTGGAAGTAAGGAAGCGGCTGCGAGTGGGGTCATACACTCTATCCTTTACCAGATGTGGGCTCTCATGGGAGCCAAGTGTGATAACCCACACAAACCCCTCCAAGCACACAACAGAATGGAGAGAGAGAGAGCAATTCAAACTGACTCTCTCTTTGCAAAATCAAATACAAACCCCATGGAGAAACAGATGACTAGGCCATACTTTGCCATGCAGCTGCTTAGACTCAAAAAAAAAAACGGTAGCACAAGTAATAATTTATTTTAAAAAATAAATAAATCTGTTTACAAGTTCTTTTTGAGGAACAGAATCAATGAGAAGGAGATTTCTCCCCATTTTCACCCTGTACACTGCATGCCCTGTTAAAGGACTGTGTTTCATTTATGCAATTTTACCTGCCATTTGCAACCCAACAGATGGACTGAACTAGATTAGACATCTGTTGTGGAGAAGAATTAGAACAGAATTGGGACCCAGGAAATTCTGGATTAACCCAGCTCAAAGACTAACCCACCCCAAAATACTAAGTTAAGAACACTGGGTAAGACACAATGCCATTCCCATGCAACAAATGGCAATGTAGCAACAAGAAGGGGAAGGACAAGAGTTGGCAATGGGCTCACCCTGCGAATTTACATATCAAGTGGCATGTGAATGAAGCCTGAACCCCTTAAAGCTGCCATGTGTACTAAGAAACTTGGAGATGGGAAGAACTGCGTGGGGCTGAGGGCAGTGCTTAAGCAAAGTTAATTTGTGAACAAAACAAAGTATTGAGCAGTTCCTGAAAGGTGCTAGGGAGGTCTGAAAGATCTGAGAATTCTCTGTACTACATAGTGTTGAGTACAGCTCTGCAAAGTACTTTTGAACATGTATTTACATATATGTGCTCACTAAAATTGATATTATATCCGACCTAATTTGATCTCAAACCTGGTAACAGGTCACCTGAAGAGTCATGTGTAAATGCTTGGTCTGTACAAACCATCTCTTCTTCCCTGACCTCTCCAATTATCCTAATCTGATCCCTTTCCTTCTTCCAAAAATAATACATCTACTAAGGTCTTCCCCATCATTACACAGAACCTTCTTTCCCAGAACATCCCTTTGTTATGAATTCTTTCCTCCTTGATGTCCCTTACATACTTCACTATCCCTACACATCATTTCCCTTCATACTTACTCCACTTATGGTGGGGCTATCCTGTCCTCAGCTCTACAGCTCTGAGGGGTACCCAACCACTTGCACAGAGCACAGATAAATCAGAAACCTCATGGCTGCACACAGGGGTACCCTTCCCTTTCTCCTCGCAAGTCCCATTCAAAGAACTGTTTCTCTCTCTAAAACAGCAAGTAGTTTGCCAGCACACAAATTAAAAGACTGGGCAGATGATATCTAATTTTGTATTTACATCTTAGGGGCATGCTTCCATAACCATGGTATTAGAGAGCTGTAACTTTGATAACCACTAAAGATCCTTGAAAACTATGTTGGTACACTGTGATTCTCATGTCACACATACTATGCTCCTTTTCCCAACAGTGCACCTTGTCTAGAGAACAACCAGTGACAGGTAGTCAAGTGAAAAGGTGCTTTTAGAGAAATGCTATAAATGGGCATATACTGAAGCAATCAGTAGTATATGTTATGTGTACAGAGATTGAGCCAGTCCCTTGGATTGTCCTGAGACAAGGGGAATTAAAATCATCTTTGTCATTTGCTTTTTACAGTGTAGAGGGATTTAGCAGACATATTCTAAATCTAGGTTTTGTGTACCAAAACAGAAATAAAAATAGAAAACTTGATCACTGTTCAGTTGTTTGAGAAATCAATGTTTTTCTTGCTTCTCTGTCAGAAAAAATACAGGAATGAAAATAGCCCATAATTGGGAATCTATCAGGCTCTAGAGCATTTGACAGCACATAACTCTGGAAGTCCAAAATAGCTCTACAATGGACTGTATTTTCCAGAAGTTGTGGATTTCCTTATACACACAGACCTATCTGCGAAAACTCCAAGAGAGATTAGGAATGCCATAAACTTAAATTTTCTGTAGCTCCTTTACTAACCAACTGAATTAGCCACCTCATTTAAGTTTGTATCAGGTTTTCATCTGCTACTAAGTTGCAAACAGCTCTGGAGTAAAACACAGCAGTACTTTGTAGGAGCGGTTATGCAGGGGCAAAAACTATATAAAGAAATCCAATAACATTATAGGAGGAGAATTTAGGTTCCATGTAAGGAAAATGAACATCAGATACTCTTTGGCATGGAAGGGCTAATGGGGTTTTCACCTATAGTAGTATATGTGCTCTCTTGCCAGTGATAAAGGATCCAGCTCTGTGCTGGAACAAATGGCTTCTTTTCTTGGTCTAGTGCAGCAGAAGTCTGTCCCACCCTGTACTCTTGGGAAAGAGTTACCATGGAAAGGTGCAGAAAGCTGCCCAGAGTGTGGGCAATTCACTCAGTACCCCTGGCACAGCTGGTATCCTCTGGCACACACTGGACAGCTTATCAGGCAAAATGACAACAGGTCCAAGGCTCCATTTCAGATGCTGCTGCCACTCAGCCCAGAAGCTGGGTAGCAGTCCCCACCAGGCTAACTCCGCAGCAGAAGACTTAATCTAAGAGAATATGTAAGAAAGGAAAAAGTGTAAGACCTGCCAAATCACAAAACCTTGCAACATGATACTAGCAATGGAACGTGTGCAAGAAAATAGAGCAATACCACAGACAGCTAAAGAAAAGTGTTGCCATGACCTGATAACTTCAGATAAAATTGTATGGGCCTCACTGCTGCATGCCCTGTAAGGAAAGAGGGGGCTCACATATGCAACTCTTCACCAGCTCCATTCTCTCTTTTACAGTTTTGACTTAAGTAATGTCACCTTGTGACGTGGCAGAACTCCAGAGTCATCTAATGAAACTCTGAAAGCACTTCTGTCTACTAGATGGCCAAGATTTCAAGATATTAAAGGTAAAATAATTCCCAGTAGGTCTCCTACTAATGTCTCAATGTGTCTGTACCAAGTGGTGTTTTCACACCATTCCCTTCCTTTCTCCTTTGACTGGATAAAGAGCTAGGAGGAAAAAAAAGTACCTATGAATATCCATGTGCAGGGAACCCTCGTAAATTCACTTCCCATCAGTCCAACAAATGAGATCCCCCTGGGAAGCTGTGAGAAAGAGCCTTCTCACAACAGCCTGATTATCCAAAGTCTGTTCTGTCTTGAAATACTCCAACCTCACAGGGACAAGCATTGTAATAATATGAAAGTATCATAATAGCTTGAGCACTGTAAATTACTTTTGTAACCTGGGATGTGTGGGGCACATTTCTGGCAGGTTGGTTCCTAGTGATGCTGTTTGCCTCTCTGTATCACTTGAGAATTACCCCAAGTCTGAAAGATTCATGTGCTGTACAAATTCAATTTCAGAATAGAAATGCGATTCTCCATGTATCAGATTTCAGGCAGTCACTGCATCCATCATAATTTTAGCAAGCTGGCTTTATCACTGCCTGTTCTCCTCAGGAAAATAATATATGTTAGCTGTTACAGTCCTACCCAGTATTTAAAGGATTTTCTAGAAATAAACTACTCATTGATTTTATTCTTCAGGGATTGCCATAAGTCTACAGTACTTCAGTACTAATGGCATTTCTGTCAACTTCTAGATTTGCCTATCACAGTTTGCTGTCCTGGATCTTTTCCATTTTTGCAGTTTTCAGATCCATCCACATTTTGCAGCTATCCACGTGTAAAGGCGTCTTACATAATAATGAGAAGTTATCTCCCGCTTTTGTTTTATTTCTTTCCAGTCTCCCTAGAGTTTCTGGGGCAGCACTTTTCTATGTTGGTACACAAATCTAACCCCATAATTATCCTTCTCCTAACCCTAAAAAAGAAACTGCTTTTACAACCATAGTTCATTTTGGTTGTATCGTTAAAATCCCAAACTCGAAGAAACCAGAATGAACTAGTGTAAATCAAACAGCGCTCTTACCACTTAGACCCGCCCTGCAACCCTTTCCAATCAGGGAATCTAAAATTACCATATTTACAGCATCTGCAACAGAGCCAAGTACAAAACAAGATGAATAGCTGTGACGCACAAGGCAGAGTGTGGAAGTATGCAGCTGGGCCTGCAAACAATATAGGCACTCGGCACTGAAGTCCATCTAATGCTTTTCACAGATCCCAGTGACTAAAAGGGGAAGGAGGGGGAGGGAGGAGAAGAGAAATTCCAGGAAGATGAGTGAAAACACAGCAGAAATCCCAGGCTGCTTCACTAATGGGTAATTGAAATGACTCACAAAAGGTCTAGTAGGGAATTCAATTAATTAGGGACGTGACTGGGCAGAGAGGAGGAGGGAAAGAGAAGAATGCCGGTGATACAAGAAAATCACTCCATTCACTTAAAAAACGGTCTGAAAGAAAACCTCCAGGGAAAAAAAAGCCAAGTTTTTCAAGGCAGGGCCTCTACCCCTTCTTATGCACAGAAAAAGTCCACAGTCAAACCACTCTGGCTTCATGGGATGAGAAAAGGACAAATAAGCAGATCCCTATCTCCTGCCTGCCTTCTCCCAGATTTCTAGTGAAAAGGAAGAAAAAAAGAATAAAATTTGATATATTAAATACATCACCAGTAAGGAAACTAGTAAGAAGAAACTATGAGGACAAGACAGAGGAATGATGCAGAATAGATTAAGACGATGCTGCTAAAGCACCCCCTTCTTCATAACACCTCTACTTACTCCATGTGACAGTGAGGGGAGGGAGATAGGAAGCAGTAGGAAGATAAATGAAAAATATGTGAGGATACATGAAGCAAAAAAGGTAATGCAAGAAAGGGAGAGCAGCAGGAATGGGGATATGAAGGACTGGAATTGACAGGAGGAGGGTGGGAAAAATGGAAAAGGAGTGGGTGGAGGGAAGGTGAAGGGAAATGGGGAAGGTCATGAGTGAGAGAAGCAGAAGAGGGAAAACCAGAAAAGGAAGAGAAGAGCACAGGCAGGAATGGTCAGGGAAAGAATGGGAAGTTTCACAATCAGTCAGCAGTTAGGACTTGCTGTGATGGGCACTCAGGAACAGCAGTGTTGATTCAGCAACCATGTATGGGCAAATACTGCTTCTGACTAAGCCTCAGAGACTAAATTTACACTACTGCTAGTTTAGAAATCTGCAAGAATGTGTTACCCAAACTTTCAGGACCACAACTGGCCACTCCTGGTAATGGAACAGCAGGGAGAGATACAATGACCAGCGGGACAGGTGTTAACTCATGGGATGGAAAGTGGGTTCTGCAGCCTTGGAGAATAAAGTTACCATAACTTGAAACACAGCTCTTGTTAATTCTGACTCAGAGCTGTTATTGCCAGTTCAATAGCTTTACAAAAGAAACTCATGGTCATTGTTTACCTTCGTGAATCACAAAGAGAGCCAACAAAAAGCAATTCTTGGGCCTATCAGGTTCAGCACTGAATGCCCACTGAAGACTTAGATATGCTCTCATGCTCAAGGAACAAGATACCGTCACTGTGTAAGGTTGGCAAAGTTTGCAATATGCTGCATGTTTGGACAATTAATTGAGTATTTCTGTTCTCAGAGCTGTCAATCTGACATTTTAGCAAGAAAACATATAAATCAAACCATATGCCTCTGCCAGTGAACTGACCATTAATGTCAGCTCCACTATCAAATTACTTTAGAAAAGCAAAAGATTTTTTTATAAGCTTTATATTTACTGTAATAGAGCAAAGAAGATACAACACTGCCCAGAAAACAATTTTTAGGTGGTTGAGACATACTGGACCAGAAGGAAAAATATACTATTTGGGTAAGAAGAACCAGTATGATACAAATATACTACTGTAAATACACTAGTGTAAAGGATTCTATCCTGCACTACTGTAACTAAATCCAGGCTTTCACAATGTTTTAAGGTAGATTCATGCAAAAATGAGTATGCAGAAATCCCCAACTGACTGAGAATTGACCTTCCAACAGGACACTAAGGAGCATTATGCTGCTGCAGGAATCATCTTTTGGAAGTGGTATAAAGTGGAAATTCATATTCCTATGGGCTGGTTTAAAAAAATAGCCCCTAGAAATTTTGCAAAGACATTATTGTTGGTGCTCTAGACAAATGTAAACATATTCTAGTTTCAATCATCTAGGCTGGTATTTTCTATGGAAAAGGACTACAAGCTGGTTATTCAGTGCCTGGGAGCCAATGCAACAATGTGATTGTCATACAAGAACTACAATACAGCTATAAAATGTCAGTTAAGTCAGGCAGCCCCAAAAGCAAATTCAAACCGGGCAGCCAAAGCACTCGACACAGTACTTTTTTGGTTTCAAAGCTCCATTCTTTTCAAATTCTCTAACAAGTCTGATGAAACAGACTGCAATGTGCTCTGAAGGTCATCAGCCTCTAACCACAGCACGTCCAATATTTAGCAGGGCCTTGATTTCATTGCCAATATAATTTTGTCCTTTTACTGAGTCTTCACCAAGTTAAACTCATGAGAACTACAGGCTAGGCCAACAAGTATCTCGAGGCTATCTGGATTCTGCTAAGCCAGACTGATGCATTTTGTCCAGACCCTCCTCTCTTTCTCTTCAAAACACTCAACAGAAAATAAAAAAAAAAACCCTCTCTTCCGCAGAATTTAAATAATTAAAATAAATTCTTTTTATCTCTTGATTTAACTACCGTCCTGTATTTAGTCAGTTGACAGCACCAAAGAATAATTTTTCTGTATTCCACAATGTCATCCCTCCTCCCTGGATCTATTCAAAGGCTCTTGTACATATTTAATCACTCCTAGCCAGGCCTGGCTAATGAAATGCAGGGCCTTACCCTGACCTGACCTTGCTATTTCTATTTTGGCTCAGCACATCCTCTGCTAGTTGGGCAAAAAAAAAAAGTTTCTTTCTCTTGGACTTAAAGGTCCTGTTACTGGCAGGGGGTATGGTCAAGGACACTGCTGAAAACAGAACAAATGACTGTGAACGCTGCTTTGCAAAACTACTGCAAAACCAAAAAGGACCACAGCAACTTAAGTGCAAATATTTTTCCCATTTTTCCTTTGGCTGGCAAAGACTGGTGGGCACTGTTCATCTACTGGGAATCGCTTATGGCTAGGTAACTCTGTAAGAAAAATGGACTGCTCAAATTGTTTGCAGCACTCATAAAGCACTGGTATTTGTTTTGGGCACTTACTGAAACTCAATATGCTGTTCTTGGTTTTCCCTTGGTATCTGCCCTTCCTATTTGCCAATATGGCAATTAAAAATATATTTTCCCTTTCTGAGAACTTGTAAAGGAGTGTAATCCTGTTTACGAGCACTTAGGAATGCTGGATGTTGGGTTAGCGCTTTTGTCACATGATGATGGTTGCAGGAATGTATCACCATGCCAATCAGAAGTCAGAAATGTTGGCAGTGTAGAACAGGACAACATTTACATGGTGATCCATGTGGTCTTTTTAAGCTGAGTTTGTTTTCAAGCGGTTCATGATTTTGTTGACCATTAGTTTTGGTGCTCAGTTTGACATATTGAGTTGCTGGATGAACCATAAACCATATTTGGAATCAGCAAGGGCAAGGGCCATCTTTTTATTCTTTGTGTGTATACACTGCCTTACATTGTGGAGCTCTGGATACTGAATAGGGGTCACAGATGCTATCACAAAACAACCAGTAACAGCACAAGGATCTTTAGGTACTCAGACTGTCAGAAAAATCAGGCTGAGTGGCTCAATTCACCATTGTTCATCAATTATCTCTCAATGGAGGCATGTCAGAGAAAATGGCTGAATAGGACAAGGATGCCTTTAGCTAGCTGCCCAAAACTAATGCCCTACATCCCATGGAGCACTGTGAGTCTCAAAAGTTGCCTAAGAACCACAGATATAGACCATATTTCTAACGGCTAGAATCCATTGAACACATCCCTTATTAGTTCTTCTGCATGCACTGGAACTGACATAAGAAGAGTTAGATTAGTGTTTACAAGCCCAGTCTTTTCTCAGCTCAACTGAAAAAAACGGGTTCGAGTTGCAACATTCAGACGAATTGAAGTAGTAGGTCATTAGACATTGCTCAAAGGAAGAAATAATAAAATCATATTTACAATCACTGAAGTCCAACAATACAGTTGTGTCATTTTCCTTCTAATACTGTTTATCAGGTTCTTTTTTATTCTGATTTTCTACATAGACAACGCTTTTGCAATCCCACTCTGTACCCCAATAGTTTTAATCCCTATAAGTGTTTTGATCAAGACTGACAAAGGATAGGGATTCTCAAATGTATGTGAGGTTACAGAAATTCAGTGAAAAAAGATGACCAAGTAGAGGAGAGAGTGCCTGTAAATACCCCTGACCGGCTTATTAAGCTACCCATTATTAGATTCCATGACATCCACAACAAGGACTTCTAAGTATATCAACCACAGGAAAGACTTGTAGATAAAGTTAACCAATCACAACATACAAATCTGTACCAAGCCACATTGTATTAGTTTACTACAGTCATAAGTTTGTCACAGCTTCCAAAAAACCCCTTGGAGTTGCCTATTTTATAGAAAAAAATGGAGGCATATAGCTTGGTTGGAATTGTGTTGTCAGTCTTTTCCACCACTGAATGCAAGACTTGCTGCTGAGGGTATACTATCTTGAAACAAGCAGCTTTACTTCATTGTCCCACGTGGCTCGACACTGGAGCCAAATCACTGTAACCATAAATGGCTAACAGAACATGGCCCCATGCTGTCCTCCATCTCTTTTTCATTCAGCCTTACTGATGCCCTTGCACTAGTGCTCGTCTTACTCTGTGAGAAATCAGTTCAGGGAGCAAAGGTGGCAAAAGGCTCACACATGAGTATACAGCAAACAGATTTCTGAGGTTCCATAGATGACTCACCAAGGGGTTTGATGAGCACCAGAACTGATGCAGAAATTGGCCTTGCTTTGGACACCTGCTGACGACCATGAGTTGAGAGAGCAGCAGTACTACAATGTGAAACCCGTCTGTGGTCTTATGTGCTACAGTCAAACGTCTGCAGCTGGTGATCATCACCCAACAGCATGACTCCCTTGGGCAAACACACCTGGCAGTGCCATCTCCGAGCAAGGAACAAACCTTTGTGAAACCAAAGGCAAAGGCGATATTCAGCCACTTTTCCTCCCTCTCCAAGCAGGCCTCTGATCCACCCTGAGCTCCAGCCTCACTGCAGTTCTACAAAACAGAGCCAAACACATGGCATGCTCTGTAAAACAAGCAAGCTCACACTGCCTGTCCGTGTCTCTGGTTTCTTTGTGTTGCATTTTGCTGCAGGCATTTTTGTTTGATTTTACACTACAGACATCAAGAGCATTGATTATTGAATCTCCCTTGCTTATGCTGTTCCCGATGTTTGGCAGAGCTGGAGAATGCTACCTTGGGGTGCTCCTTCCCTCAGAGATCTGGTGGGATGTTGCAGTTAAGCCACATCCCCACAGCTAAAACCACAAAATGTAAAAACAGCTGTGAAATCCAACTGCCTGATCTGCCTCAGTGTTTGGCTGGCCTCTGTGGGGTCAAATTTTTTTGACTCAAAGCAAAAATATGATTTAGCACAATTCAGGAGGCTAGGTAAAAGCATTTTTGGAAGGTTTTTTCCAACCTACTCATAACAAACAAATTTGGGCCATCACCTATACATGCCAGAAAAAATGTTTATCCAGCTTAGCCAAAATTGAGCGAAATAGATTTGTTGGCAGCATAGACAAAGCTTTATGCTTTACTTTTTTTAAGGTCCCTTCCCAATTCCAGTTTTCCGTTCCCCACCCTTTGGAGTTTCCCAGATGACTCTCTCTCCTCAATGGCTTTTCAGTTTGGGTACTGTCCTTTAATGTTTTCTGCCTTATGGTTCTTTTCTTTCCTTTAGTCTTCTTTTGCATTTGTTTACTTTCTGTCCTGTCTCATGGAAACATATTAAAAGACTTCTTATCTCTACTATTCCTTTCCTACGTTTTCTTTGCCAAACTATTTTCTCTTGGCCAAAGGTATATCCTTTGATACCCCTTGATTAAACTTCCAACATATTAAATGACTGGGAAACAGGAATCTTAACAGTATCCTAAGACCACTAATCCAAAAAACATAAGGACTTTTTTTTTATCTACATGTCTCTTACTAATGTAGTTATTTATATACAGATACATATATTTCCATATTCTTGCCACAACTAGCACAGAGAAGATACATGTAAGGAACTAAAGTGGGACTTTTGAGCATGACAACTTCTAAAAGAGAGGAAAATTGATAAATTTAATAGCATAACAAGGAAAATTTGAATCTATCACTTCCAGATACACTGGTCTTCCGATATTACAGACTTCATATGTTTCCCATGCAATGGATCTCAAAACTCGTATTTCTTTAGCATCAACTGTATGAACCATTTATAAGATGGCTCACACTCCCAAAAAACAACAGGAAAATTTTCAGCCTCCAGTTAGAACTTTCTGAAATTTTATTTGAATTTTTTAAATACAAAGTCAGACTGAGTCTCACAGTAAGTGCCATATATTTTTTGTGTGCATTCTTGAGGCTACTCAGACTAACCTATGTAAAAACCTGAGTACTATCTAATTTCTGCTGAATGTTTCCTGAAAATACTCTCGCTATCTCCAGAGACTTTAAATCATAATGCTAACCAGTTTTCTTGGGGATGACAAGAAGCAACTCTGCACAGGTAGCTGTTCAAGAGAGCCTCCCCGGAGGATTCTTCTAGGGGTTCATATCTCCACAGTGTATTTTGAGCCTCCAACCATTGCCTCAGATTAACTTTTTGTAAAATATTGGCACTTGAAATTAGTTTATGATAAACTTGTCAAGGGCTGATTTTATCACTTTTTAATTGGAAGCAGGTCACTAAAAAATAATTGTCAATGTTGAGAATACAAAAGATTTAGGAGGGATATAAGTCCTTCAAGCGACACTGAGTGTTCAAATGACACTTCAATGCTAATAATACATAATACCACCCCTAAGAAGAGAAACTCTGCCTAGGCAGTGTCTATGCATACTTCACAGTCACATCAGGACTGGCTCTCAGATACAAAACATGTGCATGTGCCATGCTAGTGACTGGTCAATGGCCATTGTTACTCATCACAGGCTTAGAAAAGTCAACGAAAAGCTAAATTACAACTTAAACCTTTTAATTCTCTTCAAGTCAAGAAAGAAATCTTTGGTTTTGATTTTTAGGAGTCCCACTGGAAACACTGGTGGCATCTTCAGCAACTGCATCACTGTTGTTTTGATGTGTATCCATAGCAGGTCTCAGCAGGTTCAGACAAGAAATGGGAAGACTGATATCACTTTCTTGCTGTGTATGTTATGGTGAGATCCAAGTCCTTGTTGGGTCAGAAATCACATGGTGTATTAAGGGTTTAGGGTTAATTCTGGAGATCTAAACTCCTGTTTTGACCATAAGCCATGAATGGAAATGGGCTACAGAAAAAATAAATTTGATGACTCCGAGCCATGGAATAATAGAAGATCCTAAGCAAGGAAACCAGAACGAATTAATTTAAGTGTTAGATGTATGTTTATCATCCTCTCAAGTAAGTCACACCGTTAGCTCGTTTCAGGAATCTGAAGCAAAATGACAATATTAGATACTTTATGTTAGAGGAGAGTCTTTGCAGGGGTCTGTGTAACTCCACTCATGGTGACAATTTCTATGTTAAAAGGCCAGGAATAATCTGCTCCATAAATAATGGAATGAAATCCACTCTCATCAGGTTGGTTAGCAGTCCCTTTTTCTTCTTTCAGACATAGCCCAGACCTTGCTGTACACTGATTATTGGGTAAGAACTCTGGTGTCTATTACCAATACCTGAAAACTTCAACAGATTTTCATCTCTTTATAGCCAATACCAATATTTTTTTTCCACGGGGGGTAAAGAGTAGTAAATACAAAAGTAATGTCCCCAGCCAAAACTCCAGCCTTCAGAAGACTACACAACACACAGATGGCATCCTCTACTCAGGTAATATATTTCACTAGATGACAGATGATGAGAGATTTCATATGGCATGTAGGGATGTAATTTTAACATCAAATACATTCCAACTCCCTTATCTAATCTAACGAGCCATTTAACAGTTTATCTATTAGATCAAGTCTTTGAATCAGTTTTGTGTCATGGAAGTAAAAGATGCCTAATATTTAAATAATCATCTTTTTGACAAAGGTGAATTTGATCAGTAATAAAGATTGTTTCCAATCAATGATCTTCAAAAGATTTCTTCTGTTTCTTTCCAGATGACTACACAAAATATCACAGTACATAAAATACCTTGGTCAAATCCACTGCCAATTATTTTCTTCTTTGCCATTATTTCTTAAGCTTTATAAAGTACTTTAATAAATGTTTTGGGTCTAGAGAAGGCATATTCTTGCTTTCATATGAAAACTATAAGCACTTTCAACCTCCGCTGCCAGAACATACACACACAGCTGACGCATTCTTCTAATCACAAAAGTAAAAAAAAAAAAACCCAAAACCCCAAAAAAACTCCCCAAAAAACCCAAACCAAACAAATTACAGCTGCAATATTAATAGCGAATATATTCTGTTTCATGTCCAGTTACCCTCAGGTGAGCACTGATAAGTCATGTGTGAGGTTCTCATACATAGCTCTGCCACTGCAAGACCAATGCTATCATGCCTCAGCCTCTTTTTAACATTGTTGTACACGACTAAAAAATCTGTCCTGATAAAGCTGGTCTGTGTGGTTTTCTAAATGCCATATGTTTCAGCTATATATATATGTAAAAATTAAAGTACTATGTTAAACAAAACTGTCTATACTGTGCAAATGTGTCCCAGATTAGCATAGTGAGTTCTAAAAGCACCATCTTGGCCATCTTAGAATGTACATACCCTGCTTGATTTTTGGCTGATCTGTATTGCATTTACAGCATGCAGAAATTACTGTGGAAGGAACACCGTTTTTCAAGAGCTGACTAAGGTTTGCCTTTAACTTTAAGGCAATAACACTGAGGCAAATTCCAGTATGTTCCCTTCCAGCAGTCTTAGAACAGCAATTTTTCACTTGCTACATTCAGGCAGTGTTTATGGAAAGTCACTGAATACCTTGAAGAAGCAGGTGTCTGACCTATTCATAGCACTCGCCTCCAAGTGCACAGTATTCCTAGCACAAAATTAAACACTGGGGACTAGCATGCCATGGCATTCATAGCAGGGCTTTTACAGCACACTCAGTTACAGTGTGCTCAGCAAACAAACTGAGCACAAAACAGTTTAGAAAGAAACACTGAAGAACACTGAGCAAATGGCATGGTATCTATGGACCATCACCAAAGACCAGATCTTCATAATACAAAGTAACATGCAAAAATAGAGCTTAACATAAACAATAGGAATGGGGAAGCATTGCCAGACATTAGTGAAATGCTAACTTTCCTAGCTTGGGAAAATTCATTCATCACTACAAAGCCATTGCTTGGTAGCTTGATTCAACAGCAGAGCAGGATGCTTAAAGAATTCCTTATATGTAGAAAGAATTTCATATGTTCTTTATATGAAAAAAAAGTATTTTTCTTAAACATAAAAGGTTAAAGTCAAATGCGCTACCCTATGAATGTCTCTTCTCACTTCTTTCTCTTCTCACTTTCAAATTCTGGTCTCCTGGATCACAGCTGCAGAAGAAATTTCCAGTAATTCAGGACATTTTTGCAATTACTTAAACTGGCTTAAAGGACCTATGGTAACAGGGATCATCATATGTAATAATTAGCTACAGGGAAAAAGCTTTGGCCCAAATGATCAATATTCTTTCAAAAAGAATGATGACGATTGTTACTTCTAAATGCAGTAGCTGGACAGAACTGTTTTAACTTTTCCCTCCATGGCCTGAAAGAGACTACATGAGATAAAGGAGCACAGGCATAGTACAGCTGTGCTGTGAGATCTCATTCTTCCTTTGGTGTAACTAGGCAGCATCATGGTCCATAACTCAGTTTCTGTATTCAAAGCTTACAAGGAAAATGCTCAAAAGCAAGAAACAGACAGCAGTGGGAACACTATGCTATGCAATTCCTGATGTGTAAGTCAAATTGAATTATACAGATAGAATTGCAAACACTCAAGGGCCCCCCTATCCCAGGGTTTGCTCCTCTTTCAGTACTCTTTAACAGCTTTAAAGAAAGCAGCTGCCTTTCTACATTCCACCGTGGGCCAAAATAAGCTGCCCATCCCAACGTGAGTGGCTAAACTCAAGCATTCTGCCTCTGTTCCAGGCTCTTGTAACATGAGCAGTCTATGAAGGGACGGGACACTATGCTGGATGCTGCACTCAAAACGCCTGTCCTCTCCTTCTGGCACAGAGAGCACCACTGTTCCTTTTCAAAAATCCCCTGCTCTTAGCAAGGTTTGTTTTCCTAACTGGTTCCCAGAAACCTCTTGGGGGTTCCAAGCCCAGCAAAGTAATTACTGCATTACTTTGGCCACAGACACAATATCAACCTTGTTAGACTTGGCCTGTGGAGAGAGCCAAACACCTGCTGCTGCAACATTTATTTGATAAGCTTCATGGTTCGCTAACATAAACCTGATCCTGCTGACCTGCAGGAGGATGAAAAGGAGTCGAGGGGAAAGGGTGGAGCAGGTAGGCAATCTCACGGCCCTTCAACCCAGCGGCTTACAGCCCTCTCTCCCAGTGATCTCTCATTTCTCTTTGCTTTCTTGTTCCCTGGTGAGAGCTTCAGAGAATTGGTTTTCCCCCTGCAGTTATGCAGGCAGATGTGGAAGGGGCTAGGATTCCCATGCTTTATGACGGATTAACTGACAAGTGCAGGATCAATACGGGAATTGTTCTAGCTCTGGCTGCATCTGTAGGCTTCCAAAGCAGACAGAATAGCTGCACACACTCTTGTTGGCATGGTAGTGTGTGCACTGAAAGGCTGGCTTAATGCCAAAGTCTATTAGTTAACAGCAAGGAGGGAGGGAAAGAAGGGTTGCAGATCAGTCAAATCAACAGATAAAGATTGGGGAGAAAAGCAGATGTAGAAATAGAAACTTGATTCTTATTCTTCAAATGATATAATTTTCTTGTCTAGTAAAAAAAAACAAAAACAACAAAAAAGGTGGGGGCAAGAGGAAATAAATAAGATTTTATCCCAAACAGGGCCATCTCTTCCAGTGGATTCTGCCAAGCCATATCTGAGGAACACAACACAAATGCCAAGGAACTTAGCAGGAAGGAGAAAATAACCTTCCCAACTGTGGTGCTCAGTATCAGCCAAGGAACTTAGCAGGAAGGAGAAAATAACCTTCCCAACTGTGGTGCTCAGTATCAGCAAAGAAACTTATTCTTCTGACAGGCAAGCTTGTTTCCTTCTCTGCCTCACCTTTTTCTAGGCAGAGGAAATAAAAAATGTACAATCTAGAAAACCAAGAAAGGACATTTCCACGTATCTGCGAGTTGTCACACAGAAAGGGTTTGACCTCAGGACAGTGTGTTTTCTAGTGTACCTCAGTCTGTGTATGTTGATATGTATCTTGGAGATATATAGTATGATTCACCCTCTTGGGAGACAGTGAGAAGCAGATGAATCACTGTGGATTACATCAGAGCCAGACAAAACTTTAATACAAAACTTGGCAAAAATATGAAGACCAATCCTCTGAACAGGTGTGAAATTGTCTACATGAGCATCTTCTATCTTATTTCACCTTCTTCCGCTGGCTCAGAACTACAGGAAATTTACTTCCTGATGGATAAAAAAACCTGCAAAGATTCAAATAATATGGCACAAGATATTTTCTGGATAGATCCAACACAAATCAAAGCAAACACCTCAAAAGAAAACTTCTCTTGTGGAACCTCAAGCACAGTTCCATGAAATGTATGTGAAATTCAGGTAACGAATGATAAAGATCTGAAATTTTGGACTAGCACCAACATTCTACTTTTGTATTCACCCTTCAGTGTGAAGATACAGGACTCACAGCATCAAAGAAAACTGCTAACTACACTCAGAAAACCAGCATGACTGGATTCTCAGAGTTCTACTAACACAGCCAACTGTTCTTCAGTTTCTGCTTTTTTTATTGACTAGATTGTTTCTCTACAAACAGTATGAGACAGATTTTTTTAGAACTAGTAATTAAGGAGGAGAAACAAATAACGTGATACTATTAGAAGATTCTTATGGGAAGTGCTGCAAGCAAGAAGACAGGAAGTGTAATCGAATTTGACCTACACTGGGAAGCCTGCGTTGCTTGGAAGGCCATGAGCACAAAAGATTCACAAATAAGGACTGCGCAGCATGACAGTGAAAGCAAGGCACAATATATCCCACTCCTGGAAAATGCACGAGACTGAGTCGTCTTAACTTTGTTGAAAACTGCTGATGACCAAAGCAAATAACTTCATTCTTGCTCCATCGTTTTGCTTCAGGCTCTATGCCAATGTTCCCCAACAGACTAAAACCAAAACAAAAGAAGTCCAAATGCATTTTTCACCCAGCAGACAGTGGTGATAAGGAAGAACTCATGGTGTATTCCTCAACAGCTTCTAGAGAAATCAACAGCAAAATTCTCATCAATTTTATTATTTGGAGCTCTCTAAACAATAAAGCCATCTCATTTCAGAAAGTACTAGGAAGCATTATAGGTAAAGTATTGCAATTACTATAAAGATCCTCCTAATGGTATTTAGGTAAAACCCCTATTGTATTACAAGATGCTCATCTATATTATTCTGCCTTTTATTCTTACTCAGACTGTGAACAAATGTACACCTTGTACAGCAGCTTCTACCTGTAAATTTACTAGAGCATCACACATGCAGAGGCTCCCTGAAGGATGTATGTTTCATGGTAAAATGCTGGTAGACTGTTACACTAGCGGGAATAGTTTTAAAGAAAATTGAATCAGTATAACAGCAGACAGAGTGAACTACTGCTGGTTATCTGAGAAGTGGAACCCAAGGAGCTTGACCTCACAGATCAGCAAAGCACTCTGAAATCTTACTAACTTTGGAGCACAGCAGGGCATATGAGAAACAACAACGGCCACACAGCTCACTCAGAGTATTCTCAAGAGAGCAGCCATATGCTGACAAGAACGCTGCAGCCAAAAGGAACCAAAATCATACAACAGCTTCTTAAAATAAATCCTCCCAACAGGCCCTGCTTCCTTGCTTCCTGTTCTGTAACAGCCACCAGACCATAGAAGTGAAACTTACTCTGAGTCACGTAAGTGCACGTGTGCTCAAGAGCACTAAAATCAGGGTCCCTAGGCACATGTGGCCGCCCATGCTCTTGTGCAGCCAGATACAAGACCATGAGAAGAACATGCAAGCAGGATGCCTCTCTCTCTCTCCCCTCAATATTCTTCCTTTACGCAGAGAACTTTATGTAGTTGCAAATCGAAAAATTGTGAACTTTTCCCTCTACAGGTAAAATATGAGCAAGTGTTGGAGGCCCTTAACAGTGCACGAGTAACTAGAGCTCAGCCTGGTGACACATCACTTATGCTGTGTCCCATTCCTGGCAATCTCTAGGATCAAAACCTTACCACTACACCATTTTGTATGATAGCAAAGGATCACACTGGACAGAGTCAAAGTAGAATATCATGATAAAACTTTTTTTATGGTAACTGAATATCGTGTTCTCAAGTCTTTCCTCTCCTTTTCTACAGAGCATTTCCAGCTTTACTGTCATGAAGACAACTTGTTGGGAACCAGGAGTAAGCAATGTAAGTTGCCCAAGGTTGCAAACACACAAAAAAAAGATTTCTCAAAAATATGTCATAGCTTGGTGCCTTGAAATGACTGAACCCCATCCTTCTCCCAAGTTTTTTGTTTCAGCATATCTGTTTCTTCAGGTTGGAATCAATGGAAGAAAAAGACTGTGGCTTTTTTGTTTCTTTGGTAATTTGCTAGCTGTCACTCAAAGCATGTAGAATAGTAGAAGCATAAAACTGTTTCTTTTATTTTTTTTGTTAGGTGGTGTGTATGTGTAAAGAACATCAAGAATAGGTTTCTTCTTAAAGAAAGTCATCCAAAGCCATCCAAAATTACTCTCAGAATACTCTTAGGTTATCTTGAGCCTTAAAATACATCTCTGGCCAAATCCTAGGTGGCTAATTACTTCCAGTTATTTCTGAATAAAGTTTCAACCACTTCTCTTGGAGTCATCAGTATCTAGCAGGTTGGGGTGAGGGGAGGAAGTGATCTGTCTGAGTGTTAGACAAATAATGGACTTACTGACAGAGTGAAAGCAAAAGAACAAAACAAAGTAACTGAAAAGGATAGCAGACCAATTGCTTATAGCAGAATTTGAGGAAGGCCTAGGGAAAAAATGAAACACCTTACAGTATCCAGAAGCCTTCTGGTCACTTTACTTCAGCTGTATCATGCCCTAAGTTTTGGCAAGAAGAAATACGGGCAGGAAACGCTAAGAAGATTTCCATTCTTTCACCTTAATATTCAAATAATGTTTTTCACAGCACCAGCACATCAACTTAAACTTGATTTATCCTTAAAAAAACCCAGTGTTAATTCATAAAAGCTCTGCAGCAACTCTGACCTGTTTTCAAAGCACCGTGGCACATAGGAGGTGAACTGGGTGCTGATGGGGGAGGTACAGCATGTGCTTAGAAGGAAGGACTACAAGAGAATCCCATAGAAAAACCATGTCCTGCTCAACCTAGTCTCCAGATGACCTTTTATAAATGTGAGAAATTATTTGACTAGCAAAATATAAGGGATTATGTGCGTATTTAAACCTTTGCTTGAGTTGACTTATAAAGCAGGAGTGCCATGAAAACGCAAAATTCACTTTGGAAAAATATGCCCAGATAAGGATATATAAGGCTTTTTGAATAACTATGCAATAACTGGACTATATGTATACAGCCTTTAACACTGTAGAAATGAAGCATCCTTCATATAATGCTGAACATTTCAGCATCTCTGTAAATTAGAAAAGAAGATGAAAAACATGACATGGTGAAATTCTTTTGTCCATTATTGCACAAAACTGGCAAGGATTAGCAGTTGAACCCAGATATCCTCAGACCTCAATCTTAAAACTGTATTTTCTTTGATGTTACTCATTCCTAGGGCACATCTAAAAGAGCCCTGAACAACTGATGCTGATTCTTGTGGCTTATTAGCCAGTGATAGATACGTGCTGTGCACATACTCATTTACCATAACAAATATTTGCACATGGGATTGAAGCATTGGGAGGCCATACATGCACAGCTATTTTCTCAAGTCAACCCTTCATTTCAAGACCCAGTTCCACTCCCTCCGCCATCTCAATCCCTCCATTAATCTTCCCCTTTGCCTTCCAGTTTTGCTTAGATTAAAAGTTAACATCATTAAGTATATGAAAACTGTAACCAAAGACTGACCGTGCCTAAGATAATAACTCAATTTCCAGCTAATGATTTACTGTTTGCTTCCCTTCTTCACCCATTGTCTGGCTTTTTTAGGGTACAGACATAACTTCTTGCATGTTGTTAGAGGACTACACACACTAGTGGGGCTAAGAATGCAATTAAAAAGATTTAATGGCAAAGAGGATGAATAGAATCAACGAGTATTTTCCCTTCAGCAGAAAACAGTATGTTGCTACTTTGGTGGCAAAGGCTCCTATGCTCAGAAGAAGCTAAGAACTGTCTTCTGTACTATGACAGGGGAAGTACTTTTGGCTCTACATGCCCATGTGTCTGCTAATCTGATTCTTCAGTGAGACAATTCACTGTCTGTTTCTGGGGACAGAATGAATGGAGGAGTGAGATCAATTATCTGAGAGTCTTCAGGATACACTCTGACAGATGATGAAAGGACTCTAATATGTAATTGAAATACCCTCTACCAAAATACTTACATTAAACCTCAGCTGATTACACACAGGTCTGAGCTATCTCAGACCTTCAGAACAGGAATTGAGTTGTTTATCAGTGAAAGCCAAACTTCTAAAAAGCTGGCTTCCCACTACAGAGCCTTTGTGTTGGGTAAATTAGCTTCAGGAAGAGAATCAAAATGAATTAAAACCACATGGAGATATTCTCCCTTCCCCCCCCTTTCCCCTTTCCTTTTGCTATATGAATCCCCTCTGACTGACAGAGGCCAGTTCAGTATAATTTAGTCCAGTGTTTTTGTTTCCTAAAGTCTCAGTCTTGGGCTGAGTCCATTAATAGGCTGCAGCTGATTTTAATCTAGATGAACTCAAGACTTCTCTTTTCTTTGGTTTTAAAAAGATTACAAATTGTGTGTTATATAAATAGAGGGAAAAGGGAAAAAAAGAACCAGAATGAGTAAAAATCTGCTCTCCATTAGCTGACCTGCTGAACAAAACTGTGATTCAAATAAAGATGAGAAATGAGAGATGTGGGGAGAAAAATACACAACTAAAAGCTCTAGTGATACTGCACACAGACACACTGGTAAAAGGAGATGCAGTAATGTTTGCATAGTGACCATTACTATTGTAACAACACAGAAGATATATTAATGGGACTCCAAAAGTGATAAACCAGATGTCTCAAAAATTATTCTGATGGTTTGCAGCACCCCTTCCCAGTTAAACTTAAAATCACTTTGATAGACACTATGACCTCTTTGTATCTCAGGTCTCTCTAATAGCTGTGGTGGAATAAGTTCGTCTTAGACTAGCTCCCTGTAGATATTTTGGAGTGTGAAAGAATGCCATGACACTCACATGGACTGATTCAAGTGGGACTTCTAAATGGAGGTACTGAACCTCAAGAGGGTTGCCTCAGATCAGTGCTGAGGTAATTTTGGGTGGAAAGGGGCTCTTTTTTGGGGGGGTTTATGCCAGCTTGAATTTTTTGTCTGCTTTATGTCACTCTGGAACTCCACACAGACACTGGATGGCTCAAGACTGGATGAATCCATGATTTTTAAAATACTTGCTATAGCCTGCAAATGTGACAGTCACTTTTATTGATGCTCAACCTCAGTGCTGATGCATTAGAAGTTTCCCTTTAGAGGAATCTCATGAACAGCTCATGCACACCTGCTCCATTTAAAAAGTCACTGTGGCTGAGCAGCAAAGCCAGACGTGAAGGGACCATGACCAGCACGGGAGCAGAGTATAACTACTCACAGCACAGCAACAGGATGGCTGCCATTTGGAAGAACAAGAGTTACAGAAGTAACAGACTTTTGTTATTTAACTCCAGATGAAGAATATAGATTAAAAAACTGCTTTCAATTCACAAGAAAAACAAAATGCTTTTCAGAACCTATAAGCAACATTTTAAGTGTGCTGTACTCACAAACAAAAGGTCCAAGAAGCTGGAGTCTCAATGTCACTATGGTAACTTAAAAATCTCAAAATAGCATTCGATTCCACAGAGAATCCATTTCAGTAGTCCAGAAATGTTTTTTCCTACTTGTTAATGCTCTCCTTCTGGGAATTGCACACGTCTGTTTTACACAAAGAAAGAGAGTATATACCTGTATGAAGTAAAAATCACAGCTTTGCTCTAAGAAGGAAGTACAATAGATATAGTAAAAGTGTTAGTAATCAATAATAAACAGTAGATATGCAGAGAAACAGAGGGACAGACAACATGAGTAAGTGGAATTACATGGTTCTAGCAGCTTTACCTGAATACAACTCCTCATAATAAGTTTCAATTGCAATGATAAACGTGCCTGGATTAAACCCAGTAATTTTTCATTCATTGCTAATGGGGCAAATGTAACTTGGAAGGAGTCTGTATGCAATCACTCGAGGTTTTTTTTGTATAACTTTTCTGGAGTTCAACTATATTTGATTGCATGTGGGTGGCTGTGGAACGGGCAGACAGCTGGGTGAAAAACTATGACAAAAGGAATCTTGTCCCATTTCCTGCCTGTGCTTCATTCACTAATGAGCACTGCTCTGGGTCATTCTTAAGATTTCTTCATCTGTTGTTGTCTCGTCTGCAAAAGGGGCACCCCAGCAGTGGAGCTGTTGTCAGCTTGTCTTGAGAGTTTATTCTGCTGTCTCTCACTATTGCAGCTGTGTGGGATTTTAAGTGCCTGGCTGTAAACAACTCCATGTTTCGTGTTTCTTTTTGGATGACTTGAAGGCCAGTCTGAGGCCAGATGTGTTTGCTGGTGTAATCTGTTTCTCATTTCTTCTAATAAATGCATATCTCAACAACTAATAATAAAGTAAAATCAGGATTTATCTGTTGTCTTCTTCAGCATGATTTGTGTTGGAAAGAGAATATTAATAAAACATAGTTAAGTCCTCAATCTCTCCTTTCTTCCTGGAGTGCTTGAAACATTAACTGAACATATTCCTACAAATAAACAACCAGGCTGGTGAATCTGATGCCATTAGACTCCTGCTGTAGCAACAAATATCCCTCTTGCTAGCTTGTGGAAACAAAACCATTTTGCTTCTTTAAGAAAACACTGTTTTTTAGTAACACTGCCTCATTTATTCTTGTTTCTTTTGTCAGATCAGTCCACTTGAAAAGGTTTATTACTGCAAACAGGTTTAGTCATTTTAGTAGGGTTCTTTTATAAAAGGCACAGGCAGGTTTCAGTTTTCTCCCTCTACAAACTATTCTGTTATCAAGTCTAGTCCATTGTTGAGAAACCGCATTAAAGGAGCCACATGAAGACTGCACCTCTCTTCCTGGGTCCAGGCCGCTAGTGTGAGGCTCACTAAGCCTCTATCCAGGGAATAGGAGGAAATCACAACCAATACATTGTATCAAAGAGTTGTCTTTTGATTTGTATTGTACAAATCCAAACAGGTGTAAAGGTGAGGCAATGGGAAGGGCAATGCTGCAAAAGCTACCCCGTTCCACTAATGGCCTGCAAGATGTGTGCTGTTGCAGTGCAACACCAAGCTGTGCTCCCTACAGTTCTCTGTCTCTTCTTTCCAGTTGGATCATGGCCATAACCACTGCCAGTCCTTTTATCTGTTATAGTGGGACTCTCACCCTTAATTAAAACCTGTGCTTAAGTCTGTCAGAGATGCTTCACCAACAAAAACCAATTCCATGAGGTATGATTTTAATAGCAGACTCCCAGTCCCCTGGTATCTGCTACATGGTGTTTTACACCCTCTTTAAGTGAAAATTATGATAGACAGAGAGAGAGAGAGAGAGAGAGATAGACAGACAGATAGATGGTCATAAAACCAATTTCTATAAAAAAGTCATTGGGTTGTCCTTACTCGAGAAGCCTTTCAGAGAAATGCTCTAGTCTCATCCCAGAGGAGGTTTTGCCAAGCCTTCTAGCCCTGGGAAGAAAAGGAAACCCTTTCCACAGCGTTAGGCAGTTCTAATTACAGATGCATCAAACCAGCACCTACTTTAATTGAAGATAATTGTTCCCTGACAGTATTCAGAAGCTCATCTATTGTCTTTAACTGCACTAATGAATGATAGTTACTCAGTCAGCCTTGCTAGTTCTGTTCAGAAAATGGGCCACCAAAAACCTAAGTAAATGCTATTTCTTCTGTGCCTCTTCAGTTTTATTTTAACACCCAAGTACAAAAACTGTAACTGCGTATGTAAGCCACTGTGACTGGCATAACTGAAGACAACTGTTTTAACTGGCAAGGAAGACTATTTATTCTAATAAAACCACTCATGATGATATGTGAGAAGGAAAGACGCCCTTTTAGCTTTTAAGAAACAAAAAATTTCTAGGGTTAGTAATTAAGAAAATAGAACAAACACAAAACATTAGTATTTGTAAACCGAGCATACTTGTTGTGGCTTGACTAAAATGTGCTAAATGTAAACTTGAAGTCTTTTTCTTTAATGAACCACCACACTTTAAGATGCTAGCAACATAAAAAAACTAAGTATGGGCAGAGCCATTCCACCACTGGCCCATCTGGGTTTTCAGCATTTTACTAAGCTTTCACATCTACTATGCTAATCAAAGATCAATTTGTTTTCAGAAGGCTACTTTGGTGGGTGGTCTGAGTTCATTTTAATTCTTATTTTTGAGGACATTCAGAGTTTTCTTTCCATTTTCTGTGTTGAACTTAGTGGTTTTACAGCACCACAATACCAATAATATAATATGGAGTATTTGTTCTGTTTCTTCCTGTATCCAGCATGGTTTTACACACAAACTCATCATACACAGAACCACAAGAAGCATATCTAACTTGCACTTGGCCTTAATTCCCCTGCTTTCAATGGTTTTGTATATAGTTGACATACCAGGACCCTTTAAAGAATATTTCTTATACTTGACCCTCTCAGTAGTTTCATGGGATTCTCCCCATTCTCTTTGCATTCTTATCAAATGCTTTCATTCTGACAAATCAACATGCCCTCAGATCATTTGCATTAAACAAAACAAGGCTATTTTATATAATTAAAGTTCTTGCTCTGTCTACAGTAATGTTTGTAGAGCCTTTTAGATTCTGAGATTACAGAAATAGATGCTAACATAAAGGTGTGAAAGTCAGTTTGTACATCATGCACCATGGTAACCTGTGAATTAACAGAAAATCAATGCAGGGGTGTACCCTGAATGAGAAGACAAAGCTGATAAGTATTTGTGGGCTGCTATTATTTTCTGTCCAGAAATTTCACAGCATCATATACAAGGAATGAAGTCTGTCTATCAGAATCAAAATATGCAGCCACATTTTTCAAATATCCTAACACCACAGCATTGCCTTTAATGGGATGCAAATCTGTTTCTCCACTGTCCATAGATATGCTCAGTTGGTATATGGACTAGACAAAGCCAGAGCAAGACTAACACACAGGCAGGCTAAGCAAATTTTCATGATAGCAAGGGATATTTTTAAATCATAACCTGAGCTTAGCTGATGACACCATCATTGTCTGAGTCATCTGAAACAATGGCTCTGAGCATGGCAAACTTTGTCATTAATCTGACAGTGTGTCAGCCTCATGACTTGAAGGATGGGGAAAGGGATGGCAGGGATTCTGCCACTTCAGCAGGCAATTTTGTGGGTGGAGCAGGAGCAGAAAAGTACAGTAAGCCTGACTCAGTCTCTAGCAGATACATTCCTGATGTTTGAGCAACATGACTGAACTTTACACTCAGGACACCTGATGCCTGTCACATTCAATAAGGAAATGACATCTCTTACTGATTCTGATGACAAGCAACAATGCAGAGGAGGAATCAAATGGCAGAGAAACAGCAAAGCAGAGGAATCAGGGTTTAAAATCAGGGTTTTAAAACCTCACATGATCTAAATACTAGCACTGACATAGCTGATTTGAGGTTGTCATGCAAAGGAAGCCTAGTCTTTAGACAAACAGAGTGTCCGCCCTTAACCTCCTGAACTATCAATTTTCCTCGTCTAATACTGCAGAAAGGTTATGTTGCAGTGCCCTGTGCTTCCTCACATTTAAAGTTAGGGTAGCCAAGGGCAACAAAGACTCCTTCCTCTCTAGCCTGATAGCAGAGCTCTTCCTTCCTTTTGTTCACATGAAGAACAAACACTGAGTTGAACAATAACAGTGGATGCCTCATTATGATGCTCTCCTGGGCACCCAGTCTTGGTTAGCATTATCTTACCACTTGGTTTTGTTTTGAAGGAAACCCTGAATGGTCCTTTCAATTGCTGGTGTTTCAAGATCAACATTACCTCTACTTCCTCTGTTTTCAAGTTTCCTTATTTTACCAACAATATGTGGCACTATAAAAAAAAAAAGACAAAAAAAGACACCCTAACGAACTGAGAAAGCTGCCAGTCTGAGGCAAGCAGTAACAGAAAGCCAAGCAAACTAACTTTCCCCAAACCAGTTAAGCTACTGATTCTGAGCACTATGGAAAAAAAAATAAACCCAAACCAAGAACAAAGAAAGCCAAAACAACTTAATCCTTGGCAACTATTGAAGGAAGTTGTCATGAGGAACACAGTTTAAGCCTGGAATATACTTTATGTGAAAACATCCACGCATCTGTTCACACTTCCTGAAACCAACGTCTGCAGCAGGCCACTCTCTGTCACACCTCCTACTTTACGGACAAAAAGGCCTTTAACAAAATCCATACCCTCTGATCTGTGACAGATAGGTGATGAACCCAGGTTACCACAGAGCTATCACTTGTGCATTTCTGCACTTTTACTCTTCTTGGACAAGTAATTGTTTTGGACAACTTACTAACTTATTGCTCACTTTTCACACTTTGTTCACACAGGTGGACAAATTCAATAACAATTGTGCAGTTGTCTCTGACCCAGGCATAGTCAAGAACATACACTGAAAACAGGTGTTGGTGGACACAGTTCACAGAATCATAGAATTGTTAAGGTGGGAAAAGACCTTTAAGTTCATAAAGTTTAACTGTTAACCTAGCACCACCACCACCAAGTTCACCATTAAACCATGTCCTCAAGTGCTGCATCCGTACATTTTTTGAACACTTCCAGGGATGGTGATCCCACTACTTCCCTGGACAGTCTATTGCAATGTTGACAACTCTGTCATTGAAAAAAAAAAATTCCTAATATCTAATCTAAAGTTCTCCTGGCACAACTTGAGGTCATTCCCTCTTGTCCTGTCACACTACCTGGGAGAAGCAGCTGACAGCCACCTCCGTATAACCTCCTTTCAGGTAGTTGTAGAAAGTGATAAAGTCTTCCCTAATCCTCCTTTTCTCCAGGCTAAACAAACCCAACTCCCTCAGCTGCTCCTCATAAGACCTGTGCTCCAGACTCCTCATCAGCTTCATTGCCCTTCTCTGGACCCACTCCAGCACCTCAATGTCTTTCTCGTAGTGAGGGGCCTAAAACTGAACACTGCTCGAGGTGTGGTCTTACCAGCACTGAGTACAGGAGGCCAATCACTGCCCTGGTCCCGCTGGCCACACTACTGCTGACACAGGCCAGGATGTCCTTGGCCTTCTTGGCCACCTGGGCACACTGCTGGCTCATGTTCAGCCAACTCTTGACTAGCACCCTCAGATCTTTTCCCAACATCCAGCTTTCCAGCTACTCTTCCTCCAGCCTCTAGTGCTGCCTGGGTTGTTGTGATCCAAGTGCAGGATATGACACTTCACCGTATCAAACCTTAAACAATTAGCTTTGGCATTGATCCAGCCTATCCAGATCCCTCTGCAGAGCCTCCCTGCCCTCTAGCAGATCAACACTCCCACTCTGTATCATCTGCAAAGTTGCTGAGGTAGCACTCTATCCCCTTTACAGTTTGTTGATGAAGATATTAAACAGGACTGACCCTTGGTGAACCCCACTGGTGACCAGCCACCAACTGGACGTAGCACCATTCACCACCATTCCCTTGGCCCAGACATCCAGACAGCTTTTGACCCAGTGACAACTACACCCATCCACAGTATGGGAAGCCAGTTTCTCCAGAAGAATACTGTGGGAAACAGTGTCAAAGTCTAGGCAGACAACATAAGACCTTCCTTCATCCACTAAGCAGATGACTTTGTCATAGAAGGAGATAAGGTTGCTCAAGCAGGACCTGCCTTTCATAAACCCATGCTGTCTGGGTTGATCCCCTGGTTGTCCTGCACGTGCCATATGATGGCACTCAAGATAATCTGCTCCATGACCTTCTCTGGCACCAAGGTTAGGCTGACAGGCCTGTATCCTACCAGATACTCCTTCTGGCTCTTCTTATAGATGGGTGTCACATTTGCCCATTTCCAGTCACCTGTTGACTGGGACTGATGGCAAATGATTGAAAGTGTCTCAGTGAGCTCTTCAGCCAGCTCTCTCAGTACTCTGGGTGAATCCTACCAGGCCCTATGGATTTGTGCAGGTCTAAGTCGGATACCAGTTTGCTGACCATCCCCTCCTGGATTATGGAGGCAAAAGTTGTTGGTGACTGTGAAGAGGAACATTTGGGGCTGATAGCTTCATCCTTGTTCAAGGCTCTTTTTCTGCAAAGATCTGTTCACCCAAAAAAAAACCAAAACACTCTTGAACTGAGTGTGAGACAAGCCAGCCTAAATTAGTGCTACACTGTTGGTTGCAGCCCTCAAATGGGCCAGTTTACTAACCCTCTCTGCCAAAAGAGGCCTTGAGTTTGCAGATTCAGTATGTGTGTTAAAGTTTCTTGTGCCCTTGAGTGATACAGCAGTAAGCAGTGTATTTCCTGAGCCCAGACAGCTGGGACCAGCTTGAGGGACACCTTTCTCCCCTTGTGTTTAGATGGGACAGTGGAATTTACGTCATTCTACACTGGAGAAATCTGGATTTGCTCAGATTTCTGTCCATCACTTAGGAACCTTTCCTAGGGGATGACAAGTCTTTCTAATGAAAATCAAACAGTGCCTCAGGTGTCTGCCCATCCTTGCTACTGCAGGTTGGAGACAAGTGGTCAATTGTGTGACCACTTATTCCCCAGTTCAGCCTAACACACATTTGGGAGAAAACATGTTTTTCAAGAAAAAGAAAGTATTCTGGATAAATAAAATTACCTATGTTAAACTCCAATAAAGTACTCAGCTGGAAGGACTGTAGTGATGAAGCAAGGCAATGAAATTGTAGGGGAAGGAGGGCTGAAAGGCAAAGAAGAAACAACATACCTTTGTGCTCTGCTGTGCACAGCATGGGGCCCTGCCTCTGTATCAAACATGAAGATGGCTGGGATCACATTACAGAACTATCAAAGCTATGCTTTAACCATCCTGATTTAGCTGTTTTGGCTTTTGCTACCACATTAGAATACATTGACTTTATTTTCAAAGGTAACAAGCACCTACAGCTCCCACTGCCTTTGGTGACAGCTGCAGCTCTAAAAATCAATTTAAGATAGTTTGCATATTGAGAAGAACCAAAGGAAAACAAAAGGCCTATTGTGTGGAACAGAAGAGTTTACACACTGCTGATTGGTGGTATACGAGTCCCTTCCCTCTTCAAATGAATTTCGCTTCATGTTTTGTTTGGTTTTCCTGTTGATGCATCCTGTACCCTCCAGTGTTAAGCTGGTGGGATCCCACATACTTTTCCTGGCATGTGGTGTTTAAAATAAGAGACCTCAGCAATCGGATATCCTCAGCATTTCCAGCTATTGAACACAATCATGAGTGCTGTGATCCAATTTCAGAGCAGAAGAGGAAAGATATATAGTAATATTCTCCCTGTGCTAGTATGGGGCAGACAAAAGAAAACTAGGCAAACAGGATGTTCTGCTCCACTGTGAACTTCAGCAAATGCCATGGCAGACAGGATATGGTCTACAGACTCACAGCTGCAATGTATGTGCCTGGCTGCCCCATACATTGTTTTGTGTAATTCACTCGCAGCACAGATATGGCACGAAGTAAAAGATGGAGTGTGCAGTTCCCAGCTGACATGCCTCAAGACTGAAGCCCTTCATCAAGCATATGCAGCCTGAAGGAGGAATGTGATGTTTTAATTGTTACTAAGCAAGAATCTAATTCCTAAACTCACTCAGAACATCTTCACGAGTGCATTCACAACTTCGCATATCAGCCTGCTTATTCTAAAAGCCTATTCGCTAATTAGTAAGACGTATCTCAGCCAAGGTCTCTACAATAGCACACGGCACTCTATTCAGACTGCTTGATAGCACTCCAATATTCCCCAGCATTTTCTAGAAACACCACTCCTCATATCTCTGCAGTTGCTTCTAGAAAGTGCACCTTCACAGGGCATTGGAGAAACATGGGAGATTGTTTCTCTAATGGAAAAACTAGGAAGTTTAAATGAAAATGAGATTCTGTGGATGATAAAGTAAAATCTTTTCAGCAACAACATCTCTTGTTGAACTGTTAATTGCAACATCATTTGCCTTTGCTTCCTCTTCACCCCTACAGTTGTACGTGTGCTGCCTCACCTCCGCTGAAGCCTAAGGCAGACCCTTCAGAGCTAGTCACGTGGCAAACCAAGGAAGCACCAGGGCTGATACACCATGCTCTAGCAAACTGCTGACTAAAGTTGTTGCCTCTCTCATCTCTATAATCCCTGGTTAACTCAACCTGGCCCAGAAATTTAATCTCACAAATTTTTCAGAGGTCTTCATAGAACTGAATGATAAAGGACCAGATTCTGGTTTCATTACAACATAAGCATCGAGGAGCAGTGCTAAAGTTCAAAGGAACATTGCAGAAAATTCTTCACAGTAACAGCCTGATATTATTAATTTTAGGGAATGACTGTAATGAGAAAAAGGTTTTCAAGAAAACCACTGTTTGCTTAGAGTGTTTATGATGTGTGCCTGTTTCTATTAAAGTGCTAGATATTCCTATTTCATCTTATCAAGAGAGACAAGCTTATATGAGAAGATCATTTAAATCTGTGGTTACTTCAGTTTTCAAGACAGGGCAAGATGCAGAAACCTGAGGTTGTTCTGGGTGTGTTAATTCTGGAAACAGAGAAAGTTTCAAGGAAAAACAGCACTGGGACCAAAGCAGTGGAAGTCCTATTTGTAAAGCATTATCCCTGTGCTAGTAAGCTGCCCCTCAGGCAAAGTTTGCTAGTTTAGATGAAGTGCTATTCAAATGTGCTTGTCTACACAGAATTGCACTCTGGAGACTTACAGGTTTAGATTGTGGGCAACTGTAGGATCTCCATAGCACTCTCCCCTCCCCAGCATAGGGAACAATAAAATGTCCAGCATTTCTCTTTGGCAAACAGGCTGTACAGTCAGAAAATTTATAAGATTTTACAATGGAGAATACATGAATTCCTATAGCTAAAGTTGCATGTATTACCAAGATCAAGTCATTGGGATCATAGTCCTCTATTGCTAACAATTGTTTCACAAGATCAAGTGACAGTAGTGATGGCTTCACCAAACATGCTGTAGTGAAGCCAGAACAGATAAAACTTTTGAGGATAGCAAAAGAAATGCAGTTATGCCTACATGAGAAAGGAATAAATCACAATGAGACCTAACTGTCTTTTACTTTCATAAGCTGCACACAAAAGCATGAGACTTTACTCTGGCTGAAAAACATGTTTTTGAATGGAATTCTTTTTGGCTTCCTACTCATGATTGTGTTCACTTAAGAACATAAAGTCCATTTTAGGTATATTTGACCTTATTCTACAAATCTGTAGCTTGAAAGATGTAACATCTACATTAAATCCAGGCAATTACTAGTCTAGTCTTGGTATTTTATGACAGGGTTCAGTTCCCAGAACAATATATTGTCACAAATCACAGATACTACCACTAATCAACAGACAATTTCAGTCCTTATGTTAAAAGCCTTTTAGAAAAAAGGCCATTTGCTTTAGCACTATGCTGAAAACCCAGGGGAGCAGCCCACTTTGATCAGGAATTCATTACAGAGAGCCTGGTAAGGAGATTTCTCTGAAGTGAGATCATTTTGTCCCAGGAAGCCCATGCCAGCCTTGAAAAGAGGGGAACAGATTTACACTTTTCAGCTCATTGGTTTAACAACACTGGATTAAAACAAATTAGTTTTGATTCACACGTGTAAATGAGAACAGATTTCACCCACTGCTTGCATTAAGGTTTTTGCATATTACGTTTAGTAGAACTTCTGACATATTAAATGTTGGCACTTCAGTTGCAATATAGCAAAGCATTTAGGGACACAATTGGCTTTCAGTGCAAGGCAGCAGTAGTGTATCTTCAGTATCTTTACAAACATCTCCAGAAATAAACAGGGAATTCAATACATTGCACTAAACTTCATAATATCCTCTCATGAGTTTAGCTCACAGCAAAAAGTATGGCCAAAAAGTTTACCAATCTGCTGTCTACTATGCCACTATATGAGAGTTCATGTTTGCAGAGAGAAACATTTAATTTTATTGAAATGACAGTTTATTTTGCTTTAACTGGATCAAACCCCAAGATGCCTCTAGTTTTCCTTACCATTAAAATATTTTTCTTCCCCTTCTCTTCATTAACTTTTTTAGTTGGTTTTGCATCTGTGCTTTGTTTCTGTGACCTCCTTCATTTGATAGTCATGCAGTTTGGCTACTTCAGCAAGGCTTTGCCAATGCTGCTTGCTGCAGAGCAATAGAGCAGTTCCCACAAAGACATCTAGTGAGCACACTCTCAACCCAAGCAAACACCATTCCTGGGTCAGGTTTAGTAACCTGTTCCTCAAAATGCCATGAATTGCCTGAACAAAAGGATGTTTTTGTTGATGTCAGCTACATCTGTATGGGTGATGTTGCTGGCTTTGGGATGATGTGAGTTTTATTTTTTTCACATGCCTTACTGCCAGGATAGACCTAACCTACTAACTGATAATGCTTTTTTGCTGTCATTATTACAAACCTGTCAGAAATAGCATGAGACTTTCAGTGTCCTGTGGGGAATACAGCAAAAAGGGTTCCACCCCACAGAGATCCTAACAATGATCAGTTCATCTGTATCCCTCCAATAGGGCTGGAAATCACTAGTGGCACTGCAAATCTGTTACCATCTCAATAGCAGTGCACAACTCTATTCTCATTAATCTGTCTTCCACCCATTCACACATCAAGTACAACCCTGCTTCATTTTACAGATTATATCCATGTTGCTCCAGACAAAGGTCACTTAATAGTTACAGTTCTTCAATTGAATAAAAGCTTTTGATGCAGTAAATCATTGTCTTTTACTGTTCAAAACCACACAATACAATACAAATAATGCTGCCCTTTCTTTCAGAATTCCCTTTCTACCTCACTACTCGTTTCTTTACAAAATAAAATGAGGCACTTTTCACTTGCTTCAGCCACATAAATTACTTACAGCACTTTGGAGATGGGTTTGCCATGCTGCAGTACAAACCCACACCCTATGCTGTCTTGAGATCAAAACGAGCCTCTTTCACTACTTTAGGGAAAAATGAAACTAATGTACCAAGGTTTCCCTAGATTTGGCAATTACTAGATCTTTTACCTTAGTACTGTGAAACTTAAAACCTAAGACACTCTCTTCCAAGTGTCACATTCTTTTGCTTCTACTTATCAGAAGTTACCTGCCTCAATAAGACATTACATGCAAGGTGAATGTATTTGTGTTCAGACAGATTGTGTGCAGTGGAAAAGAGCGCAAAGAGAGCAGGAGAAAGGGTGGATTAATCAACTAACTAATCATCCCATCCTGTGGCACAAAACCTAAACTCTTCTCTTTAGTCATACAAGGTATTCTGTCCTTTCTTTGAGTAGTGAGGAGAGCCAGTCAGCATGACACACAAAAGTTTTGAGGTTATTTACAGACAGTTATAACTTTCTTTCAATTGGAAGAGTAAAACATACAAGATAAATCACAGTGCCAAGTACACTCATGAAAAATAACCATTTAACAGCAATAGTGCTTTATTTAGCATTGAAGGTCATGACAAGAACTGAGGCTAAAAGCTGATGGCAGACAAATTCTAATCTGAAATATAGAACAAGTGTTTAGCTAAACACTTGTAAACATACAAGATAGCTAAAACTTGAAAACACTGTCAAGGCAAACCAGGAGCTCCCATTTCTTGGTGTCTTCAAACAAAAATGAACACCTTTCTAAAAGACATGATTCAGTATAACATAAGTTACCAGGTACCTGAAGGAAACATGTATGATATATGGGAAGTCAGTTTGAATGAACTGCTAATTCTACCTATCTTTAAACCCTGTGAAAGTAAATCATTACACAAAAGCAAATCCTAGCTCATTAGTATAACTTGCCTTATGTTTTCAGTGCTTCTGAGTTTTTTCAGTGAAGAGCAATGTTAATCACTTAGTTAAGGCATTCAGTGAAAAGTCCCAATAGACTCTTCAGTTGGCAAGCACCCATCGTGTTCCCTGTCTTCTTTTGCAGCACCATCCTCTTGGTAACAGAAGGCATTTACTTAAGTCAGATGGAATGAGATTTCCACAAACAGCTGAGTTACCAGTTGCTAATAGGTAGGCTTGTTGCTAGCTTGCATTTATACCCCAGAACACTGCTGCTTCTAAAGCTAGACTCGGATGATCAGCTATAGACTACAGCTTAAAACTGACATCAGTTTACTCAGCCTATGTTTTCCACATATGTGTGTGAAAGTTTAAGTGACATCTAGTTCAGTTGACCTACCCCAGTATCTGCTACATTTAACTTCAATGAAACTACGGCTAGGCAGGAACAGTTCCGAATGTCTTCTGACTGTTATGCTAGGAAGAGAACCACTGGTTAATGATTTCCAATCAAACCGGAAATTGTATTATTGCAAATGAGAAAAATTGTCTTATGACTTGCAGTCCTAATCAAGTAGCTCTGTAGTTTTTTAAATGTTATTTTTCTTTTTAACAGTATCATTTCACTCACTTTAACTGGTACATTGAAATAGGGAACCAACAGCAAGTCCTTAAACATCATACACAAGTTGACAGTTAAATTTCCAATATTTTGCATGCTTCCGCCTCTTTGCCTAAGATCTCTACAAAATAGGTATCTGCTGTCAGACTGGATTCTGCACTCACAGTTCAGGTTCATCACAGAGTGTCACTCTACAGCATGGCAGTACATGACACAACACTGTATTGCAATGTAAAGGCAACTGAGGGTTTTTTTGGGTTTGTAGTCCATCCCCTCCACAGCACAGAGCATACAGAAGCAACAAAAGGAGGAGACTGAAGACTTTCCTTGCTAAATTTCTGACTGTCCAATCTTGCTTTCCAATCATCAAATTTAATTTCTTTAGTGTGAAAGTGGAAATAAAAAAGTAAGTGAATAAATGGATTCTCCTCATCCCTGAACACTTCAAGTTTATAAATGCAAAGAAGTTTTCTGCATGGCACCCTTGGGCAGCCTGGAGATCTCCTCTGACAGTAAAAGAGAAGCAGTTCTGCCTTCACTAGGGTCTCCTCCAAAAACTTCTGTGCTTGCACAGGCCATGAGATGCAAAGATACCAGGGAAACAGAACAGCGATTTACACTGACAAAGAGGATTTTGATACACTCTTCCAAATGGGACAACATTACCATCTTAATAGCCTTTTGCTCTCAGCCCTCTTCCTGAGGACGCTGGAGATTTTTGCAAATGGAGAACAGTTCCGCTTCTCATTTTAACTGCAACAATAGCAGAAGGGCTTCTTAAACTGCATCAAATAGCAGTCTGTGAAATCCCTAACTAGCCGCACTGCCTCTCCTGCCGTTTTATTATCCTTCAGTCCACAGAACAAAGAAGGGGTGAGCTCCTCCTCTTTTTTTTTTTTTTTTAGCTTATTCCACACATCCTAATCCTTCAGAGGTGGCAATGGAAATTGCTTGTGGAACTGTTAAATCACACTTTCACTTTGTCTTTCCTTCCCCATTCACCCTCGCTAATCAAGCAGCTTCCAGCCACATTTTCCGATATCAATTTGTTTATGGCCTATTGGTTAATGGTCCCAGGATGGGACCCCCTGGGTAAAAAGAAAGAACCCTGGGCACTTCAGCCAGCTGCTGCTTCTCACCAGTTCCCACACCCATCCACTTGTTCCCATCAGCCACCCTGAATGTGCTCACCTCCTGACACCAACTGAATTAAACAACAAAGCCTGAATGGTAGAGTTGCCTTTGCTGTCAGGCTGCGGGACAGATTCCACTTGTTAGTGCTGTATGATGTCTCTTCAGCAGCGATGCAGAGACACTCCCTCACCGGCTGATCCGAGGACAGACACCTTACTGTCATCTTACCTTGCATCCAGCTTCCCTTTGCAAAGAAGCACCAACTACAGTTCTCAGGAAAACTCTAGCCTGGTGCACAAGGCAGCCTGGTGCCACTTTCTGCATCTTATCCAAACCAGCCATTTCCTGGTGATTTCCTCATTTCCTCTTTCCACAGAAATAATGATCACTGAAATGTGGGATGAGAACATACAGTATTTACTTTGCACAGCTCAGTGAGATGGCTCACGTGTAAGTGCTTACAAGTCTCTGCAAAACGGTCTGGGGCACATTATCAGGGGAACCATGCCCTTCCTTGCTACCCACGGAGAAAAATGTCTAAAATAGAAACATAATGGTGTAGTCAAGGTAATAAAAGGCTCACACAAACACGAGCTTCTAGCTGCCTTCCAAAATGTACAAAGAATGCCTGATATTGAGACATCATTTATTTAAAGAAATTCAAACTAGTACTTCACCTGTTTCCAGAAAAATGGTGAATGCTGTTTAAATTTACACCCCAGAAACATATGCATATAGGGAAAACAGCAATTGCCACACTCCTAATACAGTGATATCCTTCTATGAGAGAGTGCTGCTCCATCATTATTAAGTGTAACCAGGCCCATTTGTTCTTTAAAGGTAGTGTTCAGTCCTGGGAAAGCTATATTCATGGCTCACAGAAGAGAACTGAAAAAATAAAGATGCTCTCTGTTTCTGAAATGGGAAAACTTTCTTTCCCAAAGTTTCACTACATCAGTGCCTGAGGACAGAGCAGAAAACAGTCTTACTTTTTTAAAAATGACCAGAAACATCTATGTAACCCAGAAGATATCCACAATGGAAAAGTAGCTTATCTTCTGCCCTATACTGAAACAAAACATGTCAAGACCAACCCTTCCAAGTAACCTCAGTTTAAACTAATAAAAATTGCTTCTAGTTTCTAGAGACTTTTAGAATTACTGGCACCAAATAAAGCAGATCAAATGGCCAAAGTGGTATCTAAGAATACACTGAGTATAGTATCCAAAAGATTGGAAACACCGGATGGACCCATCTCCCTATTATCATTATGTAGATGTATCAAATGGAAGCAAAAACACACCACAAAACATTTTTACTTCTTTTGTCTTCTGACATTTTGCATTACCTGAGGTGTAAGCACATTAAGTCATTAGGAAATATAAATATGTCATTAGTTTGGTACAGTCTGTTTGAAGGTGTAAAATGTGCAATCAGAAAGAAGAGAACTGTTCACATCCCTTAAAATGTATGTAGCCATTCACAGGATCAGGGATTCTCAATCACTGGAACCTGAGAAACAGTTATACTCGCTTTTCTTACTGTCATGGCTGCATATCACAGTGTCTCTCCTGAATAAAAGTGACAGGCACTGACTAGTTTTATTTAGTCTGTTAAACTCAGTGCTCAGCAGCCAGCCTGAGCCAGCATATCAACAGACAGCAACTCAACAAAACTGATATATGAATGTCTGTCAAAAAGTAAGGATGTTTATTGGGATACATGGGAAAAGAAGGGAAGAGTTGAACTTCCCTCTTTGCTGTGGTCTGAAAGTACGTGATTTAGGACAGGGCCATGAGGAATCCTAGTTCTCTGCCATGGTGGTGGTAATATCCAGCTTTTCAGTATACTACTTCATATCCTAGAGAATCTGAGGATTAGTTAAGACCATGGGGCATTAGCCTTAAAATGACCATAAATATAGAAAGCATATTAATTTCCTGTATTTTTATTGATGTCAAGCCATTTGCTAAAGAGGAGACATTTATTAGAGCAGGTTATTAATGATAGATGGGTATGTTTTTCCTGAAGAAACCTATCCCATAGGACCAACGCTACCAGAACCAGACTACTTTACCTTGAAGGAAAACAAGAAGCCTTGGTTAATAATTTCAGGGCCCACTCTTAGATCCCTGGGAATATGCAGAAACTAATTTAGTGTAATCCAAGACAAATCAGTAAATGCAGCACAAGACTGCCCTTGTCAACCAGACTGTTTAAATGTGCGGGGCTTTAATTAGGTATAAATAGCACTATTTTCAACAGTATTTGCTGTTATCTACATTCATTCTGCTTAAAATACTAATTGAAAAGGCAAAACAACCAATGCTCTGGTCTTACCCTGAAGAACCAAGCCTGATTTCTCAATGGTGTAGAAAAAAGCAGAGAATGGAGCAACAGGAGATTTGGCAACCAGGAGCTGCAAAACAAACATAACATAAGAGTACACATATTTATAACATTCCGATCAAAGCTTAAATCTGTAAAACAATCTCACCAGATTTAACTTCCAGAAGTAGTAAAGCATACTTCAGAAATAACATGGTAATTATTGATCTAGCCCTGTCACTTCTGAGTAGTTGAGGTCTTTTCATACACATATATAGACCATGCTACAATTTTAAAAGGATTTACAGGTCTTAAAAAAACACCTCCGTGAAAGCAGTAAGTTTGGCTTGTCTTATTGACATCCTGTTAAGCTTAACCATTTCTGCTGGTTCAGGCTGTTACACTCAGAGAAAATTTTGAGCAAAATTGCTATTGCCACAGTGTAAGGCAATTTTTAATTGCCATTAGCCTTTCCACAGATATGCTCCCTTGGCTGCTCCAAGAACTCCACTCATTGTCTTCCTCAGCCCCTGGAAGCAACATGTGCACTCATGGGTCACCACACTAGGGATGGTAACATGCCGTTTTGTTTGCAAGTATCTGGATGTCTTCTTTTGCAAAAGGGGTAAAGACCAAGTCAAGCTTTATTCAAGGATCTTGTCTTTGGAATATCAAAATAGGATCTGGAATTCCCTCAGAGTGTATAGAACAACTGAATTTAGCTTGGTATTAGGGTGTGTTGGCCCTTCACAATCAGGGCAGAAATATCGCAAGCTCCCTGGCACCACTGTGGAAGAACTGTTCTCTGTGAAAGATGAACTGCAGCAGAGCTCTGGAAACAAAGAAATGGGTTTGTTGGCAGGGTAGGGGATGTGGGACCTGCAGGTGGCAAACTCAAACAATTATGCCAGGCTGTATTTCTTGGCTGTTTGACGTCTGCTCATTGCCAAGGACTGCTCCCTCGCAAACTGCCTCAAAATAACCCCTGTTCTGTTACATGAATCTACATGAAAGTGACCTTTTAATGATAAATTTAATACGTTCTGTCCAGAGTGTGATCAGCACAAACACTGATCTGATGGTGCCTGCATGGCCCTGCAGAAGCTGCTGACAGCAGTGGCTGAAGCAGAGAACGCGCTGTTGCTTTGCCTCTGGCACACAACAGCTGAACAAACCTGAAGCATGGTTCTTGCTCACGTCTTCAACAGCTCAAGAAGGATGATGTCTGGAAACCAGTCCTCCCAGCAGTGACCATGTACACTGGGAGAGCCTTCCTGCCTCCCTGGCCTGAGGACATGGTTTGGGTAGATGATGAGACCTGAAGGGATCCTCTCAGTAGAGCCTGAGCCATGACTGCTAAGGACACAGAGCTGACCCACTTGGCTTCCTTTCAGTGCACTGATTCCATCTACCCCATCCATGAGGCCTGTCAAGCAGCATGGAACCACCCCTAGATTTCCAAAGGCCTGTTGGATACTGCACTCTCACTGCCCACAATAGGCAGCCCTCTGCCAGATACATTAAAATACAGATTTCTTAAAACTACAGACAGTAACAATCGCATTTTTAGAGGTTCTGGCAGATGCTGCTGATTTCAAATGATGTAAAACCCCCCCATTATTTCCAAAGGTCATGTCCTAATTCTTCCAAACACTCAAGCACTCCTAAGGGTCTCTGCATATGAATTTTGGTTGGTGGTGTCTAACAATCAGTGGGAAAATAGTGAGCAGGTTTTGCAAAATCCAAGAGAGACTACAGGAAGACAAGGAAGTTCATGCTTACCAAACACTGCTCACATTTCCCTGCAAAGTCAGACCGTATTGAGTCACTTCATAGACATACAGGACTGGGACATTTATTCCTAAGAGTAAGAATAACAACATTTAGCACCGGAAGTTTGAGCTCTGCAGTGTCTTTAAGTATCCAGAGGATTTGGCAACAAATTCTGCTGCAGCATCAGAGCTCGTATGACTTTCCTGTAGCACTTTAAATGCTTAAGGGTGTCTGCAGAATATGTAGGTTTCATTTCTATTTGTACATAATCTGCAGACAGGACCATGCTTAGATGCTTAGTCTTGCAACTCTTTCTCATAGGACTCTGATACAATCTGAAGAAACAAAATCCTCATATCTGGTTCTTCCACAGTTACCACAGCTAGCTAACAATTTTATGGTTTTCAGCATTTAAACCAAACATAATCTGCCTTCTTCTTTGAAACTGAAAAATAAAAGCAGGTACATAAAGACCACAAATACACCCAGAAAACATCAGACCAATCCAAATGTCAGTGTTTTCCTTTCAGCCATATGAAGCTGGCAAAACCACCTCAGGATGCAATACAACCTTTGTGAATATCCCAAGTAGGAAAACTGCTGAGGTTGCACTTTCCCCTCTTCCATATTAATTACCATTCTCTCTGGGATGATCTTTTGGAGAAAAGAGGGGCACATCACATCCCATATCCCTGATGCACCCTAACAAAACCCAAATTCCCTTGCCTATCGTTATCCCCAGAGCCAGCACTTCCCACTAGCAGAGCAGGAGGGGGACTGTGCCAGGACGAAAGCAGAGTGAAGCTGAGTGCCTCCAGGTGCTTCACGCACTCCCTCACCTCTGAGAACATGGGGGAAAGGATGGGTGGAAAAACTGTGCAAACACTCAGGTAGAATCTCCCACAACAGCTGGATGTTTAATTGGAGAAGCCTGAGGCGAAACAGTTGTCTGATGTCTAAGGTCAAATCTTTGGCATTCCGTGCACTAGCATGCACATAAATACTAACCTATATATGTATGTGTGCGAGGCACAGTTATACGTGCACATGGATAGACATTCAAATAACGCTATGTACATTCTGCTGCTGCATTTTTATGCAGTTACAATATGTGCATAACTAAGTATAGTAAAGAAAAAACATAATAAATCACATCCTTTCAGCAGCACGTCACAGGGCCCCTCTGAAAGGCTTCTGCTGTACAGCTACATCTGAGGCTCTGCATTAGCTTCCTTCTTAGTGAAACAGGAACAGCTCAGAATATTCAAAGGTATTGCTTTATTTTGAATGTTTGCTTACTGAGAATAAGAATCATACTGAGAAGTACGATCGGATATTTCACAACCAGAGAGAGTACACAGAATTCTTTTTTATAACACCAAACTCTATATTAACATAACATATTTATGTTAAAAATGTAAATATATATTTTGATTGATTTGGTTTTCAACCAAAGAGAAGAAACTGTAAAAGGCCATTGCAAACCATCCTCTGGTTGGAATATACATCAGTGTAGGTTCTTACATACAGACAAGGAACTTATAGAGCATAGAAGGAAATACATATCAAAATAAGAAAATTATGTTTTGAAGGCCAGGAAGTGGAAGTATGAATCAAGAATTACCAAAAATCAAGGTAATGTTGACCATGGAAATATTATTATCAGTATTAAAAAGGAAATAAAAGTGAAAGTTATAATGAAATTACACTGGGATAGGGATTAAATAGATTCTAGATATAAATGAAGAAATAATCAGTTTTCTACTAGTGAGATGATACTGAAAAAGAAGAAAAGGCACAGAATCAGAATAATCTATACCACATAGATATAGAAATAACAACTGAGTGGAAAGAAAACTCCAGGAGCTTAGTACATTCACCAGAAAGTAGATAATCTCTCTTGGAAAAACATTGCAAGAATTAGCATGTGAATTTAGGTTTGATAGTTAGTATTTATCATGTATCTGTGAATCTGAAGAAGATAACAATATAACTGAGAAGCAGCAAACAAAGTCCTCGCAGGGAAGGGGGAAAAAATGTAAGCTACTGACTTGAGGCCTGCAACCTGATTTGAGTACCATGCAGGGCTTTAGAAGAAATTTTGAAGTGATGAATAGCATTACTTGAACACAGGACTCTAAGACATACTAAGTAAGTTTGTCGATGATACTAAATTAGGAGGAGCTGTTGACTCCTCCGAAGGCAGAGAGACCCTGCAGAGAGACCTTGACAAATTGGAGAGATGGGCAATCACTAACCATAAGAAGTTTAACAAAGACAAGTGCTGGATTCTGCACGTAGGATGGGGAAACCCTGGTTGTTTGTATAGACTCGGGAATGTGAGGCTGGAAAGCAGTACTGGGAAAGGGCCATGGGGGTCCTGGTTAATGGCAAGTTGAATATGAGTCAGTAGTGCCCTGGCAGCCAGGAGGGCCGACTGTGTCCTGGGGGGCATCAGGCAAAGCATCGCCAGCTGATCAAGGGAGGGGATTGTCCTGCTCTGCTCTGCACTGGGGCAGCCTCACCTTGGATATTGTGGGCAGTTTTGGGTGCCACAATATAAGAAAGACACTGAGCTATTAGAGAGTGTCCAAAGGAGGGCCATGAGGATTGTGAAGAACCTGGATGGGAAGCTGGATGAGGAGCGGCTGATGTCACTGACTTATTTAGCCTGGAGGAGACTGAGGGGAGACGTCATTGCAGTTACCACTTCTGGTAGGACAAGAAGAGGGGCAGACACTGATCTCTGTGGTGACAAGTGACAGGACCTGAGGCAATTGCCTGAAGTTGTGTCAGGGAAGGTTTAAGTTGGATATAAGAAAAAGATACTTCACCCAGAGGGTGGTTGGGCACTGGAACAGGCTCCCCAGGGCAGCGGTCACAGCACAAAGCCTGACAGAGTTCAAAAAACATTTGGACAACACTCTTAGGCCAGGAGTTGGACTTGATGATCTTGTGAGTCCCTTCCAACTCAGGATATTCTATTATTCTATGAGCTAAAGACTTGGAAAATGGGGTAAAACAAATAATGGATGTCATGCTAGACATACCTGACATCCTCTATTGACTTTTTTTAGAAATCTCATATAAATTTGAACTCATTTCTTTGGATCTCAGTAAGCTTTTAACACTGCTAAATGAGAACTGATAATAAAGAACATAAGGATAAGCACAAAAGCTGTAAGAAAAAGCAGGAAACAGTTATTGAAAAGGACAGTTCCTGGGCATACTAGTACCTCATAAGATTATTGACCCATAAGGTGATATTGCCAAGAAAATGGCAGATCCAGTTGTATGGCAAACCACCACATACACCTGATGAAACCACAGATATGTGGGTGTCTCTGTACAAACAAGCAGCACACTTTAATCTGGAAGACCATGAGCTCTACAGGTCACTCATGAACTCAAACTGTAGGAGAGTGCTCATCTGAGATGCCACTAGAAAACAGCTCAGGGAATCTACCAAAATGAAGGCTGACTGTGTATATGGGTGTAAATGAATGGGGAGAGGGGAAATGAGAGGATTGAGCAGGAACAAAGAGAAGAGCTTCTTACATTGACAACACTAGCAGAAGAACAAACATGCAGCCATGAAGACCTTTTGGCTAGAAATTTTAAAGTGAGATTCTGGCAGAGCCTTCAGCTCAAAGAGGCAAAGCTAAAAAAGTTAATATTTGTTTTTAGGATTCAGCTTAAAATATTTATGAAAGAGATATGCAGCACTGCTTAGGTGCACTCCATGAGCTGTTATGTCTCTTCAAGTCCTGCCAACCCACCTTTTATGCTGACAGAATTGAGAGAGTTGGAACAACACATACTAACAAATGTCCCTTGATAGCTCACATGCAACTAAGGATCTCTGTGAATAAACCAAGAAAAAGTTGCTGGTTTTTAAACACAGAATTTGTAGTTTAAAATCTTCTCAACTGCTCCTCTCCTTAAGATTCCAAGCAGCTACTTGTGGAGAAGCGGAGAGGTCTTCCAAGATAACTTTGAAGCAGAGAGCACAGGCAGAACAGACATTTCTAAAACTCACATATATGTAACTATATGTCTTCTTTCAATTCTAAACTACTCTTGGCTAAAAACTGGAGAGACCACAGAAAAGTATACTACATGAACATGGATCTCAATCAGAGTCATCTAATAATGAGCTGAAACACAAACATCTTTCCACAATCTTACTTTCCAAAATTGAAGATCAAGAACTTATATTTTCAGTCCAACATAAAAGATTTCCTTGGTTTCTTTTTCGTTTGAGGAAAAGAAAATAGAAGTCCACTAATATTCTTGATGTATGTAAAGGAATTTACTGCCATTTCCAAGCCAGATAAGCAAAGGACACACTTTTATTGATAAGCCCTATTTAATCATGGAATCAAAGATGAAATCCAGACCTCAGCAGAAAATTTTTCCTATTAACACTTCAGCATGTTGGAGTCAGGGTAACAGGAAACCCACAATGAGAAGAAGACAAAAGGAAGAGGAACAAAAAGGACCGAATTCTAACAGAAAGAATGAGAAACCCATGGACTGACGAGTTTTCTAGCCGTTCATATAGTCTAATCATTAATAGAGTTAAAGTAATGTTCACACTTAATATAAGTAAGATACCGTGGTATTAGAGAATTAGTCAGTTGCTATATGTAATAGATAAGTAATAATTACCTTTGTATGTTCGAATGTTCCTATTGGTTCTCTGTACCTCTGTTCTCCCCAGTTACCATCCCCTATTGGCTGCTTGTTTCCCGGGCTTGGGGTCGCTTCCCCATTGGCCAGCCGGTGCCCATAACAACGGCACGTCTCCCTGTTCCATCTACGGCTGGCCACTCCCTCACTCCTCCCAGACTTGCCCTTATTAGGGAACACCCTGCCCCCTTTTTCCTTTGTTGATGTAAGCCTGCCCCAACTCCTCCCTAGACTCCACCCCTGTTCTAGTCCCTTCTCTACCCATGTCTATATAAGCCGGGCTCACATTTTAGTAAACGGCCATTTTGCACCTCACCCTCTCACAGAGTGGTCCATCCTATATTTCCCTCGGCAGGCTTGCGTCATCAGCACAGTCAAAATTTGCACCAAAAGTAGTACACATTTTGAGATAAGTAAACAGTAATGGGAAGTAAGAATCTAAAGAAACTAACAGGCATTTTGATTACAAAAATTATTCCTCAAATAGTGAAATAAATAGAAAATAGACAAATAATGAAACAGTACAGAGTCTTTCTAATTTATCCTATCTATGATACTTTTGGAATGCTATCCATGAGCCTTCAATGAGTTTCTGGAATGGAATGTAAAATCCAGATGCAGTCATTCTTATGCTGCTGTCCCTACAAAGTGCGAATGATAGAGATGGATGAGAGAAGTAAAAATCAAGGTGATTTCAAGTTTTGCCAAGTCTTACCTCTACAAAATGTTGAAATCTCAGTTTTCCTTTTTTGCTTTCTAGCATCACATTTTCCTGTCAGGGGCTTTGTAATAATTATTTCTTATTTGACAACAATGTAGAATAAACATTAAACAACTGAAAAATTATTTTTGCCATGAGGCATGTTAAGAATACAAAGGTACTATAAAAGAGGAAATATATCACCTTGATGAAAAGTGAATAGAAACTGGATAGATGCCATTAGATTAGATAAAGGAAGATGAATGAGAGACAGCCAGAGCAGCTGAGAAACAAAAGGCTTGGAGAGAATTGATGATGACAGCAGAAAAATTGTACATTAAAGTTTGCTTTTTAATTAGGGAAAGCATTTTTATTAACACAATTTATTGTTTATAGGCTTTATGGAAGAGGTGAATCACAGAAATTGATTACAGAAGCCCAGCAGAAAATACTAATTATTTGGACAACATCCCCTGTCAATAGCAAGGAAAGTGATGAATTGGAAAATGTATTGGATGAACTTTCACAAGTAGTCTGATACCCAGAAATCAAGCCAATGTCCTGCCAAAAGAAAAAGTAAGGAAGATGAAGGTGATAGATTCTTATATCAAATTAGTTATGAAAATGCCAGGATGATAAACTACCAAACAGAGAAATAATAAGATGATTTTGACTGAGCTATGATCTCTCACAAGATAAAAAAAATTTACAATTTTATAATGGAAAAAATAATTATTTTAACAAAACTAATGCACTAAGATAGTTCAATGAAATACTTGAGAAAATCAGCTGTATTAACTTTTACTACATCATTTCCATTTAGACTGGAATGGAAAACAGTTTCATCCCTATTGTTTTGCAGAGACTATTACAAGAAATTGGTTCTTAGCAATGACTGAGGAACACGAAGCCTCTTTTAATGTATGCCAGCTTCTTAGCATTGAACAGATTCTTCTTTTTATTTTGTTCCGTGTCAAGTTTTTGCTTACCTTTCCTTTTTTCCTAGGCTTATATTATTCTCATCTGTTGTACTGACAAAATGCATATATGTGCACTATGGACTGAATGAAAAACAAACCCACATTTAGTCAACACATATTTTTGAATTCAGATCTAGAGACTGAATACGAGAGACCTGTGAAGGGAGTCTGGCTCTCATTATGCTTGCGGCCCTTACTGAAACAACAGTGACTTGCTGGGATATTTTGCTAATTCATATTGTTTTCCTGTTGCAGTAAACAAGCTCTGGTAATAGTTGACGCATTTCAGGAGAATTCTGCATTTACAACACATTCACTCAGAAGAGCATAGCTGAGAACTGAGAAGGAACCCTACACCATCGACAGCGTCACTAAACTATCTCTTAAGATTCAATTAGATTCATGTACTAATAAAATCGGTGCTAAGCTAAACAAATCTTTCCCATAATTGTGCCAAATTGACTGGATGGACAATCTCCATGCCAGAATTTCCCTTCTTATCGTAGATTAGAAACATTGTTTTTTCAGCTGCAACAGAACCCAGGAAAAAGCCAGTAAGAAAAACAACAAAGTTGATTTTGCATCAGATATCCCAGCAGACTTCATAACTGTTTTTTCTGCCCTCCCTTCTGCTTCTTCTTGGGCCCAATGTGCAGGAATTTGATATATTCTGGAAACGAAAGCAGCAGTCCTTGTTCTGCAGGTCATTTACTTTTGAGCAGGAGCTGACCCAGTTCTCAGGGCCAGCTCTCTTTGTCAATCCCACAGCTCACGCTGCCTTCAGCCCGCCAGAAAGGTACCCAAGGAGAGAACCAAGAGTTCTCTAATGGGCACTAATGCTGCAGTGGCATCAAGGCTTCTCAAAGCACTGTACCAGTTATTTCCTGCTCCCTTAAGGGCAATGGGATGGCTTTTTACAAGGTAGAAGAAAAATGGTTTCTGGTGTTTTCTGCCAAGTCTTACCAAACACTAGCACTCGTTTGACCTTGGAGCTCTCTGAGGCTTCAGTCTCACAACAGGTTCTGATTTCACTTGGGAGATAAATGTCCCTTGTTGAAGAAACAAAAACTGACCCTATTACCTTTCCAGTGTTCTGGTAGGAAAAAACGTAGTTTAGGACTCCAGCAATCATTAACTAAGCTCACAAGATACACCTATGAACAATTTACTGATCTCTGACCACAAATGATTCTTGGGACAAGAACATTTTGCTTATACACGGTACTTAATTATAGATTTTAAAAAGGTTTTACAAGAGTGGGGGAAAAATAACCCCATTATGCAGTTTCATAAATCGAAGTTCAGAAATTAAATACAGTCCTAAAGATTTTATGGCTGATATCAGTACCAAAATCCAAATAATATTTTATCAAATCCCATTGCCTTCACAAACAAATCACTGTAGAGCTTGTTCAACTTTATCAGGTCCTTGTGTTTCCCTATGAAAACAGTAATTCCCTGCTTTGTATCTTCATCCAAATACCGTTGCAAGGAATTGCAAGGAAAAGCTTTCTACACAGAAATTTTCCCCTTTCAGGCAGAAGCAAACTCAGCCACTCGAGCAGCACTGTCTGTACCTGTATGCTTGTCAGTAAGAAAGGCTACAAGCTGGGCAGGCTATGCAATTACTGGGAGTAGAGAGGTAAAACAGACAGCTTGAGAGAAAAGAGATATATGCAGTCATTCTTCATCCTCCCTAAACATGTAGACCACGTGCATGTATTCTCTCAGTTTAAAAAAAATAAATTGGTGGACGGAAACAGGGAATGCTTAAGATGTCTTGAACACTAGGGAATAAACTATGAGAAGTGGTGCTACAAACATTCCCCACTACTGGGAGTAGATGTGGAGTCCCTACCGCTTTTGTACATGCAAAAAATATACAAAAAAGTAAAAAATATTGACCATTTGTATTTAAATGATTTCTTAGGAAACCATAATTTAATTTGTGCCATGCATAGCACCTGAGAGATGTGGTTCTCTGAAGTCCGGCTATTTGAAAGGACTTTCATCGAGGCCAGGTTAATGGGCCACAACTCAATAAAACTCTTTATAGAGCAGTTTAAATAGGCTGTATCTCCCCTTTCCCCACAAGAAAATACCACCCAGAGGAAACTGTTTAGGAATGAGTTTCCTTTCTACTAATTTATAGAAAAGCAACAATGGCAGCTAGAGACACTTTATGAGAGGCATTCCATAAATTCAAACCAATTAGTGCAGAAAAGTAGGCAAACAGAGTTTATGTGTGCATTCTAAAAAAGTCCATTAGCACACATCTGGAAACAACAGCAAAATGAACAGACTCAAAAGGCAACTGACCATCCTGCTGTTGTCTGCATCCCTCAAAATGTAGCAGTACATCTGTTTATTTTCTTTTAGTGCAATGCATACAAATTTCACATATTGAAAGACATTGCTAAGACTGAAAAGCAAGAATTCCCTGTTTCTCATCTTAAGAAAAAGTGAGGAAGGGAGAAATGCAGATGCATTTAAGACATTTTTGTGGGGGAAACAGCAACCATGGGCACAGACTTGAGTAAGAAAATTAATGAAAGAAAAGTTGTCAAAAGCCTGAGGGAAAACATGAGATGGATTCAGCATGGGATAAAGAATTGAAAGAAATCTCTATCCTGAAATATCAGCATGACAATTACATTAACAAATGTAAATTAATATCAAAGATATCAAACCTTCTCAGCCAAATTCTGATAATTACCTTTATTTATAAGAATCAGTGTTGGTGGAAAGCAAAGATTCTGAAATATTTAGAACAAATCTCTAGAAATCAAGGACCTCTGTGATAAGGGCAAAATTTCAGATACGTGACTTACCGCCTTCTTGGTTCATCCTAACAATAACTTTTAGGGTAAGACACTATGTTCCTTTTGGGTAAGCCTAGGCAGATCACTCACCTTTCCCCACTGTGTGCTACTTTCAGAAGTGGTTAATCAATAAAAATTAATTTTACACCTGTATTTTTTATGTGAAATTATTTAGGCTGCTTACATCTCAATCTCACATTTATGTTAAGCATATGTTCCTAATTCAACTATCAATAGTTTTATTATTTATGCTAAAGATTGATTTTAAAGAATTCCTTGTATGACCTTAAAGATGGGACATGGTGACCTTGCCCATAGCAACACAGAAATGTGTAGAAAGTTGAAAACAAAAGAGCGGATTATTTAGCCAGTTTCATCACTGGCAGACCTGGTTTGGTGATGTAGTGGCCATATCCTTTATTGTCCTAAGAGGATATAACAGTAGCCAGTGATTGGGCTTGCACTTTGTGCAACCACAAATTCTTCCCCAATACGAGATCAACTGAGTTGCTGAGGTAGCAAAGAGGTGGATAGAGGGTTGAAAAGCTGACCTAAAGAGACATGATACAAGGAAGCTGAGAGGTGCTGAGATTCTGCATTTCACCACCAGACACAACAGGACATCCAGGAGGCAGTACTAGTGCCTGATCTCCAAACTCTTGGTGTCTTAACGATAGTAGTAGATAATCTCAATGGCTATGGGCAAAACAAGACTTTTTACAACAGGAAAAACCCCAAGTCTCAGAGCAGTTTGTTAGTGCAGTTCTTCCTATAGTAATGAATAACAGTCACAGTCAATGACTCCAATAAAAATAAACTATCATTGCACACACGTGTGGCTAGGCGTACTCCCACAGGAGACATTCAATACTTGCAAAGGAAAGAAATGGAAGGAAAACAAACGAAAGGAGATAGAAATGAAACTCAAGAATCTTTTAAGAATCGAGGAGAAACTGGGCAGTGGGCAAGTCCAGGAAAGAAGACACTGCAAATCTCTGGTCTGCTACACCTGGCTGGCTTCAGGTCTTCCTTATAAATATATATATATATATATATATGAAGGACTTTTTCACTGAGCACTTTGCCAGGACCTGGGAATCAGGATTCCTGAGTTTTCTTCCTAACTTTGCCACTATTTTATTGAGCAACTATGAAAATCAAGTATGGAGATAAGACATCCACAGCAACTTCACTGTATTATTTTCTGCCAGGTAGGCACAGCTCCAGAGGTACACTACTTTCCCCTACCCAGAAGGTATGGCAGAAGGATCAATAAGAAACAGCTCTACTATCTGTTTTCTCAAATAGCCAGTGGGGTCAATTCTTCCCCCTCTCATAAAACCAGAAAAAAGGGACATGTTTTGGCTGTGCCTATCCAGGCAATTGCTAGCAACAGATGACCGGTCTGCAAATTGTTTCAGTCTTTGTGGTGTGCCAAACATTGGATTTCAAGCGAGAGAGGTCAGCATGTAATATGTAGTGCCATTCAGACATGCGTTTAGCTTCAGGCACTATAATGAGAAGTTCTGAATATCCTTGGACTGAGTAAACATAACTTCAGTGGAAGGAAACCATAAAAACCTCAAATGAGTATCAAAGACAATCATAGACAACAAAACCAAAACTTTCCATGTTGAAATGCCCTGATGTGCTCGAGAGCAATGACTGTTCTGAATGCAAGAGAGCAAATCTAATAAAATGCTGCTTTTCCCCAGCTCTACTCTCCCAGATTGCGAACAGATTCCTGAACCCTCACACCCAGAGAGCCTTTTCCTGCCTGATGTACATAATTCATCAATAACTTCAGTGGAGGGGGAACTGCACTGGCCAGGCAAACATCGGGTGACTTCAAGTTTAAATTGGAAAACAAAATGCAGTGCCAATGCATATCCAAGTTGTGTCTGAACTGAAGCAACATAGCCCGGAACTGCACAAACCCAGGCTGCCTCCAGTATACTTTGCTGAAGTCAGACTTCTGGTGAAAGTTCCCCAATATGAAACACAGGGCTTGTAGAGCCAATGGCTCCCTCCAGCCCATGTAACACTAGATCCTACGAAATTCCTCTTCTCGGAAGTGTTTTCTGTCTCCTTGCCACATGCCTTATTCTCTAGTTTGCAAAATGAATGTTGTCATCTTTTCTGTTACTGAGTCTCTCCTAATTTTCCCAGTGGAGAGTTCTCCATAGGCCAGGAAACTTCACAAGAACTTGGCTATGATAATTTCCTATGCTATAGTACTTCTGAGGCCCAAAGCCCTGATAATTGTCCAATGTGAAGGGAAATTCAGGAGAAAATGTTTGCAGCTTTACTAAGCAGGAAAGCAGCCAGTCAGCCAGCCAGAGCATCCTGGTTACCACAGCGAAACAGTGCCGAGAAAAGGGATCTGAGGATGGTTCCGTGGCTGGATAAAATAGTTGAGTAGCATAAACACAGCCTCCCATGGGAATTCCCTTATGTGGCAGCTTGTGGTCACTCATGAAATTTATAGTACACCAATAGTGAGAAGAACAGAAAATAAAGTTTAAGTAGCTTTTCAGAGCCTTCCATACTGTTCCATTTCACTCTGGTACTGTCAATAAGACAAAGGCTGAAGATTACAATACTTATTTTCAACTCATATTTGAACACTGCTTTCATCCCTGAGGCCATGGGACCCAAATCATGAAGAAGTCCTAAGGGAGTACCAATAGCACCAGAGCAGTTCTTCTCAGAATGCATGGCTGCCAGACTTGACTGGAAGAGAAGAGACTGGAGGGGAGTAGACCTCTGAAGCCCAGCAGCTGCGTGCTTTCTCCTCCACAGAGCCACAGGCTCAGGCAGAGATGCCACTGGCTCCTCTGCCCACCTCACTGCATGGAGTAATTCAGCAGCACAAGATAAGGAATATACATTCTTAAAGATGCAATTAGCATGTGCATTGCCATCATGATTCACTACTTTTACTATTCTTCAGACATCTATAATAATTTTAGCAACATATTTATCTTCCATAGATAAAAAAGTATCCTCTGTAAATTCAGCCCAGATGCCTGTTCCTAATGTGCCTCAAATCTTAATTTAGACAATACTCATTCCTTCTTTTACTTTCTTTTGGCTTTCTAAATGATGACAGAGCCCAGCATTATTGTTTATAAAGGGAAAGAAAATTAATCCATCGTAAAATAGCATCACAAGTGTGCTCTTCCCAGTCTGCATTCATTGTTTATGAGCATCAGTAAAAACAAGTATCCTTCATACTTTCTTGATGCAAAAGCATAATCCTAAAATCCTAAACTTGGGCCAAGAAGATTTGGATTCAACCAAGTTGAAGTCCTAGACCACAGCATAAATACTTTTCACCCACACTAGTGGCTGCAAAATGCCTTTGACATAAAAAAGAACAAAAACCCTTTACAGCTCTTTTCATTTGTTCACTTTGTTCTGTTCATAAAAGTCAAGTCCCTGGAGACAAGCTAACACAACACTGCTAAGTTCACATGTGAGAGACAGCAATATTATCTTACATAAAGCCTCAGCAGAGTGTATTTTAGAGTTCACTGGGCATCACACAACAAGGACAAGAAAAAAATCATGCTAAAGATCTGTGAGTAATACCTACAGATGCAACAACTGTGCTTCTCGAGTACTGTCATGCTCTGTCAGTGTTAAGAAAAAGGTGACAGATCTAATTTAAAATTTAATTTCAATCTTTCTACAAGAGTCAGATTTTCTCTAGCAAGAACATTATTGGAGAGATTTTACCAAGGAATTGGAAAAAATGTGTTCATAAAAAGATTAATGGCCTTTTAAACATCATCTGTATTGTTGAATGTACAACTGCTGAATAACAGAATTCTGGAAAAACTTTTCCCTAACGAACATGGACTGTTATAGGAGGCTTCATTTACATATCTGCAGGGTAGAGGATGCCCAACAGGTGAAGGCAAACATTCTTGTTCCAGTGCATGGCATCAATGCACTGAAGACTGTTCAGCCCTTTAAGACCTGAAACATTGCTTTATAAGCCATCAGGTCCAAAATTTGGATCACAACATGCCCCAAACAAGAATCAGTAGGTTAATAAACCTTTTTATGTTGGAGAAGTAACAAAAGCAAAGATCCGATGTAGTGGTCATTCTTTTCACAAAATTATTGGGAGTAGCATTTACAGCTCTGGAATATTCTCTTGCATGGGGATTATGCTTCAGAAATTCAGACTTTAAGGATCCTAACTACGTGTGACCTTCATAGAAGTTATTTAGTCATGTTCAAAGGACAAAAATGTAGCCATTACAAAGAAAATGCCAACTGTAAGGAAAAAAAATAACCTGTCAAACTCTTCTTTCCTGCAATGGCACCTAAATGGCAACCTTTACTACATGTCTCATAGTAAATTGCTTGCCTTCTTTCTAAATACATTTAATACCAATTAAATATAGATGGCATTAGAGTAGTAAGAAGCCCTTTAATTTTTTCTTGTGCTTATTTACACTTCTCTTTTCTTATTTCAGCTTGTCCAGTTATTTCAAGTGAAGACTCAGATGACCATCATGAAATCACAAGTAAGAAGTAAGACATAATATATGAAAAAAGGAGAAAAAAGTAGTTTCCTCTTGTTTTTGATATGAGATGTACCACTTCCAGCTGGAAATATCAACAAAACATAAGAAGGGATTAGGTGACTTTACATCTGCAGCTTGAAAGGACTATGGATACAGAGTTTTATACTTAGATAAATAGTGATGTTAAAAAGAAACAAGTTCAGTGATAAACAGTGAAGAACAAACACACCATTTAGATCAGAACCATCAATTTGCTGAAAAAAAATGACAGTGCCAGCTCAGATATGATAAGGCTTTATTGGCTCAGGCTCCAAACCAAACCTTCTGGACTACTATCAGCTCTGTACAAGGCCAACTCAGGTGCCTTTGCAACCTGAAGTCCTTAACTTCCAGGTCAATGCTGTGCAGTATGTAAACACCACAAACTGCAGTAGATATCTACACAGTCAAATTAAATCAAATGGCAGGAAAAAAAAAGACTGTTCACTTAGAACTAGTGCGAGAACTTCTGCCAGAGATTCGAGGCTGACTTGTAGGAAATGACTGATAAGAGAGACCATGAACCATCACTGTGACACAAACGTAAAAGGGCCTTGCAAACCCAAGATAAATCAAATGAGCTCTTTCCAGTGGTGAACTTCAGTAGTGACTCACACACCACACTACAACCTGGGTCTGTCACTACTTTTGATGAGACAGAGGCATTTATTGACAAGTGACCTTGCTGGTTATTTTCAGTTTAGCGTTGCTCCCATATGAATACTCAAGGGAGAAGTAATTGATTAACTGAGCTGTACTTTACAGTACTTCTTACCAGTATCTGAAAAGCTGACATTATCCATCAGTCTGTCAGAAACATTGAACTTCATGGATTGAGGAACTTACAGTTTTCTGATAATATGTGTCCAGAGGACATATCTCTCCCTAATCAAAGTACAGCATAAGTCCTGTCTGTGAGAGCTGGGAGCACGATGGCTCAGGCAGCTATTTATAATGCCTTTTACCTTTTAGTCACAAGTATCTTCCAGTGTTCCACCATGTGGTTATAATACACTACCACCTCCTGGACCCACCCTTTCCATTCCTGTTTGAGTGTATGTCCTAAAATCCCACTCTATTTTTCCAACAGTTACAACAATCAGTCCAAGGGAAGGTAATATTGTGAAAATTACATATTTTATTATCTTGTTGCAATATGATGGATAGACACAACAAAGTTGGCCAGGTAGCTCCCATTAAGTCTGCAACTTTGGTGATAAACAAAACCCCCTCTATTTTAAGGTGCAGTCCATCTCAGGCAGTGGTATGTCAAAATGTTTTTTTTTTTCATTAAAGTGGGTCAGAAGTCTGTATTCAGTTTCTAAGCAGTTAAGAGGGTTTCTTCTTTTTCAGCCTGTTTTTACATCACAGCTAAAGGCACAGGAGTTAGAGAGATCAAAGATTAAAAAGCCTACATAGAGAAAACCACTCTAGATGAATTGATCCTACTCAGGATAGATATACTGATAAAGCTGAACAAAAAAAAACCCACACTGTTTTCTCTACAGTAGATTTTAAAAATCACTCACTGGCTGTCAATCTAGAACAGTTCAAGGACTTAAGATTCATAAAACAAGCCAACATTCAAGTTCAGAGTGTAATATCCTAGATATGCAAACTTCTGAGATGATTCTCCCTTAATATGTTTGGGACATCATAGAAGTTGTAATGCCTGAACATGAGAATCATGTTTGATCCCTATCTTTTCACACAAGATGCCATGCATTTTGGTCCCATGAAGTCAACATGTCAAAGTTTGTCTGGTTTTAAAACTTTATCTGAGGTTTACTTTTTTTTACCAGAGACAGCTCAAACTTGTTGTTATGTCAATAAATATATTCTACTACCACAGACCTTAACTGGGAAGAAAGTGTATAGAGAAGAAAGCAGAAAGTAGCTTGAACAAAAGTTTCCAGGCCATACACAGTATTCCAGAGATGCTTCCAGTGCCTTTCCACAACGGTACAAACACTTTTCATTTCAAAACACCTTGCCTGATCTATTCTAGGATAGCCCAGACCATTTTCACAGTTACATTACACTATTGAATTAGTTTTGCTGTAATAAACTAAACCCCTCCAATATTAGCTTCACTTTGAACTTGTATGCTCCTTATGTAAAATAGAAACTCCTTTGTAATGCCCAATATTATTTTACAGATTATATCTATTAGCAATCTTACATCCTACTATATTTTCTTTACTTAAGGCTGTCCAGTTAATTCCTAATGATATTCTGATATTTTTTACTATTAAGACTGTCTTAAAGCTTTAAGTATATTATATTCCAAGACAGACGTAGCAGAACTTTTCTAAACAATAAACACTTAAATTTGAGTTGGGCATTTTAGTTTGTTTTTTGTTGTTTTCAAATTTAAAAAAAAAAGGGATCAGAGGATCTGGTAGAAGACAGGAAGCAGAGGGATTTGCCAAGTCACTCCAAGGATAAACAACTTTAGTTGTTGCCACTCTGATGTTAGGAGTGATGACACTTCAGACACTGATGAGAGAGTCTGCCCTAGGTTAATTCCACTCTGTTTTGAGGGGGAAACACACACTGAAGTCAAATCAAAATCAGAAAAGTGATTGTGAATAAACAAGATGGGAGTTTGTGTTCGTTCCCCCTGTGCAACAGGACTTAAGCTTACAAACAGAACATTCTTCTGATAATTCAGACCAGAACCTGAAAGTTATATCTGGTTCTTTCTCTCTCTCATTTTTATGCTGTTTTACTTAACTGGAAATACAGTGTTTGTAAAGGGTGTTGGATCACAGACCGAAGTTCTCTGTTTATATTCAGAACAGATTTTGTTATAGTAATCTTACCGCTCCCATCCTGACCTTTAAGTGGTTCCCCACAAAGAACAGGAGACATAGCCCAAATTTCTGAGAATTGACATCTGATTAACATGAAAGCACACAATTATCAATTAGATGAAGGCAAAAGACTATTTTCTCAGCTACAGAACTAAGAAAATATATAAAAATTAAAACAGTAACATCACTGTGTACCACTGAGACCACTAAGTATTCTTTTTCTATTTTCCGCGGTGTGTTTGAAAGGGGAAAAAAAGGTGTTGATAATAATAGAAATGTTGCATTAACTGACATTGAAGATGAGAGGCTGGACAAGCATTTTGACCATCTAAAAATTAAAGTGCTAGCTACTGTCTTTGTTGTGTACTTGCAACTTGGAACAGTTTTGATGTTTGCAGAGAGGAGAGATGTAGGAATGTAGGGTGACTCTAGAGCTGGGGCTTAGAAAAATCACCTATAGTAGCAACAGAAACTGGAAACAAGGAAGCAGCGAAAAAGTTCTGCCATAAAGCTTCAGTCTCACTTTCACTAATCTTTTATCAATGGTGAACTTTGATGAGAAAAAGTTTATAGCATGCTAAGGAGAGAAATTTAAGACAGAAGTCAGTGACCAGAGTGAAAACCAGTTCAGAGAGTAAGTTAATCTACAGAGAAAACTGGAGAGGGAAGCAGAAGGAGTACCTTCACAGCTGAGGAACTACATCCTACGAGGAGATACAAAGATTTTTAAGTGCCTAAAACAAAGGCAGTAACGGTTGAGCAAGATCAAGCTTATTGGCACTTAATGGCAGTGAAGAGATTCCAGCTCTGCTTCCAGCTGCAGGGGATTACTCTGGCCAGACACTTCCTTAGGATTCTGTTGTCTCAGTTATGAGCACCTGCCAAGGACATTGCAGAGACCTCTCTGCAAATGCTTTTGCATAGTAATTTGAAAATATAACATAATATCAGATGGTTAACTTGTAACCAGTGTAGGTTAGCAGCAACCAAAAAGAAGTCTCTTCTGAGAGCTGACTGGTCAGTCAGTCAAAGATACTTCCCAGAAAGTACCCACCTCTGCCACCAGCTTCGGTAGAAAGACCCAGTGTAACCCAGTGACTGAGTTTGCCTCTCTGCCTCAGAGATGTTCCTCCTTCTCTGTTTAGGATGCTTTGAACTACAGGTCAACAAGTTGGACATGTGTACAGCTGCTGCTACATTTTGTTCATCTGACATTAGAATCGTCCTCATTAAGAGAACTTGTAATATTACAAAAATGACAGAGAAAAAGGCTTTTTCCTGTTCTTTTCTATTTGGCCTAGGGTCTTCAATTTCTATTTAGATTCCCAGATAACAAATTGCTTACTGATTTATAAGCACCTGAGTAAATGAATTCTTGCTCAAGAATGATGGAAGCATCTCTCTAAAAAGTGTCCTGTTAAGAGGAGTGAGCCATAATTCCAGACTCGTTTAATGTAGAAAAGGCTGTGGGGATGGTTATATTACATGACGATTGTTCACAAGTTCATTAAGAAGGAAGCTTGCTGCAAATAGAGACCTGAGCAAATACTCAAGTCAGAAAAATAAGTCACCTAGTGATGTTTGAGCTCCAAACACTTGTTAATGAACTGTTTCTATTTTTATGGCAATCTTTCATTTGGCACTTTGCTGGATTAAGTCAGTACCATACTATGTTGATAACCATCTGTTTATGCTACAATTGTGCCTTGTGTCTAGTTTCATACTGTTCTCATGCAACTCAAGATCATAATGATGCTTATGCTTGTATATGATCTATGGATAAGCAGAAGATTTCTCTCATAAGGGATATCAGTCCAGAGCCTTTTTAATCAGAAAAAAAAATCTGTAAGCTTATTTTTGTATTTTAAAGGATGTGGTTTGTATACATGCATGGAAATTTGGGGCCACAACAACCTTTCATTGTGTCTTGATTCAAAATATTCAAAAAATAGTAGAAGTGAGGCAGAACTCTCCGAAGTAAACTGTGCATCTTAGGGAAAAAACAAAATTTCTTTAAATGGAAGGGTTTGTACAATTCAAATATATGCTTGTGCAGTCTTTCCACTTTTTTTTTTTCCAAAAAAGGACACTGTAATGGAGAACCAGAAAAAATTAATCTTACCTGAAAAATTCTACTTTCCTGTAAAACTTCCCATTATTTTTCTCCTTGCATGACTTCATACCATCACTCTTAACTTAAAAATAAATTATAAAAATACCTCTTTATGTGTTCACAGAACTGATTTTCTATACAATATGCACATTATATAAGATGTCTCAGAACAGAAACACACATTTCCAATAGCCATATCCCTTTTTTATCACTGCTTACTGCATTACCTACTCCTTATCCACTGCCATCTGCCAATCTCATGTCTAAACACTTGAGAAAACAAGGATTGTACTTGGTACATAATCTTCATTACTGCACAATGCACATTTAGTCACACAGCATATAGAGAGGGTTTTCCCAACATATATCACAGCTGCTGAATGGCAGCTTCATTTGTCTTAATACTTCTGCTAAAAACCCATACACAGAGCTTTTTTATGGATTTGTTTGGGGCATTGGGACTTCTTTTTCTCAGTCTCCCCAAATTCTAGCTCAGTAGAAGACAACACAAAGAGCACTACTTCTTAATTCACACATAATGACAGGCAACCTATACACATCCTCAGTGACCTCCTTTGGCCAAACACTGATTTCATTGCCCAGTTCTCTAGGGCTCTTTCTCGCTTCTCTGGGTCAAACCCTGAACTAGCTTGTCCTCTGTTCCCACTGAAGCAGGTGAAAAGCTTTCTGTCCACATTTCTCAACAATAGTGGCCATCTCCGTCCTATTCCTCTGTTTCCAAAACTGCATTTAAGGCTATTAAAATATTTTTTCCATTGCATTTTCTATTTCTCTATTTGCTTGAGTAGGTAGCTGTAAGTGCTCCAAAGTTAATAGAAGAAAACACACTCATATTTTTAGGATTTTACTTGTATTAGATCTTACTCTTTCCATCTCAGAGTGATTTTAGTGCATGTTCTGTCTGATTCCATTTCATTGCCCTTTCTTTCTCCCCAGCAGATATTACCATCTCACCAAAGCGATTAGAACCCTTTATGGTATGAGGCTACAATCTCTCACTATGTTTCAACACATGAAAGTTGTATGCCATTCCCAAACTTCGTTACTGTGCTTGCTACCCTGCAGACTATTAAGGTAAAATTTGAAAAGTGTGAACTCCAGACAGTAGTACTTGGTGTATGCTTGCTCTCTGCAGCCTACTTCATTTGTTTAAAATACTTTTTTTTTTGTTGTTGTTTGCTTCCCTTTTTTATAGATGAAAACCTCACCTGCTGTTATCTTTAAAATGGGACAGCTACCCAACAGCTTCAAAATCCACATAACAACCATGTTCAATGTTTTAAAGGGAGCAAAAAATATAGTCTCACTTTTGCTCTTAAACTATCATGACTGCAAAAAGTTACATTATTTCTAATTTTAATATATTTTCTCAATGACTAGTAAAGTTACAGCCAAACATATGTACATTTTAAAAGAACTGCTTTACTAAAATGATAAAAAATTAAGGTAAAGACTCATGGCAATTGGCTTTAGAAAATCACACAAATTTCAAACATGATCCACACACCCCTTGGCTCTCTTCTGGCCCTTCCCTAGTCCAGGGAGTACCGCGGTTACTTCACTGTTGTAATTCTGGAATGCTTATTCAGGGCTTATTCATAGGATAGTAAGCAGAGCAAGACAAAACAGCTGGTCTGTAACCAAGGACACAATAAAAGCTATGTCTGGCACTAGTCTGAACGAGATAAGGGGGTTTGGGTTTGTTTTGGTTTTTAAGAATGCGTCACCATTTACTTATGCATTTGTAACACTTTACCTGAACACTTTACCAGGAAAACTGCTGCCCAACAGCTCACTTAGCACATCTTGAAAGCTTCAGCCTGTATCTAAATCCTAAAACCAGTTGTTCTCCAGGTATTCACACTTGGATCACAACAACCCCATGCAATGTTACAGGCTGGGGGATGAGTGGCTGGACCTGGGAGTGTTGATCAATAGCCAGCTAAACACGAGGCAGCAGTGTGCCCAGGTGGCCAAGAAGGCCAAGGACATCCTGGCTTGTATCAGAAATATTGTGGCCAGCAGGACTAGGGCAGTGAACCTCCCTGTACTTGGCACTGGTGAAGTCACATCTTAAATCCTGTGTGCCGTTCTGAGTCACTCACGACAAGAAACACATTGAGGTGCTGGGAGCATGTCCAGAGAAGGGCAATGAAGCTGGTGATGGAGCACAAGTCGTATGAGGAGCAGCTGAAGGAGGTGGAGTTGTTTAACCTGGAGAAAAGGAGGCTCAGGAAGAACCTCATTGCTTTCTACAACTACCTGAAAGGAGGTTGTGCAAGGTGAGGTCAGTCTCTTCTCCCAAGTAACAAGCGATAGGACAAGAGCCAGTGGCCTCAAGTTATGCCAAGGGAGGTTTAGACTGGATGTTAGGAAAGGGTTGTCAAGCACTGGAAAAGGCTGCCCAGGAAAGTGGTGGAGTCACCATCCCGGGAGATATTTGAAAGACATGTAGATGTGTCACTTGGGGACATGGTTTAGTGGTGAACTTGGCAGTGCTGGGTTAATGGCTGGACTCAATGGAGTTGAGTCTTAAAAGACTTAAGGTCTGTTCCAACCTAAATGATTCTGTGATTATGAATGCTCTTTTTTGAAAATACCACAGGAAAACACTGATTTGTTATAAAATAAGACTTCTATGTGCACTTTCCATCTGAGAATTTAGAAACACGTTACAGACATTAACACAATACTATGAGTCTCACAAATGCCTTGAAAATTATAAAATAAACCAGGCCCATGGAAGTTGCCATACCAAATCTGGCCAGTGTTTCACTTAATTCAGCACCCTGCCTCCAACAGACAAGAATAAGATGTTAAATATAGCGTATCAGTGTATTAAATCCTATCACGCTGACCCCCAAAGACAGCTGACCACCTTCACCCTAAACGGCAGTGGGGTTGCTTCTGTCCGGGAGGAAATAAAGACCATAACACTGGCTTATACAACGAAGCAAAAGAGCAAAGTTCATATGTTTGTTCAGAAACTTATTCCTATCCCAGAAATAAAGCAAACCTAATTGATTTTAAGGCAGGCAGGACAACCCAGAGATTTCATTACTTTGCTGAATTGGCTGCTGTCTTATTAATGTTCACCAGACATAGGAAGGGTGGGGTGGAAAAAGGGATAGTTGGCTGGCAAATGTCTACTGGGCAAACAAAATAAAGGCATTTTTTACTTAATATACCCCCCCCCCCCAACTGTATGGGAATTCTATGCTTAATTTCCTTAGGCTTGTTGCATACTTGTTCTGACACCTGCTGCCCTGGCATTCCCCAAAGTTTCAGGAACAAGGACCATGTCCCTGAGCTTTCTGAGAAACAAATACTGCGTGACTAAAAACACATCTAGCAGACAGTGGGCTGACCTGTCCAGGAGATACTAAGGAACTGGAAAGCCACTTGGTGAATCCTCCTGAACAACTACATTATCTCTTCATGTTTTGAGGTTTAGGTTGGATATTAGAAAAAGGTTCTTCACCAGAGGGTGGTTGGGCACTGGAACAGGCTTCCCAGGGAAGTCGTCACAGCACCAAGCTTGACAGAGTCCAAGGAGCATTTGGATAATATTCTCAGGCACATGGTACGACTCTTGGGGTGTCCTGTGGAGCACCAGGAGCTGGACTCAATGATCCTTGTGGGTCCCTTTCAACTCATTATATTCTATGACTCTATGAAAACACAGGTTATTCCTTGTAGTATTGATTCTGTAAGGTTACAGATTTTGAAAAGCATGAAAAACTTGGTTTTGCACTATTTTCACTCAAATCTCTGGAACTGTGTGCATTCAGTAATTTTCTGGGGCAAAACTTCACTTCAAAACCATGACTATGCATAATCACAGGTTTCTAGATTGTTTTGTTTGTTTGTTTGCTTGTTTTAATATAGTAACATGAGAATTTGTAAATGTGATTACTGACTTGGGAATTCTTGGACCTTCATACTAAGCTTCCTTAAAAAGCACCAATTTTCAAAGCACTGATATCCAATACCTCCTGGCAGAACCAATTTGTGATGACTGAAATGGCATCTTAAGAACTGAGGCACCTTTATTCGCAGTTCATTTCGGAAAGTGGGTATAAATCAATTATAAAGAAGCATACATCTGTAAAACTATAGTAGTTTGATCAATACAGTGCTGCCACAGGTAGGGTAACTCTAGATGCCTTCCTCTAACTGGAAACTGCATGTCTAGTTGAAGGATTTCTATGAGTTTAAGAAAAGAGAATTTATCTAATAAAAGGACACAGATATCAGCAACAGGAAAATACTTACAGGAATCATGGATGTATCCCATTTCATTCATGGACTTCAAAGACTTATCACAGTTCTATTTCAAATTACTTTGCTTTTAATAATATATAATAACCTTTACTTTAAGGTTGTTTATCGTCACTGTAACTTTAGTTTCTCTGCTTAATTAAAACAGAATGAGCCCATGGCTTCACATGTAACCAAGGTGGTGTGCCTGATAAACCAAATCAGGAAGAGAGGAAAGCTATTCTAAGCAGATCATAATTTTAAAGTTTTGAACACAACTTTTCATATCCTTGTCATCTATTACTTCTCAAACAAAATCAGGAAAAACTACATGTAATATCCGAATGTTCTTGAGGAAAATTGTTCCCTTTTTCCACCACCAGAGGAATATTCTTAATCCTTTTTAGCTGACTTTGTGCATCATGAAGTAGCTCAGAGCCCAGTTTCTGCCCTTTACCCTCTGCCAACTCCACCTCTCATGTAACTCCAAAGCAATTCAGGAAATTTGTGAACAGCTTTGTATTTGGCACAACTTAGTATTTTTGTAGAAAAAGAGAACTCATTGCAGACCAGAATAAGATGTAGAACATAAGAGAACTTCTAAGAGCAGCAGCAGTAAGTACATTCCTATGCATGGTTTTTAGAAGTGAGTCCAGAAGATGCCTTTCCTACCTGCATTTGACACCCTTAACCTCCTACCTCCGAGTCCAGAGGACTACCACTTCTTCACAGGGCCCACTACTTGCAGAAACAGGTGTGCTATCATTATAATTTAACCTTAATAAATACATTTCTAATTTAGCTCTGAAGACTGCAACCTAAAAGTGAGAAACCTTGTGCTGTGGCAGTAAAGCCAAGAGGACCAATTTGAACACACTTGGGTAGTAATGCTACAGGAATAAAATGGTGCAAATATTGAACAGCAATTTTTCTGACAGCTCTCTAACTGGCAGAATATCAATAACATTAAGACTGAGGGTCACAACCTTTGGAAAGAGTTACATCAATGCAAAAACAGAACAGACAAAGCCAGGAGAGACTGTAACCACAGATATCCCAAGGGACAGATGAAATCATGGGTTATGATGTTTTTAAAAACAAAAAAAAAGTTATTCCCTCAATCATCCCCCGAGTGCCTTGTCTCCTAGTTTTCACAGTTTTTTAAATTAAGAGGTGAACACTGCAGTCGGAATGATACTATATTTCACTCAAAAGCAAAAAAAAGTCTCTTAGTGAAAAGGGCAAAATAGTCCTAGAAAATTGATACCATACTAACTGCTCAAAGCAGCAAGCTTCTCCTCACAAACAGCAGTCACAGAAGACAGAGTGGTCCCTGTTCTAACAGTCACAGCTGAAATTGGGCACAAAGAGTGGACAGTATGACAGCAAAACAATCATGGCAACGAAAGGTTTCTACTCCTGCCCCAAAATCACTGTGCAGGAAAGCTCTTTAAGGATCACTTTTCGTTTCCACAATACACTAGTGGAATGCACTGAAAACTCAAGGAACTTGTAAGCCTATCCCAGCTGTGACTCAGATAAGCCCATCCTAACACAGGGAGACACTGGAGTACTGGCCATCCCTTAAAAGCAAAGGACACTGACTGCTCCCCACCCCAAATAAGCGATTAGCTCTAGAGTGCCAAGTTCTCAACAAACATAAAATAACCACAGAGGCTGAAGGACGCAGCCCATCTGACTGAGTACTGCTGGTATTTATTTAAATTCTCTTGTTTCTCACCTGTCTTTTTGGCAAGTCATGATATTGTAGAATGAGCCGGGTGTTGACGCTGTGACTCCACGTGTTGCCAAGGGCTGCTGTCACACAACCAGAATCCCTCTTCCCACTTACAGAAGCTCCTGAAAACAAATTAGAAAGAAACTGCATCAGGACTGTGCCACAGAAAAGGGTTCAACATGGAAACTCTAATCAGTTATCTCAGATAACTTTCTAAGCCAGGTAATCACAAATGATACTTAATAGATTGCACTGCTGCATTAATTTCCTACCTTTCTTGTTTATTTATACAACTGCAGTGTGAGTTCTCCACCTCACGCTCTGATACATAGACAAAGTGCCAAGAATTAAAGAGATGTTGCAAAGCAGTACCTACCTTCTTGGAGAGACCAGTACATTTTCTAAATATCTAGAGGTGCAGCATGCATGGAGGACACTTGTTTTTTTCTCTTTAGATATTCTATTCCCAAGCAAACCAGCTTTCTATGAGCACTGAGGAGAAGGAAGCAGGCCAGCAGTGTCACAACGTACAGTGACACAACAAAAAGGGAAGCTAAAGGAGTAGAATCAGCTGCCACAATACCTTGACATAAAAATCAGAACATTGATTCATGCCATCAGGCATCCTACACATTTTCTAGGATTTGCAAAGAAGAAAGCCCCTTAGCTGTAACTACCATTCTGGTGTCTCTGAAATCATGTGAACTTTATATAACCCTATAGGAAAATGCACTTTGCTGCAATCAGCAATGACAACATAAAGAAGTGTTTCCAATAATGCCACATGATGCAGCTTGCTGAACTGCCATTGTTCCTGACCTTTCTCATACCACAGCCAGAGATCCACACATACACACACACATGGATGCAGGCAGGTAGGTGCCTAAGACCTTCATCTTTACTTATCACAAGTTCTGTGTAAGGTGAACAGATAGATGGGTGGGTTGTTCGTACTTCAAATGACACTTCAAGAATAGAGCAAGTCAGACAAACCCAAGAAATTCGGAAACAAACCCCCACTTGTTACGTGGGCATAAATGATCATGTGCAAGTTGAAAATTGAACTGAGGCAGACAGTCCATACTGTTAAAAAGCCAAGAGTGAGTAATAGTCAGATTAAAAGCCAGGTAACTTCCTGTCATCTATCAGGAAACAAACAAAATTGCTTTCCTAGGACGGTCGTGAAAACCTTGTCAAGTAAATCAATGCAGACACTTACTTGCAATAAAGCAATGTTTCTGTCAGCCTTATGTTTCTGTCAAAATGGCCAGTAATGCAACAGTTCATGTAGAAATCTAAATTATAAGTATTAGGCTTTGGAAGAAAACTGCACTGAGATGACAAAGACGTCTTGTAGCCCAGCAGAGCTTCTGGAAGCTTTGGGTTTAAAATTCTTCATTACTTTCGGATTTGCAAGGTTGCGGGGTTTGTTACTCACTCCCCCCTCATCCCCAGCTTTTCAGAGCAGAAGTATAATTTCTTCATCCACTAAAGCTTTTATTTTGGAAAAATATCCAGTAAAGAATAAGACCAAAAGTGTTGACATGCAGTAATAATCATTGTTTATATCACTGCTTGGTAGCTTGCAAGCGATGAGAAGGACACTTTATTAGACTGTATTAGGCAGAGGAGAGCACCAGGCTGGAGAGAAGAGCCTGGAATGATCACAGTGCACTACAGGATTCAACTGAAAGCCTCAAATCTTCCCCCCTGCACCAAGTAATAAAAGAGTCAATTATTATCAATTATGGATTAGGTCAATTTAAGGTCTAAAAAAGAAATGAGTGAAGCACCTGGTTCAAGGCAATCGTTTGAAAAGAGCCTAAACTCTGTACTTGTCTGAATTATTTCCCACACCATGGGAGCTCGCTCCGACATGCACAATACTTGTGTCTCCAGAACACCTGTTCTAGTCCAAAACCAGGCTACAGTTGTGCCACCCAGCAAGGATGTCTGCTTTACTTAAAACAAATATCTTGATAAGCAGCAAACTTCCACCCTCATCAGAATACCTCATCAGAGGAGCACCTAACTGGAAGTTTCACTATCAGGAATGCTATTCTGTCAATTAGTGTAACCCATCTCTATTGGGTAGGTGGATGCGCTAACAAGAATAATTTGTCTTCACCTATGTGTTGTATTTAATTTGCCAGCTGGAGGAGGGAACATGCTCAAGTGCTAAAGCAGGAGGCTAGGAGGTCTGTATTCCATTCCTTTAAAATGACTCAAAGTGATTTACTTAAATTTAAGTTCATTAAGTTCTACAAATTTTTGAGTTTGTGCTAACACCATGAATGTAAAAGAATATTAATGTACAAGGAGGATAATGGAGAATATAAGACAGTGAAGCAGCTTTAAAGTTTTGCAATCCTCTCATGTGGAATAAGCTGCAGTCAACAGAGTCTTTCTTTCCCACCTATTAGAAATGGTTAGGAACCACAAAATTCAAGCAAGGCAATGAAGTGTGAATTCTGGTGGGTATGGAGATGTTTTCCTCACAGCTGAAATAACTGTGCCCCTGGAAGTCACTGTTCCACACCACCAAGAAGCAATTCCCCCTTGCCTACTTGCAGGCCCCTGACCACAGAGAGCCCAGACATTCCACAAGTAGCTGGTGTTGGCATAAAACAGCCACAAAATTCACACCCAAACTTCCCTCTAATCATGTGTCTCTGCTCTTAGGTAACAGAAGGAGTAATATCTTGCTGTTGCAATCCTGAGCCAGGCATTTAAGTGGTTAAATGTTTGGAACCTGCTGTTATTACAATATGGAGATATCACTCCATAGCAATTCCTAAGTCTGCATTCCTTGCAGGCCTAAAGCCTGCCCCAGTGTGAACAGAAATGCTATATGTGTAATGCTTGTGGCAGAACAAGCTAATTGCTGTAATTTATTTTATTATATGGGAGAAAGTGCGCTGTACCATACTGTGCCAGTCTCTATCTGAAGAGGGCAAATCCTCTTCTGTGAAGTTATTAAAATTTATGACTTTGGTGCAAAGTAGTTAATAAATTTGGAGCAAATTTACAGCAGAGACTTTTTACAGGGTGGGAAGGAATGCCTCACTGGAAAGGTTTCCATTTTACAAGGGATCCTCCCGCAAACTGATGCATTAGGCAGATAGAGAAGCAAAACAAGAAGGGAAGCAAACCGAGTAGGAAGCAACGCCAGCTTTGCAATGTTCAAGGGCAATGACAACACATGCTGCATTCCTTCTTCTTGCTCTAAACACAAAAAGATAGTAAATGTCTCAGAGGAAGGAAAGAGGATATGTTAAGAAAACAGATTTATGTTGAAACATGGCCTTAAAAAAACCTTGAACTTATCTTTTCTGTTATTTCAACCCCTACTTAGTCATTAATGAACTGAACAAAGGAAGTGGATAAATAACACTGTTCAGAGAGAGTGATAATTTTCAGCACGCATTGCCTTGTGCTTCCAAACCCTGATATTTTCATACTTAGCAATGGCCCAAGAAGAAAACAGGCTCATAAGACTTTGGACTCTGCTCAGAGGTACCCAAGCTCTCCAACCTGAAATACTTCACAGTGGCATGGAGCAACAGCTCCAAGCCGTGGGGTGGATGCTTCCACAGAGCCTGCAATAAGCAGTCAGCTGACAGGCAGCAGTTCCAGTCTCTCCAGTCTGCTTAAAGCATGGATCTTTCTCCAGTCACTGCTGGCATGATGGTTTCTGTTCAGGACAGAGGTGATACGGGGAGTACAGGGGCTAAGGAAAGTAAGAAAGAAGGGCTGACACGCAGATGACAGAAAGGTGACATCTCAGTTTACAGATGTAGTACCTGGGAAAAGGCAGTAGGTCTACAGAAGCACAGAGATGTCATCCTAGCACAGGGAGGTAAAGGTGCATGCTAGAAGGCTGGGAGAACAACTCCCTGATTTATGTATTCAGGTCCACCTCAAGTAAAACGGGTGATTTCAATTCCTGTAAACAACCCCTCGTTCCTCACACATAAAGAACTAGCAAACTAGCATTAAATTGATCTTCAAAGGCACATCAGCAGACAGGCCAAGGACTCCACGAGGTGCCTGTTCTACTATCTCCTGTGAAACTGAACTCTTCAGGGCACCAGCAGAGACACCAGCAGAGACTGTATCTGTTCTGGACTGCAAGCACAGAGGAGGAACTGGCTGCTTCACTCTCACTGAACAGCTGTCACAAGTGAAAATAAAGCAGCTTGTGGTCTGAGTCAAATGCAAAGTAAATGCCTCTCCATTTACCAGGGGAGAAACAAAGAAGAAAGGGTTACTCTTCAACTGAGGCCTGTAGTGCTGTTCCCAAGCAAAAGAGGCTTGCACTAGGCCCAGGAAGGAGCTGTCAGGAGAAATGAGTGCCAATACTTGGCCCTACTTATACACAAGGACTAGATTAATTTGGTTTGTTTCTCTCCATCAATGTGATCAAAACAAGCTTTCTGTAAGTAACTTCCTTGTCACTGAGAGGAATGCCACATATAGGCAGGATGGGGAAAGTGGGTTTATTTCACCTTCCATTTTTCACTGGAAGGAACAGTAGGATTAAAGCTATTCAGCTCCACACTGCTTCTGAGATTATTCCAGTATGTCCAATCAGAGCACTGTAGGTACAGACATGGTCTCAAGGACCTTCTTGTCCTCTGCATATAAGGAGGTGCATCTCAGAGATCAAACCCTCATGTAATCAACTCCCAACTGTTGGAAATATGTTTGAAGGGGATTTAATGATAGAGTAACTTCAGTGTCATCAGTGTCTCATCCTATGAAAATCTGAGTAACTAGACCAGTGTCTTGAATCAAATGAAACAAACTTCTTAAAACAGTATTTTTAAATGCAAGTAGTCCTTGCAGGCAGAATGCAATGATACTCTTGATTAAAAAATACCCCAACCTGTTCCTTGTTGCTATAACTGCACAGAGCAATGAATTCCAACCTTTCCACATTCTCATATAGATTTTTGCCTTTCCAGCTGAAAGAGTCATTGCCTGGCAGGTTCATTTCCACCACTGGGCCTCTTTGCAATCTCTGTCAATTTGGTAATTTAAAAATCTTTTCTCATCAAATGCTAAAAATGGATTGATGCACTAAACGACAGCGAAATAAGAAAACAGAGAAGAAACCAGTCCTCAAATCTTTCAAATCTTAGCATCAAACCATCTTGACAAAAGTCAGATCTATCAAAAAGATGGAAAAAACTCTCCAAAAGTACAAAGAAAATATTTATACAGAATTAAACCACTGAGCTCAACAAAAACGGCACACCATGCAGTAAGAATGAAAGTACTTTCCCTCGTGCTCAGGCTGTGCAGCTTTCCGGTTCACTGGCAGAGCTCAAAGATCACTGCTTTTCACCTGCATTACATTTAGTCTGTATTTTTGGTGCAGATATCTAACAATAAGACCCGAAAAAAAAGAAATAAAAAACCCCAACCCTCAAACTCTAATGTATTTTTCCATCCTCATCTAATCAGAAAGTACAAGCATAAAAATATACAGTGGTGGAAAACCCCATCACTCAGTAAAAAACAACCCACGGGACAAACTCATGTGTGCAGCAACTAACCACAGTGCTCTTCAAACTCCCACGTGCTGGCTTCTGCCATTTTCTGCCCTTCTCCACAGCTTTTTTTTTAGTCAAAAGGTGGCTGATTCTCTCACCCTACAATGGTGATGGTCTCTCTTTCTCTGCACTAGTCAACCAAGGTACATCTTAAAGCACAGCCCTGACTTCATACAGTCTTTTATTATTTATTACTTTTATTATTTAGGGCATATGGCAGGAAAAACAGTTGCTGCTGTATGAAATCGAGCTCAGCCACATGTGAAAATTTTAAGTTTTAAAATGCTTATTCTCTTCCTTTTACTGAGAGGGAATCTGCAATTTTAGTCCCCCCAAAAAATTCCTAATTCTAAATCTACAAACTACATACACACTCACCCCTTCCCCCGCCCCAGACTATTCCATCTTACTTCAAAGTTTAATTAAAACCAAGTAGAAATATTTTAGCTGGAAGTTGGAATTGTTTAGTAATCAATGATGTGTATTTTTTTAATAGTACAGTCATTAAAATATACTTAGCAAACAAAGCCAATAGTTGTAAACCCCTACTAATTTCCAGTTAAAAAAATAAATCTGTTTCAATGGACACCTTTTTGACCACCGCTAGTTTGTAGCTATGCTACTTCCGTGGCACTGAAATGGCTGCTCAAGATTACGCTAAACAGACTAAATGCAGTCATCATCATCAAGACACCAAAATTTGCCAGTTCCAGACTCCAGCTGCAGAGCTCTGATGGAGACAGCAGTGAATGTGACAGAAAGGGAACAAAGTCACTTCTCATTTTGGTTTATTTATCTCACATGCCTCAAACAGGTGAATTTTCACACTTTTTTATCACTATTTTTATGTATATGTGTACATATTCTGGGTGATTTTTACAGGGTTAAACTGATTTAGATCAAGACTAAGGTCCTCTCTGCTTTTTTACAGTCAGTCATTATTTCTATTGTGACAACTCCTAGAGCTCTCATCTGCAATATGCAAACCACTAGACAAATAGAAAACAAAAAGACAGTTCCTGACCTATAGACCGTTTCATGAGAACTGCAGATTACAAGTCTCTTATCTGCTGCTGATTACTCCCCATTTACAAGGAATCTTCCTAGGGGATGAGAGAAAATACACCAAAATATGTGACAGACCAGATAAACTGTGTATAAATAAAGACTTTCAGTATTCTCTGAACATCATAAGCTTTTTCAAATAAGGAACATTAACCATTATTGTACCACAAAAAAAAATCATCTGGGACCTCTATCCAGCTCAAGATGTAGGAAGGGTCCACTAGAGAACTGGACAGATGCCGGTTTGCTTTTAACCCCACAACAGCATGCCTACTGTTCTCGGTGTGTTTGGCACCAGGGGATCTCGTTCCCTCATTGAAGTCATTGCTGAGTTCATGTCAATTCTCTTCTGAGTTGAGAAAGAGAGCAACAGACAGAAAGAGAAGCACGCATATGCTAGTACTGAGACTCCTGTCTGCTGACCTAAAAAAGGAATTGACATTAAGAAATGAAAAAATCCAGCTGGTCTGATTTCTTGCCAGACAATCTACCAGCCATGACCAAAACGTTCAGTTCTCAGGAGATCTGTGGAGGTGGGAAGACAGCTGGTGGTTTACAGCACCTGAAACAGGGCCCAAATCAGGGAATTGTGGAGTTGAGATCCTTGGGAACAGATACTTTTTACCAGTGAAAATCTTCTTCCTCTGTGGCCTGACACCATACCACAAAGTGATGAGTTTCCGGCCCTCTCCCCTTGCTGCAGCGCTGTGCAGAGGACCGAATGAGTAGTGCTTTGGCGGGAGGGATGGTGAAGACCAAGTAGAAGACAGCGGTTAAGTCAATTGCTTTCTGTAACCAAAGTTAAATTCTTTACCCCTCAGCTCAACTTCCTTCCCCTTCTAATGGTGCTCTTTGAGAAATTCCCTCTTTTCCTAAAATCTGGAATTATACTAATTTACACCACTCTCTTAGTACCCAGAGTTCTCTCCCACATTGCTCACCACTAAAACATAAAGCAGCTTCTTCCTTCAAACTTCTCCTATACAGTCTATATTTCTTCCTAATGCCCCCAAGACTAGAAGATAAAATCCCAAGCCATTGAGCTAAGGGGGAAAACAACCCCCCAAACAACCCATATCTGGAATTCTCCCGGCCTGCATATATAAAGGATGCATAGGTAGAAAAACAAAGTTTGCCCAATCATGGCATCTGGCAATGCTAGGGCCTTGTGACCCAGAAAATGCTTTTAATTATCACCTCACCAATCATGCTACAAGTTATTGCTGGGGTTTTTTTAATTTGTTTGTTTTTTATTGGTTTGTTTAGTTTCCTCAGGGAATTAAACAGATCATTGATATTAATCAGAAGGCATGTAGGAGGGAGGGGACATAATTCTAGAATTACATATGTGTAGGTCCCTTAAGGCTTGAATAAAGAAATAAGATTTAGAATCCCACTGACAGAGCAACTGAAGCCTTGCATGCTGCAAGCCTCAGCCCTCTGACCTACGCAGCCGTGGCATTATGATATCTGATTTTCCCAGGATGGTTAATCTCAGCTGCTAAACTTTATCAGTCTCTGCTAGTGTTTACCCATCATCTGGATTTGCCACTTCCAAACTTTCCAGACTGGAACCGAATAAGCCAGCTGTCACATTCCCCCCTCCCATATAACAGCCTAAAGCCTGGAAGCCTAAATGGCTGAATCCCAGAAAGGCAGAACAAAAGCTAATACAAGCCGGGGGGCGGAGAGGGAGATGCTGCTCTGAAACTGCAGTTCACAGCACTGTGGTCACGTTAGGATGCTGGGGTCTGAGATGCAGGCTGTATTCCCACAGCCTACATTTTTTTCCCATAAAATACATTCTGGTAAAGAAACAGTGTCATGGTAACTTAGCTCTCACACCCAGAAAATTGACACAGTGCAGGCAAAAGCAGCAGTACTCCAGGCAAGGTAGGAGTCAGTCTGCAAATGAACCTTCAAGTACACTTGAAAGTCAGGGTGCAGATGGGGGTAGGAGGGAGAGAGGCCAGATTCTGTTGCACAAGAAGTTCTCCATCAAAGTGACCGATAAAAGCATCGATTAGTACTAACTTACCCAGGGTGTTTCTGACATGGCTGCCTATCTCCCGAGGAGCAGGCTGATGGTATGCCTACACGGCAGATGGAAAAGGACAGTAGGTGTACGCAAGCTCATTTGACAGGAGCACTGAGGTCTTCCTTGGTAAATATATTTTGCCAGGAAGACACAGAGAGCATTGTGCTGCTACAGCCGCATCACTGCCAATACCTGAGTTTGCTCAATTAACACTAGCACTGACATCCTGTGGTGGATTTTCTCAATATATTTAGCATAAAATACCTTAGCAAATAACACTTTCTGATCACAGCCTAATTACATGGATTTGAACTAGTGAATTAAGTTATATATCCTTTTCACTCCTGAGCACAGGAGTATTTCAATAGTGGCCCTCTTTCAAATGTAGTCACTTCTTCATACAGAGGTTTGAAACATGCAATAATTAAGACTCCAGGGTGGGGCTGTTAACCATAAGAACTATGTTTAAAAATCAATGTTAAATAGTACTTCAAGTTGAGACTGTAATTCAAACCAAGTAAACTGTTTTACTCTGCATGATGACCATCACAATTTCTTCAAAAAATTAGTCTCCTTCAGTGTGCTTGACAGTGGCCCCATAGATTACAGTTGCAACAATTCCCTCTAGGTGTAAATAAAAACAACAATCTCAGAGCTGTAAAGCTTGGATCATGAGCCAGAGTTATCAAAACTGAAATTCCAGAATGAAACAATCCTCTTTCAGCCTGTTAACATGGAAAGAGAGGTCAGCCAAACATTTGGGGGCTAGAGATGACTGTTTGCAAATTACAGCTGTTCACATCTGGAGTTCAGATTTGGCCAAACTGTTAATACTATCCATCACAAAAGCTGAACTGGAAGAATGTTGTGGTTGTATGACTAGAAACATAAAAGTTAGGAAATACTAAATGCAAAAAGTGCTATGTGCAATTTCAGCTTTGCCTATCAAACACAGAAGAATGGACTCAATTATTTCTCACATTGAATATCACCAGGGCTGACTATAGCATTTCTTAACTGGTATCTAACCATAAATCTGCATTTGCCAAAATTGGTCTCACCGACCATATCTATTTCTCAGCTTAGAGAGGTCTGTGACACAAGCTGAAGGATGCAACCCCTCGTCTGACAGAGTATCATTTGGGCTGGCGCAGCAAACCCTACACACAGACACAGCAAATGTATCAGAGTACTCAAGAGTACCTTCACCATCACAGCTCGGAGTAGCTTCTGACCATACATTATTTGGGCACTTTCATGGGGTTTTTTTACACCCATGTACAGAAAATGTGTTCCCTCTTACTGTAAGATGTATGACAAAACATTTTAGTCCATGCAGACACCACTGGGCTCCCTGTTCAGAACTGACTCATCTACAAAGCTGAAAATGCATATATAAAAATGTACTTAGACACACACACACAGAGGCAGTATATAACATGGAGGATGTTAAAATGACTGAGGATTACAGGGGTCTGGCTTCACTCCTTGACTGACACAGACTTTCCAGGAGATTCTCAGCAAGTCAGTCCCCCTCTTCACAGCATAGTCACCGATCCTGGAGTGGAGGAGGTACAGGCTTTTTGATTCATCTCATTCTCAAAAAGGAATGACTTACTTTATCTGAACTAAGAAAATAAATTCAATTTTGGACAACAACCAAGACTGGAAAATTTCATCCTGATAAGCTTTTCTGACTGAAGACAGAGGGTTAGAAGGGAAACAGTTATACAATCTTAACTATAGGAGGTTCCTTCCGGTCCCGCTATAATGCAAAATATTCCAAGATGTGCCAAGTTTTCACTGTAGTCTGCATCAGGCAGAGACAGGACAACAAAATGCTCTGCAGAGAGCAATGCCTAAATTTAAAATGATCTCTTGACTGCAGGGACTCTTCTCTCCTGAGATGTATTATATTTTTTAAAGTCAATGAAAAAATAAAAAGTTGCAAAACACCACTTTCAATTCTTGGACTAAAAAATGGTTGAATGCTCTGGAGGCCAGTCAGGGCCAGAAAGAACTTTTTTCCCCTTTTTCCCAGATTTGGGAGGGGGGGGCAGGGCAGAGGGTAAGGGGAAAGGGAAAGAGCAAAGAGTGGTTGGTTTCGAATAGCAACATTGTCCAAAAGGGTGAAAGGGAACAGATGGCCATGGAGAATGCAGACTCAAAGCCCTAAAGAAAGGGCTATTTTGACAGATCTTGCTGTTTCCTATTCAAGCATGAACACACTGGCATGGAGAGTTAAGATGATACAAGGAACAACCTCTGTTCCCAGCAACTGACTATGGGCAACTGGCCTCTGAAGCTCCCTGAGAAAAACAACACGAGACAGACAGACAAACAGATATGGCAGCAAGCCCAGATCTCAGCCACCAGGAAAGGCAGAAAAAAAGCACCCTAAACCAAACCAAAAACCCCAAACAAACAAACAAAGCCCAACAAAAGAAAAAAAAACGAACAAAAAAACCCAAACAGCAACCGCCCCCCTCCCCAAAACTCCCAAACATCAGGAAGGCTGGAAACAGCTGCCTTTTCCTGGCTCCAGCACAGAGCATTAGAGCCTGTCCAGCATTTCTCATCTTGCTTTTCAGTGAAACCTCTTGAAGGGGTCACCCTCAAGCTGTTGGTCTTTGCCCTCAAGGGAAGTGAAAAAGAGGACAGCTCAGAGCTCCTCTGGCTCAATGAAAACTACTTCCTTTAATCACAAAGTTCTCTCTCCAGCAAAGGAAGAAGAGCTCTAAATATAAAAATGCAGAATTAATGTTGGATTTTTGCATGCAAAAAGGTTGGGAAATTTAAAGTTGGGGCTCCCACAGTACACGTAATTTGTTTGCATAGTATACAGTAGCGAGGCATTATATCCGAGGGCAGGGAGAATTGTACTCCTCGCTATGGGAAACACTGCTAATGTGTGCCCTGACTTCTTCTGTCATTGTTACCAAGAAAGTACATGAACAGCTGTTTCATTCACCAGCTCTGGGTATGTGCAACCAGATAGAGATTGCAGTTTTGAAGGACAGCTTCACATCCATACCCAAAATTTAGAGAGAGACCTGGGCCATTAATGGCAACCAAACTTCAGTGTTTCCCAAGTCCACAGAAGAAGGGATGAATCTCAAGTTTCTGAATTTCTGATTTATGTATGATTTCCATGTTGAAGGCAGAGTCTGAGGTACTGACTGTTTCCCAGCTGAAGCTTGCCTATGGGCAGAAGCACTGAGAGAAATCCTCCCTTTGCAGTGCAGCCCAGACCAGAGCAATGGTAGTTTCATGGAAGTTGCAGGGCGGAAAAGGGGACAAATGGTATAAACATTAACTGTCTTCACAATTGTTCCCTGAGGCGGGGAAATAGCTATCATCTCAATTTTAATAGCCTTCTTTTTAAAAATCATTGAAGGAAAAAAGATAATAAGGAACTGTGGGTGCTCACATGCCAGAACTCCAAATGAAGAAATGCAAATGCTACATGCTGATCCTATCTATGCCTTTGTTCCCTCATCTGTGAAACAGTATTTGTTAACTTTAGTCAATAAGTAGTAAAAGTGGAGAAAAATAGACACCAGGAACAAACCACCTCAGCATCCTTAGCCTCTAAAAAAATCTAAATTATTATCAAAGCTATAGTTTTCTACAGTATGTAAATAGTTCATGTTTTCTTGTTGTTTTCACAAAGGATAACAAATGAGGTCATTACTAGTTGCAATTGTTAATTAGTAACTAGATAGATAGGATCTAACTAGTATAAGGAGTCAAACAATAAAAAAATACTTTATTTTAGGCTAAATCAGATAAATTCTGCTTCTTTTCTTCTTAACCATGAGCTTCCTGAGACTAACTGCTCCAGGCTATACTTATTAAGGGAATCTCATAGGTGGATTACTGGCTAAGTATTGATAAACATTGGACTTGTAGATTCAACTTTCTTCCCTATCTTTCCTTGAGTAAAATCAACTTAGAACCCCATAATTTTCATTGTTTTACTTTGAGTGTACAAGTCCTTCTGTTCACTGCAAGTGTAACAAACAGCGCTCACAAACTGATTCCATCTTTCACGTTGCAGGACAGGTGGTCCTCCAGCATATTCCCACACATTCCAAATATTTTAAGTGTTCCACATCTGTTGTCTAAAACATTTTTAGTTCCCTGCAAGAACAGTAGGAGAAGAAAACAAGAAGTTATATATAAACATAGCAACTGACCTTTTATGCCACACGAGCTCTCTGTCATTTCAACAAGATTATAAATTTCAAGAGAGCCAATCTTAATTCGTTATACTATACAGCTATCGAAAGTTCTTGCAGAGAGAACAACTTGACAATTAACTTATGACAGCTGTAGTAGCCTCGAGAAAAAACCTGAGACTAGATACAACATTTTTTACCCCAAGTATCTGTTGATCTACAGGCAATCTTTAAAAATTAAAGAATTGAGGTGATTTACACATTTTCTGAACCTACAAACATCTCTTTCTGCTTAAAAAAAAAAAATCAACATATCTCCCATGTACGTATAAGCAATCTTGGTGGGATTTTTATAAGTGCTTATTGTTGGCCTGCAGCAGATATGGAAACACTAAATGCTTTTCATTTTTTTCCTCCTACACAAATGAACCTAATCAATGTACTTTAAACACATATGACTGCAAGTAATTCTTCTTACTGATGAAACAGAACCACTGGTCAAGATTTGAGGCCTGGAAATTACAAGCACTAATCGCATCTCAGCTACTAAGCTGCCTCTTAGGAGGCAGGAAATAACTGCCTGGGCTGTAACTGGGAGAGGTGGTGAGGGTTAGTATTTCGGCTGTCGCTCAAAGTGTTGCGAGATGGCAGCACCCACCAGCAGCTGGGAGTCTGGTTTGCATCTCAGTGCCAAAGCTGGCACGTCTCACTTTACCAGCACTGCAACTCCACTGGGCACTGGCTTGTTACAGACTGTAACAGGAGACTGTCCCCTGCTGCATGACCAGTGTCATTTCCAGCTACGTACGGGCATTCCTTCACGTGCTTTGCCAGCAGGACAACACACTAGCTCACAACTTGAGCTAGGAAAACTGATGCCTCATCGTATGAGATACTAGGAGAACAAACATGATCTCCAAAGCTATGTAATATAAACAAATGCGCAGCCTTTTGCTGTTGTTGTTTTATTTTTTAAATTAAAAAGAAACCTTCTTGTCTGAGCTCCAATAAAGTATTATAAGGAATCCCTGTGTGACAGACCTACGCCTCATGAAAAAGGAAGCCACTGTGCAACCATGTTAAAATAAGGTACAACTAGAACATGCAGCAAATGTCTTATTACTTCTCATGGAGCCAAGACTGAAACTCAGGCATTTAAGCAAACTTGCCCAAACTAATTTTGGAAGACAGGCTGCCTTTGCCCAGCCCTAAACCAATGCTGGCTGCAAGGCATCATATCTCAGCAGTGCTTAATGGCAACATGATGCTAGATATGAAGGAGGATGTAGACACCTTCACTGTAAACACAACTGGATATACAGTAAGTAGAACAGGCCCATGAAGATAAGGATTTTAGGGTTTTTTAAAACTCCGACCCACTCATCATAAACTCCAGGAGGACTCTGACATCCTGGTATCACAGTGAGAAGTGGAAAGACAAGAGAGAGAAAAGAGGGACAACCACAATGGGGCACATCACTGGTTACCACAGCTAATGCCAGAGGACTGAGAACTGTGGGAATTCTACTTAACTTTTCAATCCTACCTTTTGAGAAACAATTCTTAAGAAGACATGTAAGCAAGCTTAGCTCTGCAAAACAAGAAGCTGCCAAGGTTAAAAGACCACCTAAAAGTTAGAATAAACATTGCTTTCAACTAGGTACAAAGATTTATTTTTCATGTTTGTGGAATTTCATCAGCCAAAACGATAATTTAAAAAAAAAAAATTCCGCATGTCCAAAGGAACCAATTCAGTCAATTTCAGTGAAAAGCCTGATAACAAGGCCTTGTATTTGTGAATACACTTCCTGAACTTTTAAACTATATTGAATTCTTCTAAAGAAAAAACAAAAACATAAAGGTTAATAATTTTCACTAGCATTACAGGAGAGAAAATATCCTTCTGGATCTTTTTCTCTCCAGAATCTACAAAGGCCTGGACTAAATTCCAGTATGCACACAAAGCATTAACATGTCAGTGGATCACTTGACACAAACAGAAAAGCTTCAGAGCTGTGCTCTGGCCCCTCCAAATGCCCTATTGTCTCTGTAGTTCAGATGAAAAAGCACTTTTGCGGATCCCTGTAGACCGTGCTTCAGACAGTCTAATGAAAAGTTGGGCAGAAAGCACTTGTATGCAATTATATGATTACATGATTACTGGGACATTCTCTCATGAACAGCGTGGTGTTTCCCAGGTAAGCTCGAGCTGACTTTAGAGCAAGCAGAATTCACCTGGCACCAATAAATCATTTCTGATACCTGAGAGGTCAGCTGGCTTCCCTCACAAAGATTTGGATGGTACTGCCTTCTGGCTAGAGTTTCACTAGCTCTTCTTCACTCAATGAGTTATGTCTTCACTTTCATGGCAAGCCCTGCTGAAAGGCCCAGTGGTGCAGAGAGCAGCAGTGGTTACTGAGCGAAGGACAGTCTCTCCTCAGAAAACAACATTTGATCCTGTTTCTTTGAACAATGCTGACACAGTTTTGCTATTTTGTAGTAGATAAAAGAAAATACTTTTAAGTCACTGATGATCCCATAGTAGCACCAAGAGTATTAAAATGGAATCTAGACAGTGAGGGGAGACGGAGAAAGAACAGGGTAGGGTCTGCCTCTCAGATTTGCTGTGCAGTCCTGGCAATCTCCAGAATTTGCCAAAGAAATTGTATGAGAAAATATTCAAACTGTACAAATACAGTTCAAAGAGTCACACACTGTCATTACTCAACCACACCTTTTCTAAAACTGCAATTTCTGGAGTCAAGTGCTCCACTAAAACTAAGTCCTGGAGTTGAAATGCCACCTTCACATAGTGCTTGACCTGTCCAGTCCTTTGCAGACTGGAAAGACTTTGCTAATTAACTGCACAACCAGAGCTCAGATGTTTGCACAGTTCTGAGCTGGAGGCTCTGACTGCACATTTTTCTACAGCATTTCTGTCCTAACTCTACCAAGCAGTATTTGTGCTTTCCTTTGTGCCTCCAAAAGACTAGGAGTGCATTTAGAGTTCCCTGCTTAGCCTCCGCACTTTCACTATGTCTGCTGAGCTCAGTGTCCCAAGAGACTGCAATACTTGTCTCTGCCCAGCCAGCAGCAGATCAGTGCAGCTGGGTGCCAGGTCTCTGGATGCACACAGTTATGCAGCACTTCTGCCCAGCGGCGGAGCCCACTTGACAGTTTCCTCCCTCACTGCACTAGCTCTCTGGAGAACACTGATGTTCACTGCCCTCAGTTTCAAGTAGGCCTGTATCCATAACACAGTGTGTTTAAAACAACTTCTGAGGTCCATAATGAAGACACTGGGCAACAGCCCCTCTCCAGGGGTAAACTATATCCTCCTAAACTAAAGTTCATCTGTGCAATTTCATCCTTCTTGACTTTGCATCTGCAGAAGTAACTCCTGGGCTTTAGAGTTTCAACACTTTCTAGGCCAAGAACATTGCTTTGGACAGAACTACATGAAAACCTGAGCATAGGTAGACTCCACATTGTACAGTTGGGGTTTTTTGTGGGAAAAGATAGAAAAGAGTGAGTTGCAAAAGACAAACACTACTCAACACACAACTGGAAGGTTGTCTAGTCACACAAAGTCTTGAAAAACTGCAACTTGCATTGAAAAGCAGCTGTGTTCATGTAAATGAAAGATGGTAAAACCAATTTGCAGCGAGTACTATGTCATACCATCCTAACCTGATAATAAATAGTACTATCTGATACATGAAAATCTGTTACTTTCACCAATGGAATGGCTACTTGGCTGACAACTATGCCAGCAGCATGCTGCAAGGACTGCTCCCTAAGTTGTGACACATCTCCATCCTTTCAACACTTCTGTTGCACTGAACTTCTGAAGATTCAACAGCAGAATTTGAGGGTGACTTGCTAACCTGCCCATCCAGTGATCTGAAGCATATGGCTGTTTTTCAGCATAACCTAATTGCCAGAAAGTAAAGCAAGTTTAGTCACTGACCAATGACCATTAAAGGTATTTCTACTTCATATATAACCCTAACCTATCTTCTCCAAAAAGCAGCACTGTGACTTCATTATCTTGGAATCAGTGAAGGCAACTGGCTTCTGCTTCTGGAAAGCAACGTCATGGGGAAGTTCATTCTGCTTGATGTGACAAAAGAGAAATACAACAGGAAGACCATTCTATACCACATAGTAAAAACAAGTAACTGCTGCTTTTCCACCTCTTCTGGTGCTGCCTATTCTACCTTAGGCAGAAACTCCAGGATTTGATTACATTACACTGAAACAATTCAAATTTTTTCACACTTGAGCTAGAGGTATGTAAAACAAATAACATGAGCAGTGTGATGAAGTACAACCCCTGGGGAATTTCACATATGTTTCTCAGGCAGAACTCGTACTATGATTCTGAGCCCTTGATTTTGAAAAGCAGATGAACAAGAACAGTAATTAAAAAGCAGAACAATTATGAGATCAACCTTGTTACCAGGTAACAGTATGATTAAAGATAATATACTTGACATACATCAGAAAGGACTAAATATGGACTAAGTAGTGTGTTAGTGACTGTGGCTAAACAACTTCTTTTCTTCTCGTGAAACCTACTTTGAATTTTTCCCTTACATAAGCTCTCTTAAAGGCTCTACACTGGCAGAAAGTTTCTGTAACTGACAGAAGGCTGATCGGTGGCCTAAGTGAATTGAGAGACTCCGAGTTAACCCACAGTAGCACAGATCCATCTCACGGAGCCTTGCACCCAATCTCATGCATGAAGCAAAGAGTTCACAAAAACCTAGAGGCCCAAACAATGTGCAAAGATTAATTTCCTCTGTAAAACAGGGTTTGGACAAGCGGAAAGACCGATTTATTATCTGCACACTTTCAAGGCAGGAGAAAAGTACAAAAGCATGTGTAGAATTGTTCTTTGAGGATGCTGCATGAAGAAATACAACTAGTCTGCCTTCAAGGCACAGGAGACCTGGAAAGCACATAGTGACAGTGACACTGCCTCGAGTTTCTGAAATAGACAGAAGAAAGCAAGCACTTTTTTTCTGAAGGGCAATGCCCGTGACCATTTTACTGATGCTGGCTGAATGCTGGTTAGTGATAACTTAGGTAGCCTGGTTTAGTATCACTCAGATATGAAATGAACATGCTCTACATATTCATTTGCCATCTACACTACATATTCTATAGTTCTAAACTGAACAAAAGTCTTCATTTAATTATCATGCCATAATCATGATAAAAAGAAAACTATTTAGGAAGCAGTAGACAGAAAAGTGCCTCCTGGATACTGTTGGCCATTACGATATTCTGTAACCTCCATTTACTTTCAATGCGGGGCATATCTACAGGCAAAGCTTGCAGCCACAAATAAGAAATGTCTAGATATTTGGTACCTACTGGAGGCCAACTATTCTTCAAAATCTTTTATGTTGGCTCTAACAGATGTGCCTCAGTTCTCACAGCAAAGTAATTACTGGAAGAGATTTATAATTGCTCAAACTAGATAACCAGAATGGACTGTTCTTTCCCTAATTTCTAACAATTTTTTTTCCAGTAAGGAAGACTAATCCTCAAAACAACCTTTAAAAATACTGAATGAAAATTAATCATATGAAATTAAATAACTTGTTCTGTAAAGGAGTAATAGGACTTCCATAATTTATTTTGGAACGATATACAGGTTTAAATTTTGACCTTGCTAGTATCATCAGCTTAGGTAAAATAAAGCTCATAATATGTGGTCCACTCAAAAATGAGGCCATGTAACTATATTACCATGTAATGTACTTCCAAAGTGAGCCAACAATATCAAGCTACTATGGAAATCCATCAGAATTTGATAAGAGGTCAAGAAATTCACGTTTCCAACTCAGTGAAACATGATTTGTTGGTAAAATGACAGCTCATGCATCAAAAGCCAGAAAATGGAAGCACTCTCTTGTACTTGCTCATTTTACAAGGTGGGGTACTTGGATTCAAAGCTTTGCTGCTAACTGCAGATTTGTATTACAGCTTTCTAATTTCCACCTGCAGATAGGTATGTGTACTCATCTGTTCCAGCAGAAGTAAGATTTGTAGGAACATCTTTGGTGACAAATTTGGGCCTAGTTGCTAAAACAGTTTTACGTCTGTAGTTTCCAGCCATTTCTGGTGAACAGAAGATCATCAACAGCTTGCAGCCATGGCTAACCTACATTCATGCCCACTGAATCAAATGAACAACTTGGATATGCTACACTTCAACATTGACTATGCTGGTAATATTTCCTAACCAGAGCCGGTAAAAGCAACCCAAAACAAGACCACACCTGATTTAGTCAATCTGCTAAAGATGAAATGCTTTGTGAAAACCTGTACATGCCAGTAAATCTTCTGACAGACACAGGCCATGTTGATACCTGCCAAGCAGATTTCCTGCTGAATCCTGCTGCTTTCCAGCCCACCCTCTGGCAGCCTGCCCAGATGATGGCTTTGGACTGAGGACCTAGGACCTGCAAGGAAACAGCTTAGGAGGGGTAAGAATGGGAGAGGGCATCCACATTCACATTTCTTCAAAAAAGTATGTAGTATTTCCAAAAAATACTTAAATTTGTGTTTTCCCATTCCAATTACAAGTATTTTCTGAAAACTTAGAAATTATTGCACAGCAAGAAATATCATTTACCAGTCACTCCTATTAAGAAGAACAACAGTATTAATCCTTTACTGGAAAGCAGATCAATTGCCTCTCAAGTGGCCTTCCCTTTTCCCTCCCTTCACCACAGTATGAAATTTTCATTCTTACCTGGAGTCATACTGTAACTTTTAGTTTGGGAAACTATCACACAACTGTTTTCCAGGCCATCTGACCAGTCTCCTACTGTAACATCTGATCATTGTTGGCTGGGACGGTGCACACAGACCTCTCATACTATAACCAAATGACTTTCAAGAAGGAAGAGGCAACTTGAAAGACTAATTTACATTATCAAAGGCCAGACAAAAATTGGAGAACAGGGATATTTCATCTCTGATAAATTACCAATCCTTACCTTTGCTTATGTGCAGACATAGCATACCTCTAGAGTACCTTAGAAAGAACTGGTACTTACTAACAATGAACTAGTACTTACTTCCATGGTATTTGACCCTAAATGTGGATATACTTTGTACATGCAATATAGGGAGAGCTATGGCTCAAACACATTTGTTGCCATTCAAATGTTACAGTGGCAAAACCAACTTAATGCCTAGGAAAAGCTGCCCAAATTCTGTAGGAATACTAACAAACTTTACTGCTTTTCCTGGTGTCTCTCTAGGCAAGGTAAACATAACCCTTTTTTTAAAGGCAAGCACTGCAAAAGAAACCCAGATTACTTGGCTGGGCTTGTATGATCAGGTTTTTGAATTTAGCCAAGGCATGTTATAGCGTATCTCTTGCAAGAAGTGCCACAGGAATTTCAATGAGTTCAAACATTGAAAACAACAGACTTGTGCTTCATTTGAAGGACAGCATTTCAGCAAAAAGAGTGCCTCTTTATGCTCTTTATATCACTCCAGTGACTATCTAAGTGCGAACCTAGCAGAAAATAAGATGCTTACTGAACAATCATTAATATTTTGTGCCCAACAAAAGTTTATCATGATGGTTTCAGCCCAATCCTACTTTATTTACAAGACACAGCAAGATAAGAGCCAGAGGCACCACAGTCATTTGTCAGTGAGCACTCACAGCTAACTACACCAAGAACACACTCATGAAACACTGAAATTAGTCATTCTCCACTGGCTTCTCTAGATCATCTCTTTAGATGTACTAACTTATTTAAGCAATAACCATTGCAACTGATGAAATTACAGAAGGTACAGAAACAGTTTTCAAACACCAGCAATACACTTAATTGTACTGGTAATGCTCTCCAAAGGCATTGCTGTGGGGTTAAAACTACAATGAAACAACATATTTTGGTCTGACTTTACAAGTGCTCGGTGTCTGTTAGACTTTTGTTGACAGAGTGGAGACTGGGACTGAAAGCTGTAGTCACTGGCAGAACACTGCTTGCCATTAGTGCAAATCAGTGTGAAATACACCAGCTTCAGTCTTCCCCTTGACAACATACAGAAATAGTGCTGAGTTTGGTTAACATAGCTGTAGCTGTATGGTATCTCCTCAGTTCAGACAGAAAGGGAAGAGTAAACAAGGCACTGAAAGGAATTTGCCATACCACAAGTGTCTTGTCATATCCCAAGCAAAATACAGGTAGTGTATAAATCAATTTGGAACATAATATTAAAGACTGAAGTATGTAATGGCTGCAAAAGGGTCTAAATTGTTCTCATTCAAGCCATTATACTGTCCAATTTTTTTCTTCCTCAGAGAAAAAAAATCCATAGAAAAAAGAAAGGAAACAAGGAGAACTTAGTGTGGTCAGGCCGTTGTTTCATTGTCTACAACTGCAAGCTCCCCACCTTCAGGAACAGGGAAGGAGAAAAAAAGAGTTCATTTACCGCACAGAATTCTGCAGTGAGATATACATAGAAACTGACTCATTCTCTTGTAAAATAGAGTGCTTTCTGGGCCAAACAGCAATATATCAAACCCAAAACACATCAAACAGTGCTAATATTTATATCAGTGTTAATAATGACTTCGGAATGAAAGAATACAGTTCCTTTCTATCCTAAATTTGGTGTTAGCTTCAAAACCATATACATAAATGAGATACATCAATGGAAAATATCAAAGCTTGTTTGCCTCCACAACATAGCTCTGGTATTTCCATCAGTGTTCTCGAATCTTAGCAAATATTTGCTAAAAACAAATGGCTGGTAACTATGTTTCTCTGTTACTGTGTTAATGTTTTACTGCTTTAAACGTTATGATTTTTTTCAAGTTAATCACAGCTCCATGTTTAATCTCATCTGTAAGCAGATACATCAATATTTTAGATTTTATGTACTCTGACTCAAACTTTATTTCAGAAAAAAAGTTATGAACATAAAGCAAAACCGACCATATCTGCTGAAACACTCCCTGCATAAGGTTCCTTTACACACTCTCTCTAGCACACAATTCACTTCTTTTGATTGCTGTATTTGAGGCTGTAACACAATAGCTGCTTAACAGCTCTACAGCTGTACCATTTAGCAGCTTGGGGTAAGAAGTGAATCAAACTGTATTCAACAACTTGTATTTACCAGGTAGAAAAAACACAGAATATATATATGCAGAATAACGCAGAAAAATCTGTCCCAAGGGTGACTTATTACACTGAGTACCTATCCTAAAAAGCAGCAAAAACTTTGTTATAGCAAGATATTTTCTACAATACAGAGTGATTATTAGACATCTGGTATTACAGTCAGAAGCTTGGTTTTCTTTTCTGGTTTTTTTTTTGAGTTTTCTTTCTTTTTTTTTTATTAAGTGTGTAACTACAAGGCAGACACTTGCACTATACTGCTGCTGTTTCTGGATTTATCTTTTAAAGTTACAGATGTAAAAACATCCTGGAAAACCTAAACCAAAGTTCTTTTGAAAAATACAGTTTCATCCAAATAGAATCACTAACAAATAAAGCCATAAAATCAGAGGCTGCCCTAAGTACACTCTAATGAGCCCTTGGATTAACTGAGTTTGCAATGAATTCTAACATACATATAAATTTTGCGTACCTTTTGGGTTTTCTGGCAATCACATTGCACAGTCTTCATTATTACCCATATGGGAGTTTTGCCACATTAATGGAATTAACATGCTGCTTTTCTTTTCCTAGCAAGAGTTCTTAAACGATTTTACAGGTTTTTGTGCCTCAGTTCTGCTTTCCACGTTAGAGCCGGCGTATCTAGCAGCAGTGGCCCACTGTGGAGGACACGCACCATTTCAGCACTGGCTCAGAAGAATGCGTTGCTTGGGATGCACATGTTCTCCACTTGAGCAAACCACTGAAATAACTATCACTAAAATAAATATTTATCAACTCAGCTATAACTATTTCCCTTTCATACCAGAGAGTGCTGGACAACAGACAAGAATGTTAATGACTTAACTATTCATTCTTTTTATATGCCTCATTTAATTGATTAAAATCACATCAAACATACATGTGTGGGGCTTGTAAGTCCCACCTGCTCCAGTATGGTAGGGAAATCTGTTGCATATGTTAATTCTCCCAGCAGAACATTACATCCTGCTCTCTCTGCAAGGTAAAGAGCTATGTTTCTTTCAAAAATGACAATTTAGGTTCTTACGTAGCTGATTCCCAAAGGTAAAGAAACTGCAGTCTCAAGGGATCTGAAGTGTTACTCTGAATTTTCAGATGTTTGTAGTAGTACCTTCACTTTTTTTTACCCCCTCTTTTGCATATATCCCATTCCCACTCAGGACAAGGCTGCTTTTCATTAGCTTCAGTGAGATTCCACTGTAAGACTCCCCAGCACCTACTGTGACTGCTGCTTTGTCCAATCTAACTTGTCATAAATTGACTTCACTGCTACCCAACAACACAAGTTCTCTATGGCATGGAAAGTAATAACGTGGTGAATGTTCCTCTTAAAAGATTTTATCAGTGATGCCATTTCCTAGTACAAAACTGCTTCACACATTTGGGGGGGTGAAGGAGGGGGGGAAGAGAGGGGGCAGGGAGCAAGGGGAGATAATTGTCTGAGATCAGCATCAAACCTTGCCTCATCTCCCAAGGGTGATGAATCATGCACCCTGCTCAGAATAAACACATCCTCATCAAAAGGGACTGTTGGATGGATCAAATGGAAAACACCGTAACCGGAAGATTTTGTTTGCCTGTAGATGCCACTCCACTGCATAAAGAGAAAAAAGAAATTAAGTTGCTGTTTTGTGGTTAACTTGCTGTCCCAAATACATTTCAAGTCCTCTCACTAAAAGCAGGTTCATTTTTTCCCCTGTGCAATCCAGTTTTTAAAGGATTCAGATTACCATTTAACTTTGCACTGTGAACATCTCACTGCTCTTTATGGTATAGCTAACAGCCAGTTGCCACCTAGAAATGTGTATTTTGCACAATCATCCATTATTTTTGGATGGCTTAAGGAAGAAGATGCATCAGTGACGAGAGAAGGGAGAAGAGAAAAAAATAAATTAGAGAGGGGAGCCAAGACTGAAATGGGACAGTGGCAGGAAATGGAGCAGGGTGGGGATAGATGAGCTCTGTGACAGCAGGGAATGGTAAACTGGCTGGAGCTGACAAAGCATCGAGAGGAGACTCCAGAGAGCAAAGAACAGTGACGTGTTTATGTACTGTACTTGTACTCCATGGACTATCCTAGTTTTTTAAAGAAATTTTGATAGTTTTTTTATTACACTGTACTGATCACGTTCTGTAAAATTCACTGTAGAGTTTTTTGTAGTCCTTCTTTATCATCTCTTAATTGTCTAGAAGGATATTTTTATGCTTTTTCAGGGCTATGGAGATCAACTGGAAACCCTAGTACATCATCACTAAGTACCTCTTCTTATTCTCAGGAATACCTCTATGTACTCAGAGAAGATCCTCAGGTTTCAAGGTTTTTCTCCACTTCACGTTAAAAGCAAAAGTAACCTGTCTTCTCAGATAGAGTGCACACGATTTGCTAGGTCTTTACGCTGAAAGAAAGACGGTATAGCTGTAGCAATTTGAAATTGCTATTAGCTGAGCTCTGCAAAACCAGCTATCACTGGATTTAGAACAATTGCAGTTTATTGTCCTTTTTTTCTACTTTTCTTTACTTCTCTTAAAGAGGTATGTGCCTCATGTTCATAAGCAGTTTAATTAATTCACACTTTAATTATTTTCACAAGCAGTGAAATAACTAGATACTTGCCATGCCAGCATCACTTAATGAAGTCACTGTATTTCCATCATCCGAAAAAAAGTGCACCTGGTATTCTGTTGCTCAAGCAAGCAAAGAGGTCAAGTGATATAAGACAATACCTGCTGCAAAAAGTTATGCAACAACATTTGAGCAGAAAAAAGGGACATATTTATACATATCACAGTGAAATTAGACAAGTTACAATTCCATTACTGTGGCATCTTACTTGTCCAGGGAAGCTGAAAGTAAAACTGAAAAACTCCAAAAAATGCTATTTGTCTTGGAGATACCACCCCTCCTCCAGATCAAACACACTCAGATATTGAACATCATCTCTCATCCCACATCTACCAAAACTGAAGACATACAAACATATTTATTCTCAATGCTGCATGCTACCTTCATCTATTTGTCACTGTTCTGTACCTGACTGAAAGTAACTAATGATGGACACTCATTTTTATGAGACAGCAGGAAGACAGCCTTCCTCCAAAGACTGTCCATCTCTTCTTTTCCAATGAATTTTAATCTGTACTTTTATTCTCTAAAATTCCCAGTCTCTCACAGACCAAATCTCTGTATCACTGTGAAGTGTCTCCCAGTTGCCAAAGTAACTCATTTGCCACTAAAACAAACTAAACATTGTTTTAAAGGCAATTTAACACTTGCTCTATGTGGTGTATTTGAAATCTCAAAAAAAGTGCTTCATTTTCATCTGCATAGTGCTAGAAAATGGGTTTGTGTACCGACTTCTCAACTGGCCAGCTTATAAATGCCAAGAAGTTGCAACGCCTGGAATCATCTGATTAACTGCTCAGTTTCTTTGCCTCAAGTTTTTACGAAATTGATCTCAAACTTTCCTGAAGTTTGCTCAGTCAGAGTCAGAGTCAGTGAAATGCCTGTTGTAATATAACACCTCCAATAGATAGAACAATACTTATTCTGTGGAGAAAAAATGCAGTATAGCTGAAATCTGAGTCCATTTTGCGTAACTGTTTCTTACTGTACCTTACTGTGCCTTTTCCAGGCTGTGGTATGTTGAACAGATAACCTGTGTAAGCTAAGGGAAGTGAGGTCAGGTCTCAAGGTTAAGCAGAAGGCTCATGTTAGGACCATTACAACACCCAGGGATGCTAGGGTGAAACATGAGGCTGCACAATGTTAGGTAACTGAGAATAACAACAGCCACAGACACAAGTGAAAAGATGGACTTCCTTTCGCTTGGTTGAAGTAATACTGTACACTAAAACACAACGTCCGAGAAGTCCTGGACTACCAAAACTATTTCCTAAGATAAGCCTGCACTGAATTTGAATGGTACCTTACAGTGAGCCAGCCCTTTGAATCAACTGCAGCAAGAGGCAGTCTAGGCCAAGCACAGGTTGTGAAAGGGGGCAGAGGGTAGAAAAAATTTATGACAGCATGAACCTACTTTCCTACTCTGAGCATACAGGCTTAGACAGGGGAGAACCAGTTTCCTGCCTTGGAGCACAAAATCTCTGCTGCACAGAAGGCAGCTAAAAATTTCCTATTTCATGTAGGCTCCAGACTCAGAGTGTGGTTCAAAGAGTGGGATTTCAAAGGATCAGGCAGAAGACCCTGGTAAAAACGGTATCCCAGATGAGGAGGATCACTGCTCCGAACTTCTGCTTCTTAAAATTTCCTTATACTGTTTATTCCCTATTCTTTTCTACTCATTATAGCAGGATAATGGAGAGGAAAAAGTTTTCCAGCTGCACCTCTTCTTGCAAATTCTGTGATGGGGCAGTGTGTTGCATTGACAGGGTGGTTGTCCTCACAGGGCTCACTCCATATCCATGCCCAAGCCAGCAACAGGCAGAGCCTGTGTTCAGCAGGGGGGAGCCAAAGACAGTTACCCCCCTCCTCTCACTGCTTTCCAAATTCAGTCTTTCTGAAAACCGATGTTGACCAGATGGGCCCTAGATTTTAATAGCTGTGTGAAAAGAAGAAGGGATGTCTCCTGATGTGCTTGTGCTGAACAGAAAACCCACCTCAGGCGGTAACATGCCAAGAGTTGCCCATTTGAAAACAAAACAAAAAACCTGGATGCTTTATATCAGTGGAAGCTGCAGAGTGGTTCACACTGGAACTGTGCACGCACACAAACACACAACAGGCCTCACAGTGCAAATGAAGGGGCTTATTAGAGATGAAAGAAGGCCTCACATCATCCCTTGTAAGGGACCATTGTCTCCCTTTCTGCTACAGTGGTCTGTGAAGCTGTGGGAAACAAATGACCTTCGAGCCACAGCGCTGTGTGCAACTGCAAAAGAAATGGAAGGGGGAAGGGGAGGGGGTTCTGTGGGAGGGCCAGCATCCTCACTCTCCAGCCTTCCAACAGCCCCACCATGCCATCCGTGTGCACAGCATGGAGGTGATTCGCGTGCCTCCAGCTCCTGCTGCAGCCCAGTCAGCAACAAAACTGGAATCTGAGCTGAGACAGCAAGACACCCTTCCCCACCAGCACAAGGGGTTTTTCCACCTGGCAGCCTGGCTGGTTACTCAAACTTAATAGCTGAAGGTATGCTTCAGACCTTCTGCTTTTCATTTGTATTTTTTCACACCATTAATAAGGGACAAAAAAACCTGCTTCACTTGGAAGAAGGATGGACAGGGACAAACAAAAGAGAAATGAACAACAAGTAAATGAAGCACTGGGGAAAAGAGACAGAAAGGACAGGTACAGCACACAAAGCAATAAGCACCTATAGCTGATGCTTGTCCCGTGTCCATTACTGAGTTTCTGGTTGAGAGATACTGGGAGATGCAAAGGAGAGTTAAACAGTAGACAAGCACATGCACTACCCATACTACTTTGAATATAAAACATCCTCATTTATTCTTTCTGGTCTCCTCTTTTTTGCTTGCTTCTCATAATCTTCCTTCCAATCGTTTGATCAATCTTTAGTCTGTCACACCTAAATGGAAGACCAATCCTCTATTATATTCAGCTTTGCTCTGGAGAACGAGACTAGTATTTTTGATCCGACTAAATTCTACCAAGATGTGAAGTGCAGCATCTTTGAGAAGTCCTTTGGTTCAGGATCTAAATTTCTCCTAACTCATCAACAGAAAAACTGTGTTTTCCACTCAGAAGCTGATTCAATATTTCTGCCTTCATATTTGGGTATCAGTAAACACTACAGGAATAATCATCTCTCTGTAGTGCTTACTGTCATACCAGGCTGCCAGAGCTAAAGAGGATGCTCCTAGCTGTACCAGGGAGAGAATTATCTCTTGGAGCAAGAGAAAATAGCACAGATATAACTATATTCAGAACTGTGGACAACATTCAACTTAGCTTTCACTGAATTTCTTCGAAACTAATTATAACACCAGAAAGTGCATGCAGTAAACTGCCTTTGAAATAACCACCTTCTTTACAGGATGAAAAAGAAGAGAATATTATCACTATCACGATTTCTATATTTAAAAATTTGCAAGATGCTCACACACTTGGGTAGCATGGTGATAACTGCATATGCAAGGTGGTTTTTTTATTTAGACAACTCTAAAATATATGGTATTTGTAATTAAAATTACCAATAGTTATGTTAACTGTAACACAATTTAAAAAAAAAAAGTTAATATACTTTTCCATGATGAATTCTCTTTGGCTATTTTGTTTAATATAACTCAAGCTGAAGCCACTCTCTTAAGCCCAGCACTACACAGTCTGACTTGCAAAGGCATTCAGGAAATACCCAAGGCTAAACAAAACTGTTCTTAATTATTTTAAGTTCATAAAACCAGCTCTGTATAAGGTTCTGAATTCCTTTTTAGTTAATAGAAATACCCCTACAGCTGGAACCCAGACTACAGCTCTAGCCACCTCTCTTTCCAATGTCAACAAAATTTTCCGCTTCTGTCACAAGATTTTGACAGTTCTTACAACATCAATGAATCAAGTGTTGTGGTCTCTCTAGAAAAGCTGCATTATCCCCAGTGCACATAAAAGGAGAATCAGCATAAAGACAGCTTTGGGGTTGTTATAACCCACAGGTTACACTGAAAAGTGAAAAATGGAGATGGGGAGAGAAGCATTGACCTTATAGCTGGTCAGGTACTAAACACATTGAAGTTAACCAAACTTGGATTAAAAGTAGTAAAATGCATTCAGGACACAGAGTCAAGAAGCAAGGAAAGCAAAAATCTGGAAGACCCTTCAGCAGCCCCAACTCTCACAATCCAGTGGGAGAAAGCAGAATCCACAGTGCAGCACAGGTTTGTACTGACATTTGTTATTTCCCAGAACAGGATTATATACTGTCCGATGTAATTGGGTAAAAAAACCCCACAAAACACTTTCAAACTTTGCTTAAGTCCTTCAGGAAGTTGATGGTAAAGCCAGGTACAGAAGGCAGGTCTCCGGATGCCTAGTCCTGTAACTTCAGAAAAGACATGTATGCATATGTAAACAATGTCTATATATAACATATATGGACTGTATCTGAAAGCTTAGGAACATAACCACGGTACAGAGGCCTGAGCCAGCATCTGAGAAATAGGAAGTTAAATCTCTGTAATGAAACTTGGCTTTACATACTGCCTTCCATGTTCCCTCTTCTCGGCAAACAATAATTACATAAATGGTTTTCACTGACCGTTCAGAGTGAAATGAAAAACACATCACATGAAGAGAAACCAGTGAACTAGTAAACAGGATTGTTCACAACCTTTTGGTTTTAGTAGTCTCAGATAGGGAATTGCCTAAGGTTTTCTATTTATTTTGCTGATGGTAATTCCAATAAGCACCTACACACAACAAAGTTAATTAAAATGATTGCACAATCTATGAATACATATTTGTTAAACACAGTAACTACACAGTGACATGTGAAAGACAGCCCATAACCTTCAGATTTACTAATTCCAAAGAACAATAAACCAGATTAAATATAAATATCGAAACCCAGGAGACCACAACCCTGAGCACTGTTATGCACTGCTTATGTACTCTGCAGGTAGAAAAGTATGACCATAGAAATCAACAAAACCAGTCTACAGAGAATCACTTCAATGCAGTGAGGCCAGCACAGAGTTCCCAATACCATGTTCTCCTCCTTCCCCAGACCAATGCAAACACAGTCACTATGAAATGGAAAATAGACAGCACTGACTCATTCTCTAAGGTTCTTCTTTTTAATTCCATTTTAAAGTCCCCTGAAACAAGTCAAGTTGCTTTAGTTCAGTTCTAAAACTCTAAGATCAGCTTGCATCAAAAATAATCAGGGCAGAGTGAAGGTAAGCCAAATACACACACATTCTATTCACCATTTATTAACATCCATCCCAATTATTTTCCCAAAGAAAATATTCCCAGATAGATAGTGAGTTGTTTAAAGCTCTGTCCTGCAGAAGAAGTACCAATCTGGCTCTCATTTTAGTGTGGTTTCACAAAGCAGCTGCTTGTGTTTACAGTCACCAGCAAACAATCCAGCTTTTTAATCAAACAAGAGCTGCATGGGTACCTTTGCCCATGGCTATGGGAATCCAATCACTCTGGAAAACAAACCTTTTACAATAATACTAAGGGGCCCTCAGCGGATGTATGGGACTAGAGAGGCATGCTTTTTGAGAAAAAAGGTTTATAGTTGGCAGCATTCTCCATCCTGGGTCAATATACTGGGCTCAGTACCAAACTTCAAACTTTCAAAAGGGCCCGAGAGTCAGTTTTCTTTCTTCTCCCTCCAAATCATGTTCTTTCTGTCTAATGTGCCTATGTCCTCCTTTTTTTCCCCACTGCATACACAGAAATACAATAAAATATTAATTCAGATCTACAATAAAATAAGGTGGACAATGCAGAGAGGATACACTACATTTTTCCGCTGTGAACAATCGTGTGATAGTACTTACCTAGAGGTTGATCAGAACGTGTGAGCTTCTCTCCACATTTCACTTAGGCTTTGTAGAGACCTTTCTCTACTGCTGGCCTGCTTGGAGCTGTTGCTGACAAGTACAAGGTGTGCAATTTTTAGTTTCTAACAAGCCAAGACCAGTTGCTCATTTGTCTAGAAGTGAGTTAAAGACTGATACATCAATGGTGTACCTCACACGGGTTCAAACTGAAACTTATATTGGCCAAGATTCCTCTTTCTTGCACTGATATGTACATTCAGCTATCGAGGGAGAAGTGAGTGAGTTTAAATGCTGCATCTCTAGACTTGGAAAGGCAAAAAGTGTATCTCAGTGAGAAGCAACTGCTGGTTGTTCCTCCTCCTGGTCATTGCCTAGCAACTCACAGCATACTCACCTGTTGTATTTTGAAACCCAGACCTCTGAGCCGCTCAATCTGGCTTCTTTTCCATATGGAAAGAAACATTTACAATACACTTTGCAATCTTTGCCATTCCTGTCCACAAAGCTTCCATAAGAAATGCCTATGTGATCTATGAAAACAGGATTCTACCAGGATGTTTTTTCCCTTCTAAGAAGGAAACACAGCTTAAAACAGCTAATACACTAGAAAAGCCCACTAGAAGTGACACAGGCACAGAAGGCTTTAACTTGACTTGAAAGGAGCACAGCCTCTTCTCTTGAAGCCAAGTAACATGAGCCAGTTTAGTTAATGAAGTCTTCCTCATTCCATCAGGAATTCCAGAGCAAATTTGAAGACTTCTGTCTTCAGAAAAATTTTAGATAGTCTCACAGATGCTCCACTGAACAAAAAGTTGGGGAAGGCCACAAAGAGAATGCAAACACACTTGAGCTGGTCTACAGACTGATGGAGGACATCAATCCAACAACAAATAATAATAATAAAAAAGGCATCATATGAGCAACTGGGCGCCAGACTCAAAGATTCACTATGATTGTCCAACTAACAGAAGAAGGGCTTCTCCATGTTTTGTCATTGCAGGTGGTGCTGTAGATATTAAGAACCACTAAAAATTGGTTTTCCCACAAAGTTACTTCAAGCAGATCACTGCTAAAAGACTCAGCAAGTGGCAACCTGGAGACACTGTGTTTTCGTTTTATATGGCATTTGCTTTCTCTGGGATTCCCTAGCCTAGGTAATGCATAATCCTTTCCAACAAAGCATCACTGTTCAGACAATTCCCAAGACAGCAGCTAAAGGAAAAAATAATAACCCTTAGCAAAAAATACACAAACAGTGATCTGCAATATAAAAGAAAACCCACTTAGATACATAACTAAACAGGAAACTGAAGTGTCTTGAGTTTAAATGAGGGGAAGTTGCAAATGAGTTCTAGGTCTCTAGAGAATAAAAGCATTATAGCCTTATGGCCATGGTCAGCAAAGATCTTTTTTGTTCTATCTCCTCAAAACCTGAAGTCTGTGATCTCTATCAAGCGAGCATGAGGGAAGATTAATTCCATCTTCATTAACTTCTTGAGTTTTTTTTGCCCTGAACACAAGTCCAAAATTGCACACAGCACCCTTATACAAAAAGCAGTCCCTGGGTTTCGTAATCTGGGTTATCCTTCCCAGGCAAATGCAGTTTATTACATGGAGGAATGCCAAACCTTAAGTGTGTAAGTTTATACAGACATACCACACTATTTGTATTGGATTGATTAAAACCCCAGCAAATGAAAACAATAACTCTAAGGAAAAGAATCTAAAAACAGAGCGTGCTTTATATATTTGTAATTTTGGTTTCTAAAAAGACACACTTTCAAGGATTTGAATATGTAATTATTTTCAAAACATAAAAATGAGCACTAATGAGTACAGAAATTGGATGAAACATTCCTTTCCAGTTGAACTTTATGTGCAGCTTATATTTAACTTTAAATGTCTGCCTTCCATGCGTTTTTCAAACTTCTTTTATATCAAAACATCACAGTGGATACTGATTTCTATATGTTGTGTAATCCAACTCACAAAGGTTCAATATAAAACTTAAATAATTAAAATAATCCCACTTCTGTTGAAATAAATGTTGCAATTGTTATTGATGAAGTATAAGGAATGCATGACAACTCTCCTGACCAGGCCCTGATTCAACACTGAACTTTACTGTCACAATTGTCTTAAGCCCTCAAAAAAGGGAAAAATTCAAAATAATATGAGGCAAATGTAATCTTTCTGTAATTATACATGTAATAAAAATTAACCAAAAGAAAATTGATTAATAACACAACATAGAAACAAATAGTTTCTCATTTCAATGTTGTTATGCATTTGAAATTACTAAGATGTAAATTCAAGCATTTTGCTCAGTTTCATTAAAACATTTACAAACAAGAAACACAAATGCAGCATAACTGAGATAATCCTAAAGTTAGTCCTCCTCTGAATGTTATTGAAAGGATATACTCAAAATCAGAAGGATTAAACAATAGAATGAATAAAAAGTAGAGGTCTTTGGAGCATTTAGAGATATTTTAATGAAGATTCTGCCTCATGACATAACGAACTGGATAACACCTTTACAGGGCAAGTGGTTTTTCCCATTGAGCAGCTGAGGAAATGGAGACTCATGGTCACAGTTGCCAATGAGTACTCCCCCTCTTCTGATGGAGACATATGTGACTTGACTCACTTCTTTACCTCACCAAATTGTGGCTGACAGTTAGAGAAGTACCTGAATTTATGCTTCCTGGTCCTCTTCACACATTTGCTCACTGTGACACCCTGCAGCTGCCCCACTGGAGCCACGCTGTGTTTGTGAGCAGCTCCCTATTTCTCCTGCGGACAATCAAGTGAAGGTTGGGACAGAGTTCTCTGAGATGAAAGAGCACCCCACAGCAAACAACATAACCAAGGTGTATAAATTAGATTAAATGTGAGGAACAGCATCCTTCTAAAACACAAGATCAGTGTTGTGGTTATATGGCAATTATATGTGGTAAATGTTGTTGAAGGAGTGACTCACATGTCCTAAAGACTATGAGGGCAGTGGATCATTTACTTTATTGCATGAAGCCCGAAAAGGAACCTTTAAAACAGAATAACAGTAGAGGATAAACCAATCAAAAGAAACCTTCTAAAGGAACATTCTGCTATGATTAGGTTTGTTTTTACTAGCCTGTGTAGTATCAGAACCAATGACAAAGGTAGTATTACATCAGCATGCAACTGTTCAAGTAAGAGATATAAAGCTGCATGCCATACAAACCTTTGTCACTGTAACAGAATGAATCCTTTGTACATGCAGGCTACTCTTGTGCTTTGTTGGATTGTAAATGTTGGTAATGATAGCCCTGCTGCCACTTTACAGTGCATAATGCTTGCATACAAATCTTAGCTCATATAAGCACCCCTCTCTTCTTCTCAGACTTGCCATTTTCATCTTTTTTTTCCCCGCCTGCTTTTTGTTTAATTTTGTATCCTTAAATTTATTTACTGCAGAGAATATTTAAATAGGGATTTTTTTCTATTTAAACACACTGTATGAAACTGTGGACCTTAGATAATGGAAAGCGTTTTTGTTCTCTACTAGTATAACAAGTTCAATGTGTCCAATCACAAAAAACACCATATCATCTTCATATACATGATTCATCTGTTATTTCGGGTGCTGATTCAGCACTAAATGTTAGCAATGTTTAAAAACAATGTCTTTGCAGAAAAGACAAAGCAACAAAAGTGACTAATCCTTAGGGATCTAAACTTCAGTTTTGAAAAAAGTCAGTACTGTGTTGTGCAAAATGACTGGAAGTTTTCTGTTGAATGTAGATCTGGTATTTGTTTTTATGAGAAGTGATGAGGTCAGACCTTCAAATGATAATGGTTGCAATATAATGTCTTCATAGGTATTTTTGTCAGAAGACTAAGAAGTAAGAGGGTAAAAATATTGCATTCATAAATACAGGTTTTTCTAACAGTACCATTGGATTTCCCTCTGTAAAGCACTTGTCTTTCTGACTCAGCTTGCCATCGTATCAGATGCAAAATCAGGGCTGATATTACATTAATCCTGAGAAAATAAAAAACCAAGACATCTTCCAACTGGAGTTACTACACTTTATATCTTCCTTTTTCTCCTCACAGCTTAAGAATTCCAAGTTAGCTAATAAGTTGGTCAAAATTATAGAGTCCATCTTCTGAAAATGTAAAGGATGATTTCAAATGCTCACAGTCTCATGCTGGTAATGACTCTGGTCCTGCTTAGGATTTACTTATCATAACAACCGCAGATTCTGAGTCCCAGCCAGAGTTGTGCAAGGGAAAAAATGAGACAAAGCCCATTAAGGTCTCAAAAAGTTAAAAAGTGACTTCTTTAATTGACATGATCTTCTGAGCACAATGAGCAGAAAAGTCAGGAGAAAAGAACATATATATATAGTGAACTGGAAAGAAATGGGTGTCTTTGAAATTTAATCCTTTGCTTTGCCCTAAATCTGACTGCAGTTTTTAGCTTCCACCACATGTTTACATTGGAAATCTCTCTTTGTGCATATAGAGTTTGTTCTCTTATGAAATTACATCTCGGGGGAAGGATAATTTAAAGCCATTTCCATTTGTTATGTCTGTGCTGAACTAGGCTATTAGGGACTGCTAATGCTGGATAAAGTCAAAACCTACCACTGCCTTCATCTGTGGGTTACAGAATCTGTCCAACAAATCGCAGGTTGATATCACCAGAATAAGGAACTATGGGCAGCTTCATATTGTAGCCAGAACTGGCATCATTTTATAATGTAGCCAACAGCAGTGTTGTGCTGATGATCAGAGATGTGCATCTGACTTCACTTTAGGAAGGCTGAGTTAAGTCTGGTGATAGCCAATGCAATTTTAGGTTTCTAGTTTAGGAGTTCTTGCTGAACACCCTTGGAGAAAATGTGGGTTGTGGGTTTTGTAATTCTAGACCTAGCCTCAACTTGTTTTGCATAATTATAGGTTTGAGAACAGCCATAAGCAGGGGACAAGTTGTACATTATGCCTGAGGAATAGCCACAGCTCGCACTGAAAGTTGGACGCACGTACCTAAGCTGAAATTTTTCTTCCTTCTATGCTTTGGCAAGAGAATGATCATGTACCAGTGTAACACTGGCTTATTTTAGCAATGAATTACCCTTTCTTCATTGCTTCAGACAATAGTTTAATGAATTGTATGCCTGTGAACCAAGAATCAACACATTCATCATTACCTGCTCCTCACTAGCTCTCTGATCAACAGTTTTAGCTTATCATGAATAATCAAAACTAGAATAAATGAGCTATTCTTCATAGTGGTTAATAATTACAAGAGTTTTATGAACTTGCATTGTTTTTAAGATGCTCCAATTTTAACTTATTCAAAGAGAGGTCAGAAGTTGCTTGACTCATTCACAGAGGTGACCTTTGAGTAGTGTGTGTAAAATTTGGTCCTGTATCCTGTATGTGAAATACAGCATGGAGGAAGAAGATTATGCAGATGAAGGGTTTCTTGCACATGACAAGGTTTTTTGTCATAGTGAGGAGGAAAAATAAATCTACTGATTTTCAATTAGAGCTAAGTCAGTAATTACCACTCATAATGGGGAACTATTCTTTGTCTGCCAGATACAGTTGATGATTCTTCAGTAAATGCTGATTTTAAACAAATTTCAAAGTCATCATGTTTTTTGAGAACCATGACACAGGACTCACTGGCCTAGGAAGGCTTTTTTGTTACTTCAATAGAAAGTTTTATGTTTTAATGCTGGGATTGCAAATATCACAACAGGCAAGATGTGAACTAGGTGATGTGTTCAGCAAAAGAACAACTGGTAATGCCTGAAATTTCGAAGTTGTCAGCTCTTCCATATGTAAAATTTTGTACCCATATTCTCTCAGAATTATGACTACTGTCTCAATCTTCAAATTCTGTCCTGGACAAATGCACCTGAAGCTACTAGGATGTATTTTTTGGCTCTAAAGACCATTTTGTTTGGGCTTTTCTTGTGGTTTTGTTGGGTGGGTGTTTTGTTGTTGTTGTTTTAAATCAATGAATGGTTGACCAAAGACTGGTCTGCAACTTCCCAAAGTAAAGTATTTCACCATTAGATGAAATAAGATTTGATAATCATAACTCCAAAAAAACCCAAAAAAACACCAGCATAAAAGGATTGATCATTCATCCAAGTTGTTCCAAGAGATCAATTGTAAAAGACTTCTGAGTGTGTGGTTATCAAGTAATCCATCTACATTATACACATATGCACAGGCATGTAGGTATCTATCTCTTTTGGTATATACTAAAACAGCTTTGTGTTTATTTAGCACAGGTTGGTGGACTGTAGGGGTCACAGCTGTTTCAGAGACTCATCTCCTAAAGAATATGTATTCTGAAAGGTAACTGCACTTTAGAATTTGATACTCCTGGCTTCTGAAGAAGCCTAGCTTGATCAAGTATGGAAATGGATTTAAAGTGTTTTTAGATCAGCTGAGGCAGCTAAGTTAAAGGGCTTTACAAACCTAAGCTGAGAGTTTCCTTTAATTTTACTAAATATCTTCCTTTTTTTTTTTTTAATTCTTCAACATCCCAGAAAACACACAAAAAATCATATTTGGAGAAACTATCTCTAATAAGCATGTTCTTTGAAAGTATATTAATATAGCATTCTGTGGTGCATGGCTTTGTCCTCTGCAACTTCACCTCCTTGACTTCCTGAAAAGATCCCTCAGGACAAGAATGATGATGCATTTCTATAAGGAATTGTTTACCCACGAACAGGTATAAACAGTGGTGAAATAATAATAGAACTGGACAGCACTTGTAATGAACTCTATCTGTAACACGGTCACTAGTAGCTGAACATTTTAAACTGTCTTTAGAGACATGGAGGAGACCATTGCATGCACTGGAAAATAAAACCACTTTCTGCAATTTCAGTAACAATTATGAAGATGAGCATGGAGTGCAGCAACCACAAAGAACAGAAAGCTCCATTATCCTTTAAGCTGGAACTTGGTCAAAAGAAAGTTGAAACCATCACTTCACCATGAGATACTCGGGAGAGACAGTTATTTCAGGAGGAACTGAAGCTTCACAAGAGAGTTCTGACAGATAACAGGAAGCCAATTGAAAAATGAGATGTTAATTCACAGTAAGACACAAGTGACAGCCTCTGTTTGTTGACTCTCCTGCCTTCTTGCCAGATGTAGTAAGAACATGCCATTTGCAAGACAGATAACTTCTTTCTGAATACACAAAAATCACTAAGGAGGGTCACTTTTGATCTGAATTCTATTCCAAACATAGAACGGCTTGGGGATGTTGGGAAAGAAGTGTTGAGAAAGAAGTACCCAGTTCCTCTTGAGTGGACACAAAATTCCTTCATCTCTTGTCATTTGTGATCCTTCAGTTCCTCTTACTGAGTAGGCTTGATCTGGCTTTTATTATGAGGTACTTATTGGAAAAAAAGAACAACCCACAATAACATAAAGCTTGATGAATAAGAATCTTACCTCCCTAAAAGAAACATCTCCATTCACAGAACATTTTAAAGCCTACAGTATTGTAGCTTGTATTTAATTTTGATTCAGTAAGTAAAAAATTACTCAAGCAGAAGTCCTTACACAAGTCAGAATGTATAAACACTTGTGCAGAGACCACAAGGACTGAGCTGTGCTTTCTCAAAGTGAACTGGGCAAAGCAGCTTCAAAAATTTCATCTCCCTTTCAGTACCTTCCTTTAGGTGTCAACTCATTAATCCAAAACACATGAAATTTGGTCACTCAAAGGAAAGACAAACCCAGAAGGTCTCCCCTGTGTTTCGTGCTTGCACCTTTTGATTTAGTGCTTCATTCAAAAAGGTTTCACTTCTGTAAATAGGCTTAGGTAAAGCTTCTATATGAGCCATGGATTGCCAAGTGAGATCCTGAGTGCTTCTTCAGCTGGCAAGGCTCATTCCTGTTGCTTGTTCCATGGTAAAAACATTCTTTTTCCTAACATGTCGTGACATGGGAGAACACACATATTGCTATTAGACACCCTCAAATTCTGTCAAATGCCTTGATCCAGAAACCAACTTAATGTTCCACTTTCCAGAGCCAACTTCTAAATGGGGACTTCAAGGAATATGCCAATTTGTGAAATGTACCACAACATGTTCACCTATTGGCATAAACCAGAATGCACCTGTTCTCAAAGAGGTTTGTGGATTTGGCCTGTGTTCTTTGACTAGAAGGGCTTTATCTAGTCCTAAAGCTCTTAACCTTAATAAGCTGGGAATCCACTGTCTTTCGAGTACATACTGCCTCAGTTGCTCCCACTTCTCTACCAGTTTACAGTGTAGTTACTCTCTAGCCCACTAAGAGAGCTTGGCCTACACAGGCATTTTCACAGACCACCATTCCTGTCATCACCATGTCTTCATCTAACCTATGTTCATTAGAAGCTGGATGTTATTTTACTATGTTAAAGACTAATACCCTTTTTTTCCCCTGAGCATCACCTTCCAGGCTGCCACTCCAGTCCTGGTGGTTCTAGACTGTGTGTTGACAATACTAGGGCACTGGGGACTCCCACATTTCAAGACCCATGGCTACAGCAGCTGTTTCAACCTCACTGCTCTTTCTGTCAAGGACTTTACAGTGACCACCATTTCTTCAAAGGAGAAAAATCTGATAGGGAAACCCAGACCATGCATTCTTTGTCCTCCTCCTCCTGTAACTGATCAGGCTCTTGAGACTGATGGGAGATGCTGGGACATATTCAGTATTCACAAAATACTTACTGATGTATTTTAACATGGTTCTATGATATATAACGTGGTGCTGACAAATGTGTCCTGCAAGATCTCTTCAGCCAGTCAGTAGTATAGAGTTTCTGGTTTCACTCCTCTACCAGACTAGGTCCCCCTGCTCACTGAACATGCTGTTCTATTGTTTGGGACTCCATCTCTTTGTGCCAGAGACCTTTCAGACCTCCACAGAATTACACTGTCAAACTCCCAAGCTTGAAAATAAACCCATAAATTCATGAGGCTGAAGATGCTTTGCTCACGTATCCCAGCACTTCCCGAGGATCAAGTAATTTAAATATAGTTTCTTCCCCACTTTCCCCTCTCACTAGGATATAGCGAGGCCATCACATATAGTCAATTTAAGGTGTCAGCATTTAAAGATTTTTGAAGATACCACTAGCACTGTTTCAAATGTTTACTTTATTTCAACTGGTCTTCTGCTTAAAAGTTAACTGAACTCAGTCCTCAAAAAAGGTGACTTTTTATAACCCATTGATAGTCACATAGCCAGAAAGGAATAAAATCCCACTTTATCTCAGTGGCTGATCAGGACCTCATTCTGCATTGGATCAATGCTTTTCACACCAATGATCTAAGTCTCCAAACTATACAGAGCTAAAGAGCAAGGGTAAACACATTTACTCATTGCTGTGGAAGTCAGTATAAATCAAAAACTCCACTCAGTTAGAGGCAGGTATTATGCTGAACATATTTTTGATGTCTATAGATCACGAGTGAACAAATTTTACGATGGCACTGACAGCAATCAACAATTCGAATATTCCCCTTCAGAACAGGGCAGCAGTCACACCTTACCCCCCATGTTCCAAATCTGACCTGTAGTTTTCATCTGAGCCCTCTGCATCCAGCACACTGGCAAACATGCAGAGCTTCCTGAGCCATCCAGTGTCTCAGTGAATGTTTTTGGGTTTTTTTTGCAAATATTACTGGCCACAGCTCAAAGGAGCTTTTCTATGCTTTTGATCTCCTCTACAAACACAAAGGACTGAGCAGCATGTGGCCAGGAAAAGCTGCATCCAGTGAGAGGCTATGAAAACTTCTGCCTCTGGAGTCAGTAAAAAAGAAAGGTAAGCTCCTCCACAACAACTGTTTGTACATCAACTCTGCTTTATATATTTGGAAAATGCAATTTGCACCAATTCATCCTTCTCAAAAACCCAGAAGTTCCGTGAAGGTATGTTTCAGAAAAAAACATAGATACACAAGGCTAGTTTGTGCACCTCACAAAGGTTAGATGTTACTGCATGCAGAAACTAACACTGTATACACGTGATATAAGTGAACAGGAATAAGTTACTCCTTAGGCATAATGTCTGGAAAAATAAGAGTTTTCCATGAAAACTTCTAGAAAAACTCATATAAGTGTTGTTAGTGAAGCACAGAGTTTTAAGTATGCACTTTCTTTCATGCCTTAGGATGACTTCAGATCTTAATTTCTTCCACAGATGCATTTCTTTGCCAGGTTCTGACAAGGCTGTTCAGAAACCAAATGATTACACTGCAAAAAAAGTTTTATGCCTTCATCTATAAAACCTACCAAATGGACTGCATTTAGCTGGTCTTTCATTTTCGAGTCTCATTTTCCATTACTGTAAAGTCATGGCAGCACGCACAGCCAGCAGGGTTTCCTGTTAGCATCTACCCTCATCTACACTCCAAGAAGCTGGGTTAAAGACTTCCTTATACAGATGTCCAATGTGGTCTTAAATATATCAATAACTAGTATATCAGCTTCATAGGTGAGCTGCTCCAAAGTTCTCACCCATACTGCTAGGAAGTTATATCTTTCTGAAGCTGAAGTTTACCACTTCTTCCAGTCACTGCACACTCTTACACACTTGCCCACATACATGAGAAGACTGAACTGCCAAAGAGCAATTCCAAGCCTAAGTACCTCTGCAATCCCACATTTTCACCAGAGCCCTGAAGCCTTATATGGAAAAGCCTTTCTACAACATCGACTGTTTTTTGTGGTCTCCCCCAGTATCTCTATATCCTCCCTAAATTCCAAGAATCAGAACTGAATACAAATTATTCCAGCAGCAGTTTACCAGTCCTGGGTACAGCCATAAAGAGAATTCCTCCTTTCTACTCGGCAATCCTGCTAAAGCATGCAAGTATCCCATTAAGAGGCTCTTTGCCAGAGCTGATTAGAAAGACAGCTTCTGCTGAGGAAGTTTCAACTACTTTCCCACTCCAGGATAATCTCTGGGTCACGGTTTTTAAGGCTGTTTCTTATGCTGTATGCACAAACCTTCATTCTTTCCCTTGATTTACATTGCCCTTTTTTTTGGCTGTAGTAGAACTACACAGAATAATGGCTAATCTTTAAAAAGGAGCTAAAAGCCAGACAAGAAGAGAAATGGAATAATCCATTAAGCCATGAACATGTCCCATAAAAGTTGTGTGGAAGTATGCTGTAAGTTAAAAGGGGGAAACCTTTAGTCCCACTGTCTATTTTGGAAATTGCCTGGGTAACTATCACACTGGTGGAATGGATCCGGCACCATTCCACAAAATGAAATTCACAAGTGAAAATTAATCTGCAAAAAAGTTACTAGTTGCTGCTGGTATTTAGGAGGAAAGCATTCTAGCACCCCAGTGTTCTTGTATGCAATAATACTTCAAATAATTTGGACATTTCAGGGAATACGGAATTGTTTTTATTCACAAGAATTTACAATTTCTTCAGTACAGATTGGAACTTCAATTTTAGGGCAACAGATTGTATCTTACAAACAAAAACACAGTCAAGAGGTGCGCAACACTTGGACTTACCCTGTCCACCTATGGGTCATCAGATATTTATCTGTAAAGCCCAAAGGCCAAACTTTAAAACCTATGCTACATTATCTTTTGTTTTCCTTTTGCAATGCTGGTTGCACAAGCATGAAAGTGCAACCAGCATGATGCTTCCTTATCAGTGACTCGTCTCCTCCAAGATTTATTCAGAGGTCAGAAGCAGGTTCCCCAGAATCACCAGAGACCAACTTCACAGATACTGGATTATCCTATCAGTAGCCTGCTGGGAGAACAGTCTGGAGAGAGACAAAAGCCTTTGTTTGCATACACTCTTTCAGTAACAAGGAAATAAACTAATATGAGTCTCAAAATAGCTTGCTATGACTATACCTGTGCACATATACGTGTACATACACACCTATCATACACAAGGCCTTAAGTCTAGAACCAGATGGAACCTGCTGGTGGAAACTGCTAGTAAGAGAGGATCAGAAAATCAGGTCTATGGCTTCAACTTCTCCAAGCATTTTCTGCCCAAGTGTGTTAAAACTCAAAAAACTGTAGTCTACTGTCTGTAGTTAACTCAGAGTCTCTGACTCACACTTTGGCCATGGAGCGAAATGCAGTTTCCGCTGTTGGGTCATTAGTTTGGCCTAAGGCAAGGAACCAACTAACTCTAGGAGAAATGTTTCACCTTTAGGTCCCTGGCTTGCATCCAGTACAGGTCACTAGTTGCTGAATGTCATAACCATCAGACAGTTGTTTACAGTCTGATGCAAACTTAATTTGCCAACTTACCAGTTTCACTACATACTGCAGGAGCTACATCATCAATGACCTTCACAACGCCTTTAGAAATTCAGGAAAGGACAAAATGGGAGCCTGAGCTTCCATGCTGATTGATTGGATGTGGAGTCTCCAGATCAAAGCTGCAATACAATGATAAGCCAGTAGAACAGCTTGTGTCACCACTGCTTGTGTCTGACAGCCCAAGGACAAGAGGAAAGAGTCTATGGTCTGCAGAGAGCTCAGCTTAGTGCCTTACAGTAACCTTAAAATCTATTAAAAAGTACAGCCCGTTTTTAGCAAATATTTTCCTAACTACAGATGCAAGTAGAAGGCACAGTTGCTTGTGTCAATATTCTGAAAGAACGAAAATTCTTTTCATCTAGCCTATATTAGGTGCTAGGAAAATGACCATGAGGAAGGATTTAAAACACTCTCTTTAAACACACCTTGCTTACATCTGGTTAGTTACAGTAAGTTCATCACTGACGTTACACCCAGTCACTTTTTCAAGGAATGTCAACATTTGAGGGCTATAACTTACTGGCAGTTTAATGTTATCCTGGGATTAATATGAGAGGAGAGAAGTGGGCTGTGAGTTACGAGTGGATGTGTACTGCAAGAGATTTGGCAGGCCAGGGCTCTTATTAGGCCAAAATTTGGGATGTCCTAGGTCTGTATGTATGCTATTAATCACTCGCTGGGGCTTACCAACAAAAGCAATTTTTCCATTAAAAAATTCAGTGCTCATTTCAAGAGGAACCGAATTATCCAGAATTATCCTATCTGCAGAGTACAGATTTTGGGGAGAAAAAACATTGTAAAATCAGACAGAAGGCTCCAGAAGACAAAATAATTTTCTACTCCTAACTTCAAGTAGCACTCTTCCATTTCAGAATTTGTTAAGTATTTACTAACCTAAGCTGGCAGAAAAGATAATCTTCAAACCATCAGCACATTTAAGAGCAGCAAAGGAAGTAGATTTATAATTAGGGAATTAACTATTAGGAGAATAAGATCCCTGTCTTTTGAAAGAGTCCCCAGTTAATAGATCAAATACCTATTAGAGATTCATCTAAAAGTGTAACCCTGTGTATAAATTAATAAAGAGGTATAATAAATGTATCATAAAAAAGAAGAGTATATATAGAAAATGACAGTAATAAAGAAAAGTAAAGAACAGAGAAAAATGTAATATCATAGGCTCTCAGAATATTTCCAGCTGGAAGGGACCTAGGGGTTCTCTTGTTCTACCTCCTGGCCAAAGATGGACATCCAGATTTTGAAAATCATTGATGATACAGACAGGACAACTGCTCTGGGCAATCTGTAGTGTTCAGAGTGTAGATGAAAAGAAAGAAACAGGCAGTTAGAAAAATGCAGAAGAAAACATAGAAGAACCTCAAAGTGATACTAAGAACTATCATAGAAAGAAAATGAAAGGATAAGGAAGAAAGTGCAGTTCTTTTAAAAGTAAGAAAAAAAGTACAGGAAAACATATTTTTGTTCTTCAATTTATCCAGAAGCCTAAAGTGAAGGGTCCAATATTTTAAGCCTTGATTTGTAAAATAAAACAACCTAGAACTGAAACAAATCAGAAAACCTTTACTCCCTTCAAGCCATCTCAGACTCCAGAAGCTGAGGTAGCCCAAATCACCAGCTACTTTCAAACAGGTAGGCTACAGCGACCCTGTTGAGTAGCATTTGACACATTTCTGCTAAAATTTTGAGGATTAACAATGAATTTTGCATGTTGAACTTCGTAGTTCCATCAGATAAGAAGTTGATTGTGAGACCTCCAACACATCTGCCATACGGTTGTTTTAATGTTGCCTTTTGCAAGGAATTGGGAAATGGCAGAAAAGCATGGCAGGGCCATTTTTAGGCACGGGTAAATTAAGCAATTTGGATAAACATCTCAACTTTTGTTTTCTGGTCTATTTGGTTTTTCATGACAATTCTGATTGCAGAACCTGCAAGCACAGGACGTCTCTAATATCATTAGAAAGAGGGAAGACGAAGGATATTCTATTAATATCAACTCTGTTGCCACTACATGGTCAAAGATAAAAATGGATGAACAGAATTACTACCATTTGGTTTATTAGATCATAGAAACAGGATGCTCAGACACTGAAAGCACAAGTCTCTGGCCGGCAAAATTTATACTGACCACCACCAGTGAGGGCACCGCGTAATTCTACAAGTTCAAGGGGTAAAAACTATTTTTCCTTTCAGACTCTCCTGCCTTTTTTACTGACATGGGTTGGTATCACCAGGTCTTGATGTGTTGAAAGACCTGTGTGTCAACAAGAGTATGACTGTCTCATCGATTGAATTAATATAGAATTGTGTCCCTGGAGATGGAGATAAGGCTGCAAAGGCAGCAGAAACAGCCAATGAGACAAACAAGAGGCTTTCTTCTGAGGTTTACTATGAGGGAGTATGTCATGTAATGTTTTGATCATCACTGTGCTCACTCCACAACAGGCAGCACACCGAGGTAATGTTAAAATCTATGCCTGTCCTCTTCTTCAGTTTAAGACAATAATACCAAAGGTAACAAGGTCATTTCAGCATTCAAAGTAAGTAAGTAGGTGATGACAGGAAGCCACATCTGAGCATCTGCACTAAGAAAACCCCACAGAGCTTCAAGCGTCCATGACGCAGTCTTTTCCAGCTGAGTATAAAATAGGACATGTCACCTCACCCAATACCCTGGGCCACAATGTTTTGAAGGTAGCAAAGGAGGAAACCACACTGCAAAGAGGAAATGACAAATGAAGCTTTAAAAAGTTTGCAGGTTTAAACCAACTTTATCATAACCAGAAACAGCTATTAAATTCTGAAGCACTAACACATCATTAGCAATTAAACTGCTGAAACTGGACAGAAATCTCAAACATTTTCAGTGGCCCCATTGAGGAATTGCCAACCACTGTATGCAAGGCAACCACGAGCAAGGAATTGTTTATCAGAGCAATTAGAATATGGCATGCCACTACCCCAGGTACCTGTGCAAAATGCAAGGCAAACACCACTTCATATGGAACTAAGAAGGAGGGCTGACTGGTAAACAGTTTTATTTCTGTTTAATTCTTCACTGGTTTAGCACAAGTAAAACCTTGCAAAAAAAACATTTGTTGGTTGGGAGGGTGCAAGAATGGTGAGAGAGAAAAAAAAAGTAACACCCAGACAATAATCCAGATGTTATTTTGTGTAGCATGTCTCTAGATCTGATCAAGAACCTGTGCCTTGTGTCTTTTCTTGTGTTCAAGATTTTTATTTTACCAGCAAAAGCATATCCCCCAGAATATGTTGCTACCAATAAAACTTCTTTGTTTTCATTGAAGCCACAGTTGTCACAAAAACTTTCAGCACAATCAAAATAATTTGATTATCATGTTGAAGTTTGCTGAAAATTCAGTTTTACAGACACGGCAAATTGTAATAACTTTTTTTTTTTTTTAAAATGCATTTGATTCAAAACTGCATTACACCAAAGTGCAGGTGACTTTCTACCACCTTAAAAAGAAGAATCACCAAATCCTGTGCTGAAGCTATAATAAACTCAAAATTGCTCTGTATTGCATGGGCAGAGCTACCCTACCCTATTATATGCCACTTCAGCTTGCTCACAATTACTATTCAGCCTGCTGGACCCAAATACCTTGATAGAACAAGCGAGGAAAACAAGCTATCTCTATGTAAGGAAAATCCCCAGCCCATTAAAGTAAGTTTTCAAAGCCCTTTATGCTGCCAGAATGGCATTACACTGATAAGAGTCTCCTCTCACACATAGGATCTTACCCAGATAAAAGCTGCTTCATTTTAACAGAAGGCAGGTTCATCTCAGGATATATCTACACCATGCGTGGTAAATACTAGAAAGATTAGCTGACCTCTGCCTCTGTGACTCATCTGCTGTTGGAGCCCTCTGGATCACAACAGCTCATTTCATGCTAGCTCACATGACCATCACAGCAGTGACTAAGAAGCAGATGCACCCTCAAGAAAAGGAGAACTGGCCAGTTTTTGACTATAAGCCATCAGAATAAACTCTAGGGCCATTAAGGACTTGGCATGTTGATCCCATGCTGTTTGGAGTTACCTCACACTAACCTGGAGGAGAATAACTTGACCAGTCTTTGCTCGTTTGCATCATTTTGGTGAACAGTCACCAGAACAAAGTAAAGGCTCCAAGGATCATGAGGTTTTTGGCATTTAACCTGAATCCACCATGGACTCTTCCTCTTAAGATTCAGATTTGGTCACTGACAGGCACTATATTAGCTTGAAGGCACTAAACTTCATTTCTATGGAACATTAACAAGAAAAGACTTACACAGACTTCTAAAGCTTAAAAACCCCTGCAGGTCCATCTTCTTAAGCATTTGTTCTTCAGCAGGTAGCAGTTTTCAGTAGGTAACATAACTCTCAAACATGACAGCCACTGTTTGAAGTCTTAAAACAGAACATCAGCATTATCAGTTTGAAGTTAAAACAGAGGGAACAGCAAGGAAAAAGGAAGTTGGGTGAGACTTACGAAAGATCATTCATCAGCAGATGCTGAGGATGACTAGCGCCAGGAGTTTGGTACTTGGGGCATATGCTTACTGCAGTTGAGATGTGACTATAGGCCAAGGGCAGGCAAAATGTCTTATTTGGTAGCATAAACAACAGTAAATGAAAGACATGGCAGCTCGGGCTTGAGCACAAATGAGCTTGCCAGATCCTACCAGCAAGGATTTGAGCGGTTACCCTGCTGAAACGCAAACTGTTGTTTCTTGTAATCAAGCATTACCTGAGCTCAGTAACCACAAGTCAGGCAACGGGCATTACACATTACTAGTAACCCTTCCTACTGATCTTTGGAAGCAGTCTGTATTGCCTGACTTACATAAAGACACACAAGAGAAAACACTTTATATTTTTGTTTAAGAAGCAAGTCCCCATTAGTGAATAATGTAGCACAACAGTGTTTGACAGCTGAAAGAGTTGGTGTTGATACCCCTATAGCTCCCCTGTAAATGTATCACTGTTCTGTTCCACACTCCCTTGCTCTGGTGAGAACAACCCTGCTCTGGGTGTGCCTTGATGACCAGCCATTAGCTCAGATTCCTCTGCCTTCACGATGGCTTTCAGCACTACTGGATCTTGTTTAATTTCCTATAAAACTTCTCTAGCTGGTGCACATCAGAACCACCCTATGTAATGAACAAACATGCAGCAAGCAAATACCATTGAGGACTTGCTTCAAACTCTCAATGAAAACACCACTGCAAATGCAGGCTAAGAGATACCTGAGAAACAGAATGAATCTTTCTGGAGGGATCTGGTAGAACATGGTAATTTATATTCCTCTAATTTCAGTGTACTTGAAAAAATATAGGAACTTCTATACAGTATACATTCCCAGAATGTCCTAGAGCCAAAAGCCTCAATCACTTGAAACAGAATTCTGTATTCCAATTGGTTATCATTCATTTTTATTAAGAACCATCCTGCATCACTTACAGTTCTTCCTTAGACCCAGATGACAGAACCCAGCCTTCTCTTTCACTAAGCAAAACTAAACAACAATGAAATTTGACAAGTCAAAAAGCCACTGTTTAAAAAAAGGAATGAAAATTAAAAGATAAGCAAGGGAAGCAAAATACTGGATGAAATCAGATATTTTAAAAACTCACGAATTTATTTATTTTGTGTGTAAGACATCAAGTTTTTTCCCCCACTCCTTCAAAGCTACAGGATCATAGCTGTTGAAGCTTGAAATTGTAGTTCCATACCCTTTTGCTTTTAAAGTAAACAAATGATCTCAGTTTTTGCAGTGCTTTTTGACCCCAGAGAAACTATGCCATTAAGAGAGTGGCAGAAACAGATTTAATTGATGCATGTCCCAAGACCAGCTCAAAAGTGGGCAGACATACCACATATAGATTTCAAGGAAATTACTGAAAAGCCACAGAGCTTCAACAGAATGTGATATGTGAAACATGGCATATGAAAGACTCAGTATCAAAAGGGTAAATTCAGTTCAGAATATATTAATCTGATTACCTAAGAAGTACCATGAATTGGATATGCTTCTTTGTGCACCAAATCCAACCTGGACAGATGAAGGAGACTTTATGCTCCATTTTCTGACATGTAATTAGTGTTTAAGGGACGATCAAGTTCAGACACAGTTTCAAACAATTTTTTCATTTAGGAGTGGCATCTACAGTAACCAGTCTATAACATAAGATTTTCTGACTATTTTCGTGAGTGGCTTACACACTCCATAACTTGACTTTGCTGTTCTCATTTTCAGTGTAATGTTTTCTATGCACCTGCCTGACAGAAAACCAGTCCAGCAACATCCTTAAACAAAGGACTCCACAGAGAGCTCTGAAACATGACTTGTGCTGATTGAATTCTGGGCTAGTTTTATGCAATGCAGGGTTCTATCTAAACGATAAGCAATTTTAATATTTTTTTGCACCATGTCCTCCTCTCTCTTTCATGACATCATTTCCAGGATCTATTGACAAAAAAGTAAGTAAAAATAAATTACCTCTTGCAGGTTCCTCCTCTTCTTGGATTTATGTAACAGTGCCACCGTCAGATTTCCATGACTCTAAATTATGAAATCAATGGCCTTGGACTATCAGTTATCTATTAAAATGTTGCTTCTTGACATCATGGTAACAAATGCTTTCAAAAAACCAAATTTGAAATCTATTTTCGTTTATAAACTCCATTCAAAATTGCAGCAGAACAAATCTTAAGAATCAGATCTCTAATTAGAACATCTCTAACTTAATATTTTAAGTTTAAAAATACTGTTTGCATGCCTTATCAAGGACCCTAGTCTTTGCAGACCACACCTGCAATCCCACAAGGCCACCTTCTGTTTATTTCTCCATCAGCATCCCACATCTGTCGCACTGTGCTCACATGTCCCTGTATATGAATAACAGGATTAGTTTTACAAAATATAAGGGAAGGCTTAGCCCACTTTCACTAGTACTAACCTATATAGCTTTTAATTACGCTCAACATAACTTTCAGGGTTTTTTTAGCAGAGAGAAGTACACATCAATGTCTTCACTAAGGCAAGGAGTATTCAGGAAGAATCATTTTGGAAAGGGTGGCTTGGGGCAGCAGTTGCAGCTGGGATGTATGGCCGAATCTGCCTCGCCATGAGGGCACCAGGGCTCGCTGCCAGCCAGCTGACAGAGAAGTAAGACCAAGAGGCAAGTCCATGAAGAAAGACTGTGGCAGCGTGGGAGGACGATGACCTTTTGATCTCTGAGATATTCCTGATGTACCAAAGTGACATGTCAGCCCTAATAAGCTGCACTCTCAAACTAGTAGCAGGAGCCTACAAATTACTGTGAGATCTGAAGGCATTTGTTGTGATGATCCTGGCCTGGATGGGGCATATCAGTGCCCCCCCCAGCAGGACTATCTGACAGTCCAGCCCAACAATTCCCAAACCAGGGGTTGTAACCTCCAGCAGGGTCACAGCCGCACAGAGTGGGGTCACAAGCCTGACAGAGATGTGATTGTTTATGTATTTAGGGTCGCAAGCTCAGCTGGGGTGAGTTCACCACCAGAAACAGGGGCACAAACACAAACCATTTGGGAGCAGCTGGTCTAACAGATTTCATGCTCAGAAACAACTTCCGGATATTCAGCTGAAACATGCCCAAGCTACTGCCTTGCATATCCATGTGCCAGCCTGAAACAACAACTCCCCTGCCAGGTATCAGAGCGGCTCAAATCACTCCCAAAGAACCACGGCTGCTTACCCAGTAGTAGCATCTGTTTTGCCTTTTCCTGACAAATTTCCTATTGTTAACAGTGCAGCTATTCATACTTAAGCCATTGTCTTTTCTACCCTTCCTGGCACTAGTTAAGCACCAGCTCATGCAGAAATCTTCTGTAGACTGTGGCTTGCCTCTGAGACTGGAGCAACAGCAGGACATTTTAGGAGAGCAGAAATTAATATAAACATAGCTTTCCTTTAGTTAAGCTCCAGGCATTTTCTCTTTGTACCATTTTTTCACCTTTCTTTCTGTACTGCACTATGACCACTTGTGTTGCTCTTCTCTGAATGCTCCTTTATTTTACTTTTTTGTATAACTGATATTTTGAGAAGACTAGCAGAATCCAGATTAGATTAATCTTGTCCATGTGAAGCACACAAAATCTGCTCATACTTGAGCTCCCTGTTTCAGTTAAATTAAGAGATAATGCACCAACAATATATTGTCTTTTATTATCATGTTGTGTTTGGGGTTGAATGTAATACTTTAGGAATAGACTGCCACTGGGAGGAAGTTCATTCACATTTCATTCACAAGCCAAGCACCCAGCTTCAACCTCCAAAAAAGGCTAGGAGGTTATAAAACTTCCATAATTTAAGACAATAAATCATTATTACAATAATAAAGCAGGAAATAGACACAAATTAAGCAGAAACACCAACGTGCTCTTTTTATGATTAAGGGGAATCATCAATCATAGAGGCTGCCTGAGATTAACAAGGAGCCATTTTTTCAAACATCCTGCAGTAAATCCAGAGGAAACCCAGCTGGAACTGCAGCTAGAACATAGGTAACAGACTCTAAAAATATCCTCCGTTCCATCACCCTTGCCTTCTCTTTTGGCATAACATCTGCATTTAGGATCACTCTTAACCAGTTCAGGTTGTGCAAGTGAGCCATATGCTTCATGTAATGCCACAAGCCAAATATAATTCTCATAGTGATGTCTTCCTATAAATCAAAATCCTCCTGATTTCTCCCGGTTCCATCAGAAGAAAGATCCATTGCTGGTACTATAAAACTCCAGAAGAAATGGGACTGAATGCTACTGAATGAAGAATATTCATTTAATAGTTTTTCCTCAACCTCTGTACAGATTTAAGGATAATCTACAGTGAGTTGGGACAGAATTTAACTGACCATTGTGCACAAGGACAAGAGGTGTTCAGCTTTTTCCTACCCTTGAATTAATTTTTTTTACACTGTAATTTGAAAAATAAGTTCGTTTGCAGCATTTCCACCAACACCGGGGTGCAATGTACGACTGCAGAAGGAACTTAGAGCCAAACCACGTATCATTTTTCTGATTCAAACCACTGATTTGCAGGACCACAGAAAAAGTTCTATATTCACTCACACTGAAATATGAGTTAATCTTATTTTTAAACGTTTTTAGGGCATAAGGAAATGACCAACTGCAATCCTGTTACAATGCTTTACAGCAATATGCCATCAACTGAAACTTGGTGACTGACCCACGTATGCTCCAAGCTTACTGCCATTACAGGAACGCAGGGAAAAACTGGTGTGTGCAGCAGGATCCATGCAAACCCATTCTATTTTGCATTAGAAGGTGTGACACGTACTTGGTCACACTTCTCAGCTGAGGTAAGTTACTTAGCAGCTGAGAGGTGGTAAATCCTAACCACTCAACTATGACTGTAATCATTTCTGTTATCGTGCTTCTGCTTATATAGATGAGTGATTCCCAGCAAATGTACCTGAAGGCTTTTTGGATTACAAATTGTTGATTAATGACTGGAAGTCATATCACGGCTTCAGAAAGAAACCACAAGAAAGCAATAAAACTTTGTATTCTCTCATCACGGCAATTAGGAAATGATGAATGGAAATTCTCTTAAACTGATATGTAGAGGTCTTTGAATACTCCTGCTGACAGTTTTCAACGTTTCTGTAGTCTAGATCAAGTGATTATGCATATGTCATTCAGCTTGAAACTTCCATAGACACACACAGTCTCTGTAACACTGTTTTCCTGAGAGATTTATATTTTGATTAAAAAGCCGTTAAACTTTGGCTGGATGTTATTATGTCACTACTTCCCACTTAGTGAAATATAGCATCAAAATCAGTACAGGCTACCATGACCACAGTTATTGTGAAATCTAACTGCTCCATATAGCACCACAACCCTGCCTCATGCAGAAACTATCACAGTATCATTTCCCCTCATGGTTATTACCACTTGTTCCAGGCCCTGTAATGATGGTGCAATTCCCCAAGGTATTCTCAACAACCAGAAGGGCGTTTTTCTTCCCACTGAAGCACTGGGGGGCAGATTCTACTGTTAAGACTGTGGAGTTAAAAGAAACACAAACAAAAGTGCAAGCACAAGAATGAAATTGTATTTTGGGGAGACACATTTTTCCCTCCAACATGTATTAATGACTTTTATCAAGGCTGCTCCTTTTTTTTTTGGTGTCCACTCGTCCTGAAGTAGATGTACTATGCTGACTTCCAAAAGGATAAGGAAGATGAGCTCCTTTCTCACCTTTGAGAGTGTGTGGGCCTAACAATCTTTCTAATGAAAGGTCTGAAGCATGAGAAGTAACTCAAAGACAAAACATACTGAAGGAATAAAAGGCTTCCCACAGCACTGTTAGCTGGTGAAGAGGATTACAGGGTCTATGCTGGAACAGCTTCTTAAAAGACAGCTGAGACATGAATTCCAGCAACAAAACAAAGAACTAGAAGGAAACAATTCCAGCTGTTCTATTACTGAGCTCATGCGAAGGAGAACCAGTGAGTTAAGTAACTCTATTGCTGACTCTGAAGTCAGAGATGCCCAAGGCTCAGAGCTGGAGGCAGAATCCTGTGGCTCACGGAGCTCTCCTGTGCCATCACAGCAGGATAGCTGGCACTGGGCCTGAGTAGCAACCAAACCATCAGGTGAGAAGTAGTAATTCATACCAAAGCAAACAGAGGCAAATCTCACTACAGTTCTCTGTGTCATTATGACTGTAGAAGGCAAAAGTTATATTGCAGCACCCACCTATCTCCATAAGCCATAAACCAAGAAGAGAACTCCATTAGAGAATCACAGAATGGGTAAGGCTGGAAGGGACCACAAGGGGTCATCTGGTCCAACCTCCCTGCTCAAGCAGGGTCATCCTAGAGCACATTACACGGGATTGCAGCCAGACAGCTATTGAATGTCTCCAGTGAGAGAGACGTCTCTGGGCAATCTGTTCTAGTGTGTGGTCACGTGCACAGTAAAGAAGTTCTTCCTCATGTTCAGGTGGAACTTCCTGTGCATGAGTTTCTGCCTGTTGCCTCTTGTCCTACTGCTTGGCACCACTGAGAAGCGCCTGGATCCATCCTCTTGACACCCTCCCTTCAGATACTTACAGACATTGAAAAGGTCCACTCTTTAGCTTTTCAAGCATGTGCTTTAGTCTTTAGAGCTCACACCTGCATACTAGTCTCAGTTGGGAAATTTATTATTCAGTACGCATAGACATGGCCTAATTGTTGAAATTCATCTTCCAAATAATCTGGCAATATCATCAGTGTTATTTGTCCTCATTGCCTTTTGGCATATTTAAAATTCATTAAGCTTCACAGGATCCATATAAGGGGTCACATTCAAAAGACCTTTCTTGTACCATGCCACATGGTTCTTGAGTTTCAACATACCTAGTAACCTCCATACAGATAATATAATGGTAACAAAATAGAAGGGTTTTAGTAGCTATTCCCAAATAATCAGGTCTCAGAAAGTCAAAGTGGATTAATATTAAAATTATAGGATATTAATTTATGAATTGTCCCATTCAAAAATAAATTCTAATTAACTAACAATACTGCTTCAATGATCCAAGACAAACTATCTCCTCTTTCAAGCAAAATTGTGTAAACCAGCCTGTAATCAGCTTATAGAGCATTCAGCTAAAATACTAAAGCAGTAAAAAATGCCAGTGTTATGATACTCTCCAATGCATTTAAATTCACATCATGCTGGAGCACTTCACTAGGACGTGCATTATTCTGCATCAGCTTTAAAACTACAAGGAGGAAGTGTTTTAGAAACTTAACAGCTGCTTGATCTGTAAGCTCACAGTTCCTGCAAAACAGGTATGTTTATGTTCTCACAGAATATTCTTTTTCATTTTAAGTAAGTCATCTGCAGGTCCAACCCTAAGCATTAACTGTACACATAAATCAATAAATAAACAAACCAAAACCAATCAACAGCCTCTGATCTCTGGGGGCTCCTCGGTGCACTTGATAAGTCCTCCAGTGTTGTCACTCCATTTGGCACTAGGACTTAAAAAAAGGGGATTTAAAGAGAGAGAAGTAATAAACTACAGAACTGATCTTACTCTGAGGTGAACAGAAGGTCGACTCATTAATTTCCCCATAGGAATATCCTGACATATTCTGAAATGGAAAAAATAATTGCAGAATAGGAATATAGCCCCAAATTTTAAAAAATGGTAAACTGAGGCTTGAAGAATAAAACAATTTAACTACAAGCTGACAAGAGATCAAGGGCAAAGCAAGGAAGAGAAGCCAAAAATTTCAACCTCAAATCTTCTGCTCCTAACCTAAAGTAGGAAAATCCTGTGAGTGGGAGATATTATGGTAGCTTCGTTTTCTCCAGTCTCCACAACATGAAAACCTACTTCTGCTCAATAGCTTAAAAGAATTCAAGATCAGAGCAATAAGGTTGAAAAGGTCAGACTAAACTCATTGCTCACACTGCGCACTAAAAATATACAATGCTATGACAAACTGCTTGATGAGCACAAATGGCAGAGGAGTGAACACTGGCCTCCCCAAAGTTAGCACAAGTTTACAGCCAATTTTAAACACAAAATAATTCTGACTTCTTCAAACAAATATTTGAAAGTACTAGCTGAGACTGAAGAAGCCCAAGACAGCATTCCTTTTTCGCTTGACACTTTGTGCATGCGGAGGCGGATACTGTTGTCGTTCATACCAACATGCCCCTGAGCTTTTTCCAAGAAAGATGGAGTTTGGCTTTGATGTCTGTGAGAGGAAGTTCGAGCTTGCAGCTGGCAGATATATTAATAGGACAGGCACTGGTGGACTAGAAGGGACCCCAAGTGGGTCATACCATCCTATCTCTTTGCAGCACACAAATGAAACACACATATCTCCCCGTCCAGCTAGTGCTCTAACACACAGGCTTAGAATTAATTTCTAAAGACTTTTTACATTAGGTAAAATTTAGTAATTTGAACTTTGCAAAAATAACAAAACTAGTACAGTCACAGCCACAGATAACTTATTTAAAAACATCTATTAACAGTCATACAAAATATTTTGCTATGTACATTTACATTTCATTTCTACTGCTCACTTAGCCTAATGCAGCTTAAGTCTAATTTTTAAATTATTAAAGAAATTATTTAACTGGGTAAGAGCTACTTTTTATGTTTAAATAATAAAGCAATAGTTCGTGTGATAGTCCTGGGCTTGTCTTGATGCCTTAGGGTTTTTATATATTTGTAGATTTTTATATGGCTGTATAGTTTCTCACACTCGAGGTAGCAGCTAGCAGTTTCTCACAGTTTCTCACAGTTTGTGCCACACTCCTGAATTTCTGTTTAACCGTCTTTTCGAAGGACAAGATTGCAGTAAGAACAGTGTGGTTGGGACACATGCACCTGGACCAGAATAGTGAGACAAAACAAGATAGAAGGCCCAGGACCCTTGGAAGTGCTCCAATGGGGCAGTTCTGAGGGTGGTACCAGGGCAAAAGGTTCTCAGGTTGGATAAACCCATTAGATATGATAATTAAGTAGTGTTATTAATTTGTAAGAACCCTACACTGTGTGTGTGCACCTAAACACTTTGTGCATCTGAAAGCTTTCATCAAAGAACTGTTCTCTACTTTACCTATACTAATATTGTCTTGAAAGTTTTTTCCCTTGATTTTAGGCAACAGCCTGATGACCTCTGCAATCTAAAACAACTTTAAGGTTTCTCAAACTGGAAACTGTCTCTGACTGGAGAGGGGCTATTCCATAAAGCAAGGATGAACATAAAACAGCAGTGTTCACAATCACCATTCAGTCTATCTGCTCTGATGAAGGTTTGAGACATGGCTATGCAAGAATGGTGCAGTTACAAGTAGAAACTGAGTTTGTTTCCCAGGGAAGAAGTGACAGCCTTACGTGTCTAAGAATTTTAGAGCTCGAGAAAAACACTATTAGTCTTAACTCCTTCAGATTATAATCTGGCAAGTATATAAAGGCCAAATGAATGCAAGGGCTCAGACCATGAGTAGAGAAACTTTTGTCTTTTATTCATTGCTTTAATGTGTAGCAAAACCAAGCATTTTTTTGTTTGTCTTGAAGCAGAAGTATGCACAGATCTGGGAATTTAGCTGGACATAACCATTTCCTACAAGAAATACCAACAAACAGTTGATGAATTCTTACATTGCTACATAAGTAGTGGGATTTTACAGACAGCACTGCTTTTATAAAGTCATTAATGTTCTCATAAAAATCTAACCTATAAGTACACAAGCTTTCATGCACGAGATTACAATTTTACAGACAACAACCTTTGAGCCTGAAACAGCTTGACAATGTCCTTTCAGCTTGTTCATCAAATTAACTTTCTGTCACACAACAGATGAACAGCTTCCTTGGTTTCTTGCCTAATCTAACACATAATCCAAGCAATTCCTTTCTCAAGCACAATGAGAAGCAAAACCAAAAGACACAAACATTCTGCTTCTTTCTAATAGTACATTCAGTTTGAAATTTTCACTTCTGCCTCCATTTAAGAAAGATTACCCTTTTAGCAAACCATTTACAGTAATGGGACTCTGATTTCAGATAGGATTAAAACAACATCATAGACATACACAAACCAAGCAGTCTGAGTTGCTTACAGGACTAATAATGTGTTATGGGTCCTTTCACAGCTAGGTCACTGGTTCAAATTCAGCTTTAGTTGGTGATAAGTGACAAGGAACAATGAGGTAAGAACTCAGTCACAAATCTGGCCTCTTATCCTGACTCTGCAACGTATCCTCTTTGTGCACTTGGGCTACTCACCTAACTATTCCTTCCTGCAAATTCTACAGATGTAAAAGAGTAGTAAGTATTATAAATATCATATTAACTCTAGAAGACTAATTAATTTAAGATTCTGAAAGTAAGAAATATTATCAGAAGATTAACGCATTGCTACTTTCAGGCTGTTCAATAGCTAACATGAAATAGATTAAAAGGGATACTTTCTCAGGACAGGTCAACACCTTGATGTCAAAAAAATCCACTAAAACACACTGGCCACACCTGTATCAGCCCTACATATCTTGATAAAACTTGAATTACTAAAAGAGCCAACACTGCTGCCGACTGTACTGTTCTTGTCCTGTGGCAAAACAAAGGTTTCCATTTTCAGCAAGTGTGATGCTGGTATTTTACCACTTCAGATCCTTAATTAAAAAGAAGGAGTGAAAGCAACAGGAGAATACAACTCACACAGAATAGCAACACACTTTAACTCATTCTTGGGTTAAAAGGTGAGAAATAATGGTGGCAGCTTAGACACAACATGATAGCTTCACTAATAACCTGCAACTGCTACAAAAATCATTATACCATCTCTTGCATAGTCCTGATTTCAGAATACTATTGAACTATGGCTCACACACAGCACTGAGAATCTTTCATATTTGCTGGGAAATTTAGAAAGATTACAACTGTTCCATATTTTTTTCAAAGTATCTTCAAATATTTCAACCACAGGACAAAAATATGTTTTACTGAGGACATATTTTGTTATTACTTCCACTTCAGAGTCAGCTATGCCTTTCGTTTCAGAGGAAGCTCATACATAGTAATTCTAAAGGACAAGGAAAAGCACAAATACTGTGATCCAGAGCATTAATGAGACAACACACAACCATTTCGTGTCAAGAAATCATAAAGATGAAAAATTATGCCAACCCCCCTTCAAGTCTAGTTACCAAATTTCAACTCTTTCTGACAGAGGCAGGGAGTGATATTCAAGCAATGAACTTCAGAGATACTTTGGCAGAGCCAAGAAAAGCCACAAGCACAATTCCAAAATTATTTAATGGGCCATGCTTTGCCAACCTCATATTGACAAAATTATGAAGTAAACACATCAATCAGTGTTAAGGCATTGCACTGAAGTTACTTGCTACTCTTTGACATTCTGTTTAATCTATCTTCAACCTCTTGCTCTTGTCCACTGAAATGAGTTGCAGAAATAATGTCAGGTTTAAGCACTTTTTGTAGTTGTTCCTTATGCCACCAAGCTGTATTTCTCTTAAGTCAGACAAGGTTGAGAGGTCTTGTGATCAACCAGAACACAGATAAGCTGACCAGAACCATCAGAAAATGCCTCAAGAAGGGAAAGAGGAGAAATATGGACGTTATACAAAGTGGAAAGTCCGTATGAAATTACCATGCCTTTGCAGGAAAGATGAGCATTGCTTTACATCATACATTTGGGTCTATGCATGAACTGAATTCTAAATAACAAACTTTTTTGCATTTGTCCCTGACTGAGGGTACTCTGACTATTCTTTGCAAGTGGGGAAAGCTGAAAATATTATATTATTTTGCAAACCTTAGAGTTATCTTTTCTTCTTAGCACACTAAGTCCTCGCTATTACCCAAAAAAAGCATGCTTGTCTCTAATTCTGTGCAGAAAAAAGAAACATGAAGATGCAAAGTAGTATATGGCATCATGAAAAAAACTCACATTAGATTCATACAACAGCCTCCAGAAGATGTCAGATCCTTTTAGCTAGTCCACATACTTTCTTTTTATTTATAAATGGAGTTGCAGAGAAACTAGAAACCAATTTTCTTTCCAGACTTAGGTTTTAGGTTAGACTTGCTAACTCTACTCTCTCAGACCCCTGTGTATCAACAGAAGACTGCAAATTACAGCGTGGAGTTGTGTCAGTGTAGAGTTTCAGTTCTGAAAGAAGGGATCTCTTACCTTCAGACAGGGACAAATCATCAGCTGGAGACACCAGGTCTGCCTGGATCGCAGGGCCATTGCTCAGCAATGTGGTAATCTGATTCGTCAAGATAACCTGCAAACAGACAAGGAGAGGGGGAAGGGAAATTAATTTTTGTAGCCACTGGAAGGCAGAGAGAAGCTCAGAACTGGAATCCTCCAGGAACAGAATCCAGGCAACCTTCAGCAAATTCAACACTCAGAACGTTTTGAATTATCTGCAAAAACTGCAAGAGATAATTGCAAGAACTGGAGGAAAAGGGATATTGTCAAAAAGATGAAATGCTAGATAACAATATGCTGATACATATAGCCACCTGAAAAGAAAGTACTGTTCTGAAGAGCTTCATTCATCTTCCATTAACAATTTGACGTTCCTTACACAAAACCACCATTTTCTTCATAAGCAATTAGGAATTCTATTTTCCTAGTAATTTCCATGCAACTTACACACTTCCTTCCTTTGGCTGAAACACAATGCCATGGAGAAAGGTGCTGTAGGGATTCACCCACATTGATCTGAAGCAAAAAAGTACTTAATGTCACAGGGCTATCTCTACACAAGAGGATTTCTGAGTGTTTCTCAGGCTCGTAAGATTTTGATAAACAACAGACTGCAGTACTCACACAGTGCTCTCCTCTGACAGCATGAGCAATGCTTGCAAGAGATAAACAGTTCCTTGCCCCCTTGAACACATACTGTTCTCTAGTAACAGAAGGTATTAAGACAAACACTGCAAGCACCACAGAGAGAAGAGCACAGGTATAATCACAATTACCTCATAATGCTTTGAATCTCTAAGCAGCTTTCCACAATAACAGCTGGCATCCACTTTGTGACTGACAAAAACTTCAGAAATTACTTTTAAAAAAAAAAAAAAGAAACAAAAATGATCCTTCTATTTGCGCTGGGAACAGACCCTACTCCAAACAAACTCTCTTGAAATTAATGGTGTCTTCAGCTGAAGGAGAAAGGGAGAAAGGAATCCTACACGTTATTCTGTGAATGTGGTTTTATGATGCTACTGGAAGACATTAATATCTTACTATTGCTGAAAGGAAGAGGAATTTCTCTGCTCTTCCCTCCAGTGCTCCTCCCTCCCTCTGATCATGGCTTCCTCCTGCTTTCTAGCACTTTCAGCAGTATGATATGACACACTCCCCACTTTCTCTTTCCACTTCAAGTCCCCACATAAGATGTGTGAGATCAGAGAGTTGCAATCAGAGTGGTGGTGCTAGGGGGTATTGTGTTTTTTTCAGTCAGCATGACATGAGCTGCCAACAATGTTATGGAGTGTGCAACCTTTACCAAGACTACAACTCTGCCTCCCTGCTCACATAAGCCCAGCCATATCTGTACTTGCAAACAGCATGATGGTGCCTGAGAGCTTTATGGACTGTATCAAGAGGACTAAATTGAAAAGGGTGTAAGTCAAATCTTCATCTACTCAACAGGAGTTCCAAACCTGCAGAACACCATAGTGCTGCCCCTCATGCTCTTCTGCTATTGACTACAGGCTCTGGACAAACTTCAGCTGGCTATGATTACCCTGCCCAGATTAACCCCAGGGTGTACTTTTTGGGACTTGGCATCCACGACCACAGCAGCAAACACAGACATGGTAGATAACAGCCTTGTTTGATCATACAGCTCAGCTAACGTTCTTAAGGTACACCTTGCAATACTGCCAACAGCAAACACACAAGAAATACATTACACCCCTCTGCTATTTTCCCCACAGCTGCTGCATGCAGCTGTAAGCACCCAAAAGCAGACAGCAAAAGTCCTGGTACACACAACTCCTTGCAGCCACATATGGCTGGCCTGTTCATCAGATTACAAGATAAGATGATTCAGGTAAATAACAAAGAAGAAAAAAGTCACATTTCCCTTTATTCTTGCCAGCATACTTATCTTTGATTTTAATGAGCTAGTTCAACCTTGTGATAGGATGAGCATCAAAACTGGTTCAAGGCAAAGGAAAGGAGTGGGCAGCCAAGAGTCAGTGGGGATAAGGAACAGGATGTGAGATCTTTCCTTCTTGACACTATTTTCACTTTGTTTTCACCATGTCACAAAAGCCACAGCCTCAGTTATCCATGGTATCCAGTACTAGAAAATGTGCTGAAACAGAACACGCTAACAAACTTATATACACATGTACTGGTGAGGTATGAAGTTTTCATTGGCACACTTTTGCAATGATCACATTATTCACAAGTGTCAAGCTCTGTAACTGATTCAGTCACCCCAGACTTGTGCCAAGATAATCTCTGTACTGTGTCATCATATTTTTTATTATTTATGCACCACATTTTAAAGAAATGTTACCAAGCTTAAGGAACTTTTTTAATAGAAAAAAGTACCCAGGCACACTATATTTCATATTGCTTTCTTTCAAAGGAAACTAACTTTAAATGCTTATAAAAATCAAAAGAAAAATGAACAAGAATAATGCAACTGCTTTTATCTTAATCTTTCGGATTTTTAGCATCCTCTTTAACCAAGAACTCCACAGCATTGCTAGCGGTAGGATTGAAAATCTTTTTCCTATTTATGTTTAACTCAGACTATGCCTGGGAACTAAATTTCAGTTTCTGATGTATCCTTCAATAAGTATTCAATACCAATATCCTAGATTCCCTACTATCCTGTTAAAAATCAGTTTAAAAATGCAGAGTCCCACCCAAGCAAATGTTCCTCTCTGACTTGCTTGGAGGATGGGAATTAAGCATATTCTTAGTTCCATGACTTCACTGATAGTTAAACATTTGCTTAAATACATGTTTAAATACTATATTGAATAAGCACACTTCCTTTGAGATGAAGCCATATGCATGTACAGAATGCTTATTTTGGAATTAACTGAAAATTATTCTTCACTTCTGCAAGCCTGCAGATCTAACATAGAGATTTGGTTCTCCCATAAGTCCCAGCCAAGAGGCTGTTAGCTAAGCACTAAATTTGGCATTGAATTCCCCATCGCACTTCTGCAGCCTCACTTTACTGCAAAATTCTTCCATCAAGTATAGCTATTCCTATTATCATATATATATATATTCATATATCTTTGTGCAGCTACCATAATACAGTTTGAACCTCATTCTGAGTGGATACAGATTACTTGAAAGTCTCATTAGCTCAAACAAGCCTCAGCAAAAGAAAAGAGGCTGGTCCTTTGCTCCAGTTACAAAAAAAAAGTAAAGGCACTCAGATTTAGCAAACTGCTCTGATATACATACATCTATCTTCAAAATTTCAACGACATGCCCTTACTGGAAAGTGCCAAGTTTTATTTTGCCATGAGTAAAACTTTGGTCACAAATACTTCGGCAGTGAAAAGTGCCATTTAAACATGGCCCTACATTTACAGCACTCGCCAGTCCTACAGGCATTCAAATTGAAGCCCTGAATGTTGGCATCACGTAATTCCAGTAGCACATATAAAGGATATATTAATTGTTCCCCAAAGCCTCCTTCACTAACCTGAAAGACATGCTCACAGCTCTGTTCTGCTATCCTTTGAAATGGTTTGATGTATTCAGAGAACTGCAAATAAGTGTTTGAGGGAATGGTTAAACTTACATGTGACATGGAGAGAAAACACAGGCAGATAAAGATGTGTGAAACAACTGTGTGACTTTCTGATGAGCAATCCCATTTGTACATGGACAGCATCCGTTGAGTCTCACAGAGTGCTTCATACACATGTGCACAGAATGTAATACTAGTTTTGATGTTAATGATGCCATATCTTACAAACCACTGAAAAGAAGGTTAGACTATTCCCCTTTGGTCTCACAGGTGCCACACTTGAAAGAAGCCACCTCTCACTGCCAAAAGGCAGTTGGAAAGGCACTGGGCCTGCAAGTCCAAGCAGACTTACTAGAGAGTGCCTTGCACTGAATTAGCAATAGCATTTCCTCAACTTTACATTGCAGGTCTGCCATTAATGTACAGATCAGATTTAACCTGTTTAGTACAGGAGAACTGCCAAGTCCTCAGGCTAAGTAGGTAAGGAAAAGTTGCCTCTGTTGTGGTTCCTTTTGACAGATACTGGACATCATTACCAGCCAAGAACAGCTTCCTCTTAAGAGGTTCAGAGCCAGTCATGTCTTTATTGTCTTTCAGCAGAACACTCAACAATGGGAATATTTGCTACATAGTATTTGATGTTATCATATTGAAATACATAATATTTTAAAATGCATCATATTTTAAAAATACACAGTATTTTAAGAGGAGCTCATATTTCCAACATCAACTAATGGAATGAAATATTTTCATTACCACTAAGAGTCACAAAAAACATCACACCTCTCCACACATACAACTGTGTCCTGACACAGTTACCTGACAACAGGTAAGGAAGTTGTGCAATTGCTTTCCATTTCTACTTTGCCATGAACCAAGTGTGTAGGCCTTCTCCAGTCAATGACTGTACATGAATGGAAAACACTCTCCACTGCTAAAAGAGGATAAAAAAATATGAAAAGATCAGCTGAACAACTCAGTAACACTGGAAAGATGCCTCATGCAGTCTCCTATGGAGTTCAGTGAACCATTGCCTTTAACCTTTCAGTCTATTCATTTGCCATTGGTTAAGCTAGCCATGCAACAAGTGAAAATTTACAGTTCTCAGCCTTCCAATTCTGACAGAATTACAAACACTAGAAATTCACTCAGATTCAGATTTCAAAATCCTTTCTGGGAAAAAGTCCACTACTTAAAATACCACAAAAATTACAGACCACACAATTTCCCAATCATTTCAAATTTTTACCTCAGCATAGCAAACTTAGATTGTAAAATAATCTTGTCTAACCAGCAGAAGTGTTATGAGAGCAAGAAGAATCCTTCTTAGTCCCCAGGGCCCTTTCCCGGCACTGCTTTCCAGCCTCTCATTCCCCAGTCTGTATGAACATCCAGGGTTGCCCCATTCCAGGTGCAGAACTCAGCACTTCCCCTTGTTGAACTTCCTATGGTTGGTGACTGCCCAGCCCTCCAATTTATTGAGGTCTCTCTGCAGGGCCTCCTTGCCTTTGAGGGAGTTATCTGCAGACTTGCTGAGTATCTCTTCCAGTCCTGTGTCCAAGTCATTTATGAAGATGTTGAAGAGCACAGGGCCCAAGATGGCCCAATTTCAGGGTCAACTGGGAGCTGATTGTTCTCACAGTGCTGGTCCTCCTGCTCAGGGCACTGCGACCCCCTTGGGTCCATCATCTGTGTTGAAGACAGAGGCAAAGAAAGCATTAAACACCTCTGCCTTGTCTCTGTCTCTGTTTGCGAGGTGACCATCCTCATCCTGTAATGGGCCGATGATATTTCTATGCTGTCTATTGTCATTAATGAATTTGAAAAACTCTTCTTATTGTTCCCCACATTTCTGGCAGCTTCAACTCCAGCTGAGCTTTGGATACATGAATCTTCTCCCTAAAGCAGTAATCAGCATCTCTGTATTGTTCCCATGTCACTTGGCCTGGCTTCTACTGGGCATACACCTTCCTTTTTTGCCTTATTTCCAAAAGATCCCTGCTCAGCCAAGATGGCCTTCTGCCTCGCCTGCATGACTTCTGACATTTGGGACCTGCCTGCTCCTGTGCCCCTAGGAAGTGATGTTTGAAAAATGACCAGAACTGATGGATACCAGCACCTGCAAAAACATCTACCCAGAGGACCTTACATACTAATTCTATGAGCAGCCTGAAGTCTGCTCTCCTCATGTCCAAAGCTGAGGTTTTGCTGGCACTCTTCCTACTGTCAACAGAGGTTTTAAACTCAATCACTTCAGGGTTGCTGTGGCCAAGATTGTCACGAATCTGCACTTCACTCATGAGATCCACTCTGCTGACAAGCAGCAAATCAAGGAGTGCATCTTTTTGAGTTGGGTCCCTTAGGACCTGTTCCATAAAGTTGCCATCCAGGTTTTTTAGGAACCTTCTGGCCTGGGTTTTACCAGCTCGCAATGCTACCAGTTAATTTCTGACATGTTTAAGTCCCCCAGAAGGGCAAGGACACTTGACTTGAGAGTGTCCCTTAGTTCCTCAAAGAGGAATTTGTCAGTGTCAGCGTCCTGGCTGGGAGGTCTATAGCAGACTCCCACGATGACATGCACGTTATTTTTTAGCCCCTTTACTNCTCAATCACTTCAGGGTTGCTGTGGCCAAGATTGTCACGAATCTGCACTTCACTCATGAGATCCACTCTGCTGACAAGCAGCAAATCAAGGAGTGCATCTTTTTGAGTTGGGTCCCTTAGGACCTGTTCCATAAAGTTGCCATCCAGGTTTTTTAGGAACCTTCTGGCCTGGGTTTTACCAGCTCGCAATGCTACCAGTTAATTTCTGACATGTTTAAGTCCCCCAGAAGGGCAAGGACACTTGACTTGAGAGTGTCCCTTAGTTCCTCAAAGAGGAATTTGTCAGTGTCAGCGTCCTGGCTGGGAGGTCTATAGCAGACTCCCACGATGACATGCACGTTATTTTTTAGCCCCTTTACTCCTACCCAGAGGCTCTCAACCATGCCACTGCCCACTGTGAGCTCCATACATTCTAACCCTTCTATTGCATAAAGTGCCCCTCCTCCATCTCTTCTTTGTATGTTGTTTTGAGAACAATCATCTTCCACTGATGTGATTACAGCAGATGCCAGTTTTCTGGAAGCACATTAGAAAGTAAAAATACTTACTTAATGTGCCTAAACAATGTGCAATTTATTGGGAATAGCCAAGTTCCTGCACATGGAGAAAGTCCCTGCAGGTCCTGGGAGAGAGTTGGCCTAAGAACTTTACACAGAAGAATAAGCAAACTATTTTTTGTTTGGTTATTTATACAGTACAATTTTTCAAGCACTCCTCCTGCCCTTCCTAGACCACACTGAAGCTACTAAATCTGATTTTGTCATCCTCGTAAATCCAGTTGAGTAAATAAGCCATTTTCTGTAAACTTGTGGTCTCGGTCTCCTTGTTAGTTTATTGCAAAATTAAAGGGACCTCAGCACAGAACTATCAATCAGTAACCAGCAAAGGTAAAAAGTCTTCTGGAATTTACCAAGAGGCAAAAAACCACACTGTTTCATGAAATGGCTCTTTGTTAAAAGAATAGAGCATAATTATCCATTTTGCATGCAACACTATTTAGGAAAACTCTTATTAAAGACTTCCTATTGAGCTGGGAGAGCAAACACAAGGACACTTGCAATAATCCCAAAATACTCCACCCTTATTAGTCTGTGTATTTTGTGGTTTTCACTGTACTCAAGCAACGTCACTAGAGAGCACCAAGTACAAGCGACAGTAAGTGTGACTGCGATGCTGACTCTGCATGCTGGAGGAGAAGGAAAGCAAGCTTTATTCATCCCTAGACAATCAGTTCTGATCCTTAAGAAGGCACCATTCCCTCTCCCTGAAGAACAGAGCTTTTAATGAGACATTCAAGGAATGGGTTGAAACAATGGTGACTACTGTCCATGCATTAAAGGACAGTACACCAAGCAATACCACAAAGCCAGATGGGCAAGGCAACAATACTGGGAACACAAAAAAGGAACAGTGAGAAAACTGGGGTGCAACAGAATGCTTCAAACAGCTGAGAGAACCACAGCCTTCTCCTTGAAAACCTGTTACAGCTCCTCAAGACTGGCATCAGTCTGCTCAAGGAGGAACTCTCAACTACCATCATCGGTTATAGTAACAGGGTATTTGTGATTGTCATCTAAGCAACACGCTGAATTGGCTTTTTCTTCAGCTTCCGTTTCTTCAGGGAGATTTTCTTCACCGTCCATAGCCGTTTGCCATAAAAGCTGTCAAAAGTTTTCCAAGACCTCAGCAGAACTTGTACCTAATACTCACAAAGAAGAAAACTTGCTTAAAACTGAGCATTGTTGGTGAAATCAGGGAGTTACAAACAGAAAAAGGGAAAGTCTGAATGCAATATCAAGAGCTCCTAATCAAAATAGAGTTTTAAAGAGAGAATTTCAAGTGTCCACAGCTATGGCAGTGCTTGAAGCCAGTTACTGCAGCACTGAGCCAGAGGGGGTCTCCTTGCAGGAGAGTGGCTTTTAGTGTGAAAAGCCTCTGCATAAATGAGACAGCTCTGGGCTCCAGGACCAAATCAAATATATTTATATCACAGCTGTTATTATGCTAGAAGATTAAATACATACACATATCTTCATTCTTAGAAAATGTAAACTATTTTGGCTCACTAAAACCAAATACAAAAGAAAAAACCCAAGAGTTTATCATTTAAAATCCAAGCAAATCATCACACCCACCCAGTACTAGTCTCAGTAGATGTCTTCCATACTCTCAAGCTGAGTGGCCCCCAGCCCCAGCATCTCAGGTTTCTGTGGGTGAGAATGCAAATATGTCAAGTACTCTATAGAGCCCAGCCACCATGGGCAAAAAGCCCTGTAATAAATGAAAATCCCATGTCCAAAGTCAAATACCACTTCTGGTGTTTAATCAAGGCCTAAGATACTCAAAAGGAACTTTACATATTTTACTGAAATGATTGTAGCTAACACAGAAAGCACAAAGCTTCTTCACTGCAAGCATAAGCAATAGGCAAGTGCCCACATCTAACAACTGCTGCTAATTCAAATCAGCCTAAACACAAAGTACCCATTACAGCTATCTTGCTTATAATACGACAAAGGCATAGGCTGGTAACAGTAATACACAGGTTAGAGGGAAGCAGATGGATGTTTCCAGACATAACACAGAAGTTACCCTGACTGAAGGCAAAGCTGAGACCTGTTAGAATTCATATCTCAACCAGTGTTACCAGAATTTGGCATAATTCTCTGAACAACATATATATACACATAAACCACTGGAAACCTATTGAGAAACACTTCCTAATCCTACATTGCTACAATGTAGCAACAAGGGCTGGCCTTGCCTCAGAGGAATTTCAGCTGTACCTATTTTCAGCTGTACTTATTTTCATCACATCCAGGGGAAAAAAAAAAGGCAATAAACAGTCTAACAGCACAGAAAAAAGAAAGCACAATTTTCTGGAAGGCTCACAAGCACCTTCTAAAAGATTAGACAACTGTTGTTCAGGACGCATTGCTGGCTAGCTGCAACCTTATTAGAGCTCCTAGGAGAGGACTTCCAGCTCCTGTTTTGCCATGGTATCTCTACCCAAGCTTCTCTTTCCTCCCTCAGTGAGGCAATTCATAGCAGCAGAGCTCATTTTACAGTTATCGGATCTCATGGAGTATAAATAGGACTCAGAGGAAACCAAGGTATCTTTCAGATACTATCCACAATATTTACATTGAATTTATTCTGCTTTGCATAGGAAAAGTACAAAGTTATGCAATTCTATTCCATAAGCCTTCTGGAGAAGTGTCTATTCACATCCCTGCCAACCGCTTAAAAAGCATCACAATGAATTAAAACTTATACGAGAAATAAAAAAGAAACAAAGCAAAACAAAAGCATGCTGTTCTCAGGCAGCTACATGTCTTCAAGTTGAAATAGCTACCACCCAGCGATAGCCTGAGGTCTTCAGCCCTTCCTACTCCGTGAACAAGGAATGCAGCCAACACAAATGTAACCTTCAAAATCGCTGTGCTGCTCGGTGTGAAAGGTTTGTGTGCCTGGAAGGCCTTCACATCCAGCAGCCTGCACAGACCTGTTTGCAGAGATGTGTGTAAGGCAACCCCTAGAGGGATTGCCACCCGCCTTCATATCCTGCCAGTCGCTCAGAGCTCCGTGTTAGCTTCCAGCAGACCTTCCCCCTCCTCCACCCTCCCCTCCAGCCTCTGCTTAATGATGGCTTTCTGAAATGAGCTGACTCCCGTGTGTAGCTAGCGATGTACTCCAGCAGGAGACTGGTCTGATACCGGCCCAGGCAACACAAAGTGCCTCACAGGAAATCACTGTAATCCACAGGAAACTTCTACAGCCAAAACCTTACTGCTCTCTCAAAGCAGCAAACGCCACCGCTTAAAAGGGAGTTTTTTGATGAATGCCAAATTGTCTTGCAATAGAAGAAATAAAATCATGAATTCACAGTTCACTCTTGGACTGCGTGTTGTTCTCTGCAACAGGGCTTTTGTTGGTTTAATTTGTTTGGTTTTGAAGGATGGGGAAGAAATTGGGTTGGCTGGAATACCATTAAAGTAGTACAGAACTTCAGTTCTGCTCCAGAATGCTCCAGGCTGAGAGGAGAGATGAATATGTCTCCTACCCAATCATAAGACTTCAAGGAAGTCAGAATTTATGCATATTTTTTTCTCAATGAAAAGTCTAATTCAGTTTATTGGCACTAGTTAGCTTTCATTAGCAGAACAGAAAACAGACTGACAGCTCTTTTCTTTCAGTCGCTGGGTTCAGACCTTCTGCTATGCATCTACCCTGCTTTGTCCAGCACTTCAAATTTACCTAGACCTATACAAAGTCTGTGACATTAAATCTCACTATCTTCTCATTGAATACATGTATTATTACCCCTGTTGTAGAGACAGATACTCAAACACTAAGCAAACTGACACAAATCTTTACTACCTCTCCTAAACACTGATCGCAAGAACAGAGTTGGAAGGGCTCATACTCACCTACGCACTCTAGGACACCTCAGGACTATCTAATATTTACCCAGCAAATTAAATATTTATAATTCTTTCCATATTTGGGCTTTATTTTATTTAGTTTTTCTACACCTGTCTATATTTATTTTTTTTCCTAACAACTCAATAGGAACATGAAGTAATTAGAGATGCCCATTATTCACTACTAAACTAACTAAATACTCCTAACAAAGGTGTGTCTAGAGCTCATGGCCCATTTCAAACTGATAAGTGTACAAGCATTTTTATTTGATTTTGGTGTTTTGACAAGCCCATCAGAAAGACCACTTACAGTAATATATACATGCAGGTCTAGAGAGATGTAGCATATAAGGCACAACTTTAATCACTAATTCCATTAATTTCCAGATTCCTTCCAATTAATGCCTTCAAGGCAGTAGGTCACAGGAGACTCCCTGGGTCTTGGATACGAACTGAAACAGCTTAATGTGCTACTGTAACTTACAACTTTGCTGAACGGGTTTTAAAATGCTCCCTGGCTCCACCTTATCCCACATCATGACCCTATGCCAACATTTCCAGACAGAGAGCAGTGCTAGTTTAGACTGCTCCTCGATGCCTCATGGAAGCAGCAGAAAGCAGCTTTAGGATGTGCTGGAATATTTGTTCCCCTTGTCTATTCATTTAACCTTTCCAGCAGGTAACTACTAACACCATTGTGTGGCTTATGCTGTTTTACACACAACATATTTCACCAGCACCATGGAAGCAGAGCCTCTTTTTTAGCCTATGGTTATTAGACCAAACACAGAATGCTTTACACCATGCCTGTTAGAGAGTTTTCATGCTTTGTTATGGTAGCTCTACTGCCTTTCCCTGACCACATTTCAGACACAGATGGGATTTTTATACTTACCTATAGCAGCTATGCTTAGCTAATCGTGTAACTTTATTTCAGTGTACGTAACAACCGGTTACATACAGCACTGGCTGCTCTCAGTAGAGGGTAACAGGGAATTTGGATATATAACTCCATCCCCTATTTGCCAGGTCTGTAGAGTATTAAAGTAGCATTATTTAGTGCCACTGGTGATTTCAAAGTATTCTTATGAAAAAAATTTCATTGCCATCCTCTATAGCTGCAATGGCTGTAAAAAAAGTGGAAGTCATCCAGAAAACAAAACACCCAGATGCTGAAACAAATGCCCCCTCAAGTTGCCATCAGTTTTCCTTCCTTGTGACCCACGGCTCAGAAAGGTATGAAAGAACCAGTGAGTATGAACAGACGTGAATTATATGTACTACAAGCTGCAGATATATATTAACAGTTCATTTCAGACATTTTCATACACTGAATTGCATTTGCATCTCTTTAGCTTAACCTGCAATTTAGCCAGTAATCTTTTTCTACCAGAAATATTAATAATATTTCAAAATCATCAGTTGCTTCAGCTTCCCTTAAAATGCAACAAGCATACAAAATAAACCAGGTACAGCTAAATAAACCAAGTGGGGCTAAGCGAACCAGTCTGAACATTGGGTAGTAATTTTCTGCTGCACCAGTGACTGTTTTCATAGTCAATATCTTTCTGTCTGACTGGACTGAAAGTTGACATTTTATCATTTCCCCTTTGAGCTTTGTAATATATCAACATAGCTCTAACGCAGTAGAAGATTGCTTGGGTATATTCGGTCAGTTTCCTAAACCTGCAAAGTGAGATGGTTAAGAGCTTTAGCCTTTAACATTTTTCCACTCATAATGTTCAGTACATTTTTCTAAACTAAGATATTCTGAAGTAAATTTTCCTAAAAAAAAAATAAAAAAAAATGCAACCTATACAACAAGCACAAGGGTGGACTGCATTACAAAGTTTTATTAGCACTCTTTGGAGACTGCTATAGCATTTTTAGGAAGCCTTGTTACCTAGTAGTAAGATTATTCTAAGTGCTTCTTCCACAAAAGCACATTAAAATAAAAAGGCTATGACTTAGAGATAAATAGTCCATAAAAAAGAGGGAAAACCCATGCTCAAACATGCGTGTGTGACTGTTTTCCAAACATGTCAAATCTGTTATCACCCAGGGAAAAGGAGAGGGGATAAAAATCATCCAGGTGGCTTCTCTTCAATATCTGGGGGCAGGGAAAAGTTTGGCTTAAGACATTCTGGAATTTCAGTGGCATTGTCTTGGTCTCTGTATCCCATTTTTTTCTAAATCCTTTCACTAAGAAATATAATCAGTCTGTATTTCCCCAATGAAATCAGAATTTATGTCACATTATAAAATGACAAATTTCTACTTCCCTACCCAACTTGCTTAAATTGGAGTGAATTTTCCTTGGAAGTATGAATCATTAGAAACCTCTCTGAAATTTAGGACTAAAGATGGAAAATGAACTAAAAAAAAAAAAAGCAAGACATCATTCTTGTGCTGAGTCTGCAGTGTGACACCCCCCTTTGGTTTTGCACAATGCAGAAAAATAGTATTTGAGATTGTCCAAACAAATGTATGAGCCCATGAAACTATACCCAAGCTAATTTCTCACTTCTTGGGATAAAAATCCTGTCCTCAATATCACTGCTTAAATGCATGCACAAAGCAGCACTGTAGAATTATGTTCTCTTTTCTCTTTGTCAAGGAGGATCAATCCTGCAGAGAAGCTGTGGCAAACCTTTTTGCTAACTGGAATACACAAATCAAACTGTAAGGTTGTTAACAATGAAATTCCTTCAAAACCAAATAAATTTAAACAGAAGGATGTTCCTCTTCTTTTAAAAATGTGTTAACAATTTGTTTGGGAAGTTAGTGATCACTGAGAACAGCTCCACTGGTTCCACTGGAAATGACACCAGGTCTACCAACATTACTGTTCCTTATTGTTGGCACCTCAGTTTTTAGGTAAATATTTATAAACATTTAACAAAACAAACCCAAACATATTTATTCAGCTGTTTGGGCACACTAGTATATTTACAGGTGTTACTAGGACTACAGAAATTTTGAGAGTTGATGTCAGGTGAATAAAACCAGGCTGTGGCACCTTCAGTGATCTTAAACTCTAGAAAAACCTTTGAATGGTACAGGATTTCAGATACTTCACAATTAGAAAGCATCTGCTCTTTAGGACTTAAACTTAACATAACTAAATTTTTACACCTTGTTCAAATTAACTCAAGTGAACAAAGTTGGATCAAATCTTCTGAGATTTGCTGTGCATCCTACAAATGACATATACAGGCAGCAAACAGCTAGTGTCTTCTGGACAACCAAGGGAAATTTTGCTGCAGCTCTAGATTAATTGTTCACTGTAGCTAGCAATTTTTTAACATAATTTCCTTGACTTGCTATTAAAATTCACAGGATCATGCATTTTCCTTGGACCCCATTGTAACTGCTTAATTCGAAGTCTTTCTCAAGAAACCACAACAGAGTCTCCATTGTAGAGTTCAACAAAAAATTGCAAAGATAGTAATGTTCAAAACTAATTTCATTAATTTAATTCAGAGGAAAACTTAAGAGGAGCAAATTATGCTTTAGTCAACAGAACAGATATTCTGTTGTGCCAGTAGGTTTTCTGCATTCCCATGACTGGAATAGCTTCTTCCAGTGTGGAGTAAGAGACACTTGGGCAAACACATGGGAAACACAGCCTAGATTAGAAATGTGTATCTGCGTAGGACTGAAGTGTATAAACAAACATCGCGGGAAATCAGGAGCAAAAAACCCAGCAAGCTGTTTCAGGTCAGGCTGGAAGTGCACCTTCAGATACACTAGGTGTGGGGCAGGAGGGTAGGAGCTATTGGATTCCACATGCCAGATCGGCATGCTGAGGGTGGAATAGTGACCCAGGAGACTTTCTCAGGGAAGGATAGGATGTATTTGCAGAGTTCCTAAAAAAACAAAAATAATTCAATGCAAGATCCTTGGACTTCAAAGCAAGGTGCAGTAGCAGAGCAGCATGTGAGAGATTAAAGATAAATATTCAATTATATCTGAATCTTGGTGAAAATTCTTTCACATTTAGCTGATGTTAATTTGCAAAATACCTTTTGTGGTGTGGAGATGTACACCTTTTGAAGTCAGAAGGGCAGTTATGGCATATACCCCTTTAGTTATGCTGTCTGCTTCACGCAATCATCAAAACATGTATCAATTAGAAAACCATTTTCAGTAATAGAGCTATTAATTCAATAAAATTATTTTGACTTTGGTCTACTCCTTGGATCTAATTCAAGATAACTGACTATGGCTTGTTTTACAATAAATTGCTCCTCAAAAATGTTACTTTTTTCCCTTTTTAAAATAACCCTTATCTGCTGTTGCCAAGCTTTAAAATTCCATGCATGCAAGGAACATCATGTAATGGATGGATTATACTTAGACTTATCTCGTTCTCCAGAACATTAGATAACAACTTCAGCATAGAAACTAACCTGACAAGGTTTGTTCTCATTTTAAATTTTATTAATATTACTCAGTTTTCATTCCAGACTGCATAAGATTTAATGCAAGTCTGGTTTTATTGACCCCAAAGGAGTTACACCAAAGTGAAATATGATCATGGCCTTATCCCTTTCTACCTTCATCCTTTTGTCCTTTCCAGAGAAACGACCAGTTCAGACTTTTTTTTTTCTTACTAAATCTTCTCCTCAATTAATTCTCAAGACAGAACAGGAGGGAACAGAAGTCCAGTCTCATGTTTTCTAATCCTGGTTCTGCAGCTAAATAGCTACAACTTCTTACTGAAATAATAAATTCTTTGTGCCCTGCTTTCAAAGCAGGCATAATGCCTACCCCACAAGAGTATTGTGGGATTTAGTATTTTGCTTTCCTAATGCTTTGAAATCATTGGATGAAGCATGATTAAAACCGTCCTGTGTTCTTAGAGTCTTCCATATAGCTGGGCAATGTCTAGATACAATTTAGCAGTAATAATTGACCTCTATGCATTTAATGTACGTGCTTGCAGGTTTTGCAACAAAACTCTTAAAACTTCCCTCCAGAAAACCCATGGGCCTTTCTATTTTGTTTTGGCATTTTTTTGGGGGGGTGGTCAATATGTTTTTTTAAATCCTCCCCCTTTGCTGGAGTTGGGACTGAAAGCATCACTGGCTTGCACTGCAAGTTTGCGAAGGGTTATTCTGAAAAATTACTGTTGGCATATTGTACAACATTCTGTAAAGTATTAGCACTGTATTCAAAACAGACGGAAAATAGCAAATAGATGCCAGCTTATTATTTAAACGTTAGCTGGGAACTCTGTTCTTGGAAAACAACTTTTGGTCTCTCTTGAGCTTTCTGGGGGTATTTTAAAGAGCTATTTTATAGAGCAGGGAGTCCAGCATAGTTCCAGAGCAGCAAAATCAAAAAATAACAGCAATGCAGCATAGCTCCAAATCAGGCCTGTACTAATTTATTTCTGAACTGGATAACTCCGATCATTCCTGTGCCAGTAAAATGCAAATAACAGCTATTCTTCAGGGTGTAACTAGATCAACAAGTGCAGACTTTGCACTACTTTTCAAATATGAGGCTCAATAAGGAGCTGGATACATTGGTATACGCAGCATGAAAAAACATTCTGTTTCCCTCTGCAAAAGCACAGGTTGACACACACACTCACACAAAAAGAGCAGGTCAGTGCTGAAATAAGAAACTCCATCTCAGATGTAAAAGCTGACCTTTTAACAGGCTGAAGGAAACATCAGAGACTGCCTAGATTCCAGTCCAAACTCCATCTCACCAGCCAAGAAAGAGCTGTTGCTGAGGAAACTGAGAGCTGCAATGGCTTCACCCAGAGCTGAGTCTGCACCAGAGTTTCAGAGAGAAAGGGGAAAAGGCACAAATAATTACAGAGAAGGCATGACTTACGGAAAATGAACACAACACTTCCTGCAGGAATGCACACTGCCTGGAATACCAGCAGCAAATATAAATGGGAGAAGCAGAATTGGCACATCTAGAACATGGCAGGGCACAGAGCCCTGGAAAATGCTGCTTTGGAGGCAGTGTGTGCTTCAAGTTTCATTACACTTCAAGGAATGAGGCCGTAAATAGAAGAGCCATTCTCAATGAGCAAGAAGCCATCCATGCATCTCAGCAATACAGACTGAGAACTGTATCTGCAATGACCATCACTAGAAAGGCCCACCATTCATTTAGTCATGGTTTCTATCCTGATTACAAACAGCAAGGACCAGCCTCAAGAACAAATGCAGACCCACTTCAAACCAACACATCTAAATGCCTCTCAATTTGAGAAAAGGCTGGATATGACCTTTATGTTTCAGTCCTGTCTACTCACCAATGTCTAAATCACAGAGTCACAGAATATGCCGAGTTGGAAGGGACCCACAAGGATCACTGAATCCAACTCCTGGCCCTGGGTCAAGTTACACAGACAGTACTAAACTACAAGCTTTTGTGAAACATATTTCTGAAGTTCTGTGGGGATGGCATTGGATTTAGGTGATAAAAAGATAATCTAGATACAGATAGTTCCAATTCTACCTTGCCAGTGTACAGTATTATTTTGGGAGGACCAGAAAACCAGGAAGATGTTTTAGGCAAATGAGCAAGATAATTTTCCTTTGAAAAATTCATCATTTTCCTTAGAAATCATAGCACTTTGAGGATATAAAGGGTTAAAAATGCATCATATAAGACTATATTCTTTTTTTGCATTCTGCTTGTCATAAGCATATTCTCTCCAATCCTGAAGATAGAAGCTTTGCCTTAAGCTATTATAACACTGAAATATCTACAGCAACAGGGGTGCATGAAACACCACAGATAACCAATACTGTGAGATTCATAGTGAAATCTTGAGAACTTGTAATGAAAAGTAGGAAAAAGTTAACTAATTATGATGTTTGCACTACAGATCAGTTTACCAAGAAGTCTAGCCATGATACAGTTTAATTTTAAAGCCCATGACCATAATTTTAGAACACACACACATGTACAAGCAGCATGTACTGGCTCAGAGCTCTATGGAACTTTTGTGGCTGAGTAATCTCTGAAATAATTGTTTATTAGATGCCATGGGACAATTCTCAGTATCAAACAGCTTTAAAAAAACAGCTGTAGACTGGCAAAAAAACCCCCAGGGTTAGGCTGGCAGAGTTCAAGAAGCATTAGACAATACCCTTGGGTATGATCCTGTGCAGCGCCAGGAGCTGGACTTGATAATGCTTTTGGTCTCTTCCAACTCTGCATATTCTATGATTCTGTGATACATACAGTTAGTTTCCATCAATGTTTCACAAAGATAGGGCAGATTCTGATTCACTGGGGTTTTTTCGTTATTATTGAGACTGAAGGAACATTGAGAGACAATTCCTAGAACCCAAATGGGTAATAAAAAGTGTATTAATACAATGCAAGTACCTTATAGATACCTTGAAATTATGGTAGTGCAGGTCTATCTTAACACATTCAGCTGCCCAAGAAAAATAGAGGACATGGGGCTGAATGGAGAGGAAGCAATACTACCAGAGGCCACCAATGAACCTACAAATCATCCTTAATAGGCAAAAAGTATGAATATATGCTATATAGTACTAAAAGCACTTCTGACATGGGTAGGACATTGGGCACGCACTATGAAGTCTGGCATACACAGTGCCTATGTATTTGGAAGTTAGGCAGCCAAGACATAAAAGAGCATCCCAATTAAGAGGATTCCAGTCAGAAAAAGAGGACATGTTGGGGAAAACCCAGATAAATCATATCCCTGCAGAAATTTTGCACATCTCCACTCCCCACTGCATTCACTTGCCTCAGATTAGTCACTGGAGATACTGGAACAAGTTGATATGCAAAGGTAGAAAGTTACTCTAATTTTCACAAATTTGGTAGTTTTGGATCAAACCAAGTGTAAGTTAAACACTGCCAGGAAAACCATTTATCAGGAAATAGTAATAAATACTCCAAGAGATATATCCCAAAAAGGATGTATTTGTCTTCCTTTCCTTCTCCTTCTCCCAGCTGAACATCACAACTTTGCATGCATACCTCTTGCCACTGTCATTTTGACCCATATGGATGTTGTTTCCCATCATTCTTTTGACTGCACCTACCTTCAGAAACATTACTGAAACAAATACAAAGCACTTCAGAACACACAACAAGGACTGGAAGCATTCTTTTAACATAGGTTTGATTACAACTGGTACGTCAGTAAAAAGCATTTGCACTTCACTGTAAACTGGAGGAAGGCTATCTCCCCTCAGAAACGTCAGGACAATCTTCTGCTTCGAAAGAGGATGTTACAATGTTCACTAAAAGCAGCAGAAGGCAGTAAGAAAGGTGTCTAATAAACTTTTCTAAAATTTCTTCTCAATTCTTTGGAGATGGTATAAAATGTCAGGCCCAGAAACAGTAGTAGAGCATTCACACATATTTGCAGAAAACAAAACACTAGAAAAAAGGGAGACAAAACCAAAGAATAATCTGGACAAGTATTCTTAGTCAAGGCAGCACTTAAGAATGTACTCAATTTTCAGTATATACTTAAAGCACTAATTAAAATATGTTTAAGTGCTTTCCTGAGTTGATACCAAAGAATTCAATCAGATGCCAATGGAAAATATTTGGCAGTATTCACAGTATTCTATTTCATATTGGAATGCAAAAGAGTTGTTCAAAGACAAAATGCTGTTTGAGGCAGAGGCTGCATGCTCTTGCAAGTGTAAGTTGCAACTAGCCTGGCCAATGCACTATGGAATTGCACACAGGCATAAAAATTAGTACTTACAAGGGGAAAAAAAGCATAATAGCAGAATGGAAGATGGACAGAGATCACAGAAACAAGGTACCTTCAATAAAGTTTCAAGCAAGTTTCAAGCAAGGAAATATTTTAAATATGCACATTTGAAAAATAAATATAGATTTACCGCACCAATATTGAGAGCTTAAAGGGGATGGTATCAAACTAGAGGATGCAGAAACAGAACAGGATTTAGGCAAACTATATGTACTAAAAAAACCCACAGGACAACGAGCACAAAAGTTGAGAATAGTAACACCAGTACTACTACCAAAAATAAAGGCAATTCTGTCTATTACGATTATTGTTTTTAAATGCTTCATTTACAAACTGTAATCAATGGTAAGCATTGAGCTTTTTAGAGATACTTGACATTACCAGGAAACATCACAAGTGTGTAACAATCTGACCCTCATGACCCCAGATTGAAAACTTCAAAAGCTAGCCTAACAATGCTAAATTCAGAAATGAGAGATGAAGTTAAAAGCACTTCAGCTCAAAAGTAATTTTAAAAACCTGCAGATTTTGCACAAGGACTACATCTCAGAAAACACAGCCCTAAAAACAGAGTGAAAGACGTAAACATTATTTTCAATACACAACTAGACCTTAGAAAATGAACATTCAAGCAAATACAGCTGATTGAGAGGAAAATAAACTATAGCAGTCAATATATAAGAATGAAATCTAGGAGCTATGATGAATTGAAAAAGCAAATAAATGAGGACATAAACCCAAGCAAATTCCTGAAGCATGTCTAAAGCAAGTAAACAAAGAATCTGCTGCCAAGAAAAAAGAGAAGGGGGTTAAGGATCACTTACAGAAGCAATATGATTGTGTTAGAGAAGGTCACAATGAAGAATCTTACACAAATACTTATCCTGATCCCACAGCTATTTTCAAATAACAGAGATGAGGCACAACCAGGAGTGAGGGAATCAAAAAACATACTAAAGTGGCAAGTTACAAAGATATTAATCAACAGGGTTGCCTGAAACACACCTAAGATTTGTGTCAAAGCTCAAGTGGATGAACTCCTTAAAATTCCACTGTAAAACACCTGCATCACAGGCCTTGTTCTCAGGCCTTGTTAGGACTCCACAAACCCACCATATGACGTGTCAAAGGTGCAATGTGATGGCATTTAGGCTGAGATATGAGGCCACAGGTGTCTGGGAGTTAACTGTTTTCCTTCTCCTTCAGAACGTCAATTTGTAGAGCATATTATTACATGTGAACATCTCACATTTAAATATATGCACTGTATAATAAAGATCATTTATGTAAGTTTGAGATATCTGTATTAACCTTTGAGGTTTTGCCATTTGTGTATGTAGGCCACTTTCAGCCACTGCAGATAATATAAAATGCAATCTGACTAGGGATTAATTTTTTAATAAAACCATTTTAGACACATTTCAAAAATATGAAAACACACTACTGGCACAACTACTGCTCCTGTGTTGCCTTGGGGATATCTTTATAGGTACACATTATGGAAAAAAACCCCACAACCTTAATCTTTATGACTTCTAGTATCTTTTCTACACACAACAATCACTACAGGAGACTGTAGCATAGTGTATGTTTACATATGTTTCAAATGGTATAAGACTGACATGAGAAGCTATCCTGAAATGCTGCCCATTCTGTGCAGGAAAATGTTTCTGTGGTCATAAATTGAACAGGACTAAAAAACTGATGCCGTTTCCCCATCTCGATGGAGGGAGAATGCGATGGCTCCTTTCAGTAGCTATGCTGTGTTACTGCATGCATCGAATGTTTGCAGAATTACACAATAAAAGAGTCTGCCCTAATGGAAAGGTCATGTCAGGACCAAAACTAAGAGAATAGTATCCCACCACTGTGATTTCATACCTTCAGAGGAGAACAAAAACCATTATTGCCCTTATGTTAGGCTCTTTTCCATTGCTACAATGTGGGAACATACCATTTCATTACATCCTTGTTTCTGGTCCCAGTAGTTCTCAACATTTTAGATCAGCCAGCCATGACTGGAGAACTGGCTATAGCCCAACGTATACCTCAAACCATCATACTATTTGAGAAAGGTGAAGGAAGCCATTACCTAATAGGCTGTCTATTTATCCTATTTATTTTAAATGGTATTGTCTGGAGGTGTTCGTAATTTTGAACACTATAACTTTTTCCCAGGGAGATGCAGATGAGAAAGCCAAGTCGCTGCTAAAGAGACCATGAGACATTAAATGCAATTCACAGCTGCACCCTCCCCATTCTCCAACCCACAGATACATCTTTCACACAGTCTTTAGGCTTTGGTTGTTGAAGAAGGCTACTCAAGATTTACTAGTAATTTCCCAGGGAGCTTATTCTTCAAAGATGACAGCAAAGCTGCTCATCAGAACAATACACTTCATGGCACTTCATGTTTACATAAATGCTTTTCCCTAAAAGGAAAGGATTATGTGTACATAGTATTTACATAGGTACACTTCCTCTGAAAATAGCATTTGCTACACTTCAGCTGGTGACTAACACACGGCCTGTTCTGCAATAGCAAGGCACCACTTACAGTCTCTTCAGAAACCTCCTTAATAAGCATTTAACTATTTTACAGAAATAAAAAGTAAACAATCAGATTAAAACCTGAAGAAAACCTTGTAGCGTAAGTTTGGGAATTGCCTGTTACATTCTCTGTTAAGACAACTATCTAGAGTAGCAATTGGTCACATCTCACATAGAGACATCTGTTTTTCTCTCTGCGTTCATTGAAAAAAGTTGAGTATGCCAAGAAACCAACTTCTAGTGAAGTTATTCTGCCACCTGCTGTTGCTTTTATGGATACACTAGATATTTTAATGCAAATATTTTCAATTAAACAAACAAAAAAGTACCTAATAAAAAAGAGGGATACCTCCTTAATAGAGAGAAACTGATTACTAATTATGAACTATTAATATATTAGAATCTTTTTCTTCTGTTGACTTCTCAAGTGTGTGACCCAAAAGATGTTTATCACCAAGACAGAGGGGAAGAGAAGGACAGCCCGGTACAAAGGAAAAGCCTGGTGGTTAAAAACCAATCAACCAACAAACCAAAGAGTAAGGAAATCATTACAAAATCTCATAAAACAAAGTTTAAAATTTTGATGAATCCTCTAAAACTCACACAGGAAAAGTTGTCTAACAACCTTCTAGTCTGAAAACTGTGATCCCAAACACTGATGGATTACAATATCAAAACAAAGAACAGGGTAAAAGACATACTGAAATTCACCGGTCTACATTCACTAAGCGGGGGAGAAACTAAAACAAGTGGAATTGAAAAGGTAACTCCTCTCAGCCCTTAAGTTCTATTAGTAGTACAGCTGAGGATTTAGCAAACTTGACAAAGTCCTTTTCCAATAAGCCAATGACCATCCCAGCTTTGCTGCTGCAGCACCCACCACTGACTTTCAGGACAGCAACTACAGGTGTCAAGCCCACCCCCCTCCCCCGGGGGAAGGCCATGCACACAACACCTTCGCACAGAACCAGAGTGCTACATCATACGGTGTCCTTAGGTTAAATATTTGTCTCCAACGCAGGCGGTTAGCAGTAATATAGGAAGCGTTTAGGGAAAAGACTGAAAAACTATGGGACACCCAAAAAAAGTTGAGGGATATCAGGGGCAGCAGAGTGACTTGCTGAAAGATAAGCCACTAACTTCAAAAATGCCTTTGGATTTTTAATTATTGTAATTAATTAAAAATACAACTTTAAATGTTACCCAAACTGCAGGGCAAAACCAAAAATCTATCAGGAGAAGGAAACCCTGACTCCACAAAACAAACACCCATGCAACACACCCCTTACCCTGTCCTACAAAGATTTCCTCATATTAATGGGACAGGAGAGCCATGAGTTGCCTCTCATCCAAACACTATTGGACTAAACTTGCTTAGCTCATGAGACTGGAGGGGGATCACAGGACAGCATGGCTAACCACTCTTTGTATTAAAAGTATCTACTCAGTCTACTCTTCATTTAAGGCACTACTAAAAGCTTGTTCCACCTTGCAAAGTTTGGCAGCTGCCCATTGCCATTCACAATGAATATTCAGCTGTTCCTTCAGGCTCTTCATCCCTTTGATATCCTATTGCCTGTTACACATTAGACAGGCATACAACCCTTTTTTGCAAGCAGTACCTGCATGGCAGCTTCACACTCTTTCAAATGAAGCCTCGCAGCAATTTTTGTTTTCCCCCTTGTTCAAGTACAGGGATTATTTCTCCAGACAACAGCTCTGCGTTCCACAGCTGGTGCTTCTCAGGGCAGTGCTCCAAGAGCCCCTGAATGAAAGAGCATCTCACCTGCTGCAGGGAACCCCACAGAGTCACACTCTCTCCTGCAGTGGGAAAGGGAGGAAGGACTTGTTGGCTGAGTTAGATGAGCTCAGTAGTGGTTTTGTCCCTTGGTTCCTTGATTTCTAGTAGATTTGTCTCATTGGGACAGAGTTGCAACATTAATTACTGCTTTTCATTTCCAAATGAAATTCTGCTTCTAATTTTCTTATCGTGGGAAGGAGACTTTAACCAGATCTTGAGGTATTTATATAAATCCATTATCTTTCACTTCCCTCTGTATCAAATAATATATATATGCGCTAAGTGTTATTAGCCTTATTTTTTGAAGCTGCATAGCAAAAGTGGTTAAGAGAGAGGCAAAGGAAATCTGGAGCAAAGCTACATCCTAAATACAGATCTTGGCCTCTCTTTCCTTAGTAATGAATACTAAACAAACCTGCAAAATAGTGCATGCATGCATAAAAAAGGTGTTTTTACTAGCTCTGGTTTCAGACTTCTGTTTTCTGTACTAAAATGGAAGGTCATCCTGTACAAACTCAGTATTTTTTTCTGCTCCTGAAATTTGTTATCCTTTGCTGAGTGTATATATGCAGTTGTTACATTAAGAATTTATGCAGATGTTTTAGTTTTTACAGTAAGCTAATTTCCTTGTCTGTGCCATTGATGGAAGCCAACTAGCATTTTTTCCAGCCTGTCTTGTTGCATTCTAATATGATGAACTTGTTTCCCCCCCCGCCTCGCATAAGGTATTTTCCCATAGGAATTCCCATAAGGAATGTTGTTCCTTGCAGTGCCCTGTTCATGTAATTCTTGCCCCTTTCAACAATGCAGATAATTAGATACTTTTCCCCTGAAGCCAGATCATCTATTGATAAAACAAGATGTACTACCAAGGCCTCACCCTTATGATGTGATTAATTTGTTCTCCGACCTCTTTTTAATCACACTTGGGACCTCAGTTTTGGAAGGAAACATACCTGGACAGTGCACAAAAAGAGAGGTCAAGCAGATGACATCTCAGAGCTGTATCATGGCTGGACTGTGCATCCTGGCCCCCCAGGTGATGTAAAATGTTAATTATCTTGCATTTGATAGTGCAGAAATTAAACATGACAGACTCCTGTAAGAGCAAAAACATTTTTTACACAGTCCTCATCCAACTGCGTGTTAAATCCAATCCAACTGTCCATTTCTGAGTCCAATAAAATAATCCATAACACAGCCACATCAGGAAGAAAATCATGATTCCCCCACCTCCCCTTTGGTGTGACCATGCTGGAGCTACCAGCTAAGCCCAGAAGAAATGCTTCTCTTAAGATCTCTTACCCATTAGTTTTTTTATCCTTTTATGTATACACTAAGGGATCCTAATGAAGATGGAGTAGCAGAAGTTCTGTTGTTCAGTGCATTGAAAAGTATCCAAAGGCCAGAGAGAATCTATGGTGTATCTATGTATAATTGCTCATACACTGAAAAATTGCATTATGCTGTATCAACCACCATACACTGTCAAGAAATTATACTGCTGCTAAACTCCATGCATCGCCGTGATCAAGAATGAGATGTTAAATTACAAAACAGCATAATATATATGAAGGGGAAAGGAAAAAGGCTTCTGCCAAGTCAAATCTGATGCCTGTTTTAGGGAAGAAACCAGAGATGCTCTTTCAGGCTTTAATTAGAACACCTAGATCTGTATAGGAGGTGGGCTTATGGAGTATGCAGACGATCCAATATGGATTAACTACAAAGCTCACTTTATTAATGGAGTTTCTACAATTATAGTATTCTCTAAGTGTACGTGCATTAACATCACTGGTGCTCACACACATAAACAATCACTCATTGTAGGCTATAGGCTACAAGCTACTGTCTCTATGCAGCTTGCCTTAGCAGCACCTGTGTTCTCACAGCCACTGCAGGCTGTTTATCTTTACAAGTACACAGAATCTGACCAAGGTCAGACTCCTACTGCTCTGTGAAGAAATCACAGGCCTGCTAAATCCCTACAGATCTGCAAAAAATGCAGGGTGCTTTGGTGAGCACAAGATGTTGAAACAATGGGTTTGCATCTCATTGATCAAATACCCTTGCCAGCAGTAACTTTTTACTCCAGAACATGGGGTCAGACCTGACTTAGAGGGAAGAACACCCCTAACCAAACTGTCAGCAATGGCTCCTGAGCACAGGCTTGTTACCCACACTCCCAGCCTTCATGGGGGAGCAGTCACCCATACATTTACTGTCCAGAATCAACCTTAATTAAGAATTGTGACAAAAATCACAGCGTGAGGTGGTGTAGTTACATAACTTGTACATTATGTAGCTTTCATTAAAGAAAGTGTAAATGCAGTAACCTATAAATAAATACATCTTGCAGGGCCTGAAAAAATGTAAAAACAAACAAACATTTCATAATACATATGAAACGGCTTTTCAATTAACATCCTGCTTTGAATACATGGCTGATCCACAGCAGCCCCTAGCAACAGTCTGCCAACATCTCAGCCCAGCATGCTTAGGCACTTCTGGCAGTGCCTCCATTCCTTTACACATCAACAACAAGCCAATTTATTATCCAGCTCGCCTGATCTATAGTGCAACGCAGCAAGGACTTGAAGCTGTTTCCTTAAAATTGAATGAGTCGGGACATGAAAATGATTAATCAAAATTAAAAGATTCAAGATCTGCAAGAAAACTGCTCTAAGTTTCTGTAAAGCAAAGATTGCAGCACTTGGAAAGCCTAGACTTTCCACAGACTGATAATACCGGAATGCTTTGTTATTTCTCTCTCAAGATTGTGATAGGAGAAGACGACAGATAGGCAATGGCTATTTATCTCTGATGCTACATTCAGTCTGAGAGATCTACAGGGTACAGACATATGACCTTTTGCAGGCAAACACAATCTTGCTGTGCCTGTGGTCCAAGCAGAACAGAAAACCTGTTGGTGCAATGCCAAGATCAAGCTAACACACAGTGCATCTTGTCAGGCTTCAAAGCAAACCCACATCTACCTGCAACCTTAGATACTGACATAGTATGGAGAAACAGCATTATAAAGACATGTGCTCTGAGAGAGATGTGGCACTCAAATGATAGTAGATTTTACACTTAGTTTCCATGTCTTAAACTGCAAAGGTGCTATGAAGCATTGATTATCTAAGGGAAGAGAAAGAGGCAAAAATCAATACTTCTTAGGGCTGGCACTGTGAAACCATGGATGAAACAAAGCAATACACAAGTAAATAGTCACTTAGGCACAAGTAAATACAACTGAAAAGAATTTCCTACCCCTCAAAAAAACATTCCCTTTGCTACAATAATATGCTTGCAGTTAGTTCTGAGAACTCTTAAAATCACCACATTTTGTCTATTGCATATTTATCTATTTTTAAGTATACATATTAATGTTAAAACCATTTTTATATGTATAGACCCATATATACTTTATATATGGAATTTCTTCCACTTTTTAAGGAAATTTATTGTTTCCAAATGCTGCCATTGTTACAGTCTGAGATAACAAGAGCTTCACCACAGGGATTAATTACAGCAGGGACAGGGCAAAAGAATCTTTTTCCATGCCACCTTATCACAGAGCTGCTAAACTATCTCTAGCCAAGTTCCTTCTCTGTAAACGTTAAATCTTCAAGTGCTGAATAAATTATGGTATTTGCAACTTTTGCCAAAGATCTACAAAAGATGTTACACACACATGAAAGAACAAGTAGTTGACTGCAATTTCTGGGCACCTATATGACCTGGCAATAACCAGTGATCCAGAGGAGCATAGTTCACTATGTTTTGGCTGAGTGGAGTGAATTTGATTTAAACTTAGGAAAATGAAATGTTTTCCTTGCCCATTCTTTGTTTTCTCATTGCATCCTTCAAATCAGCTAAATTGAGTTACAGTAGTCCTGTTTACTCAGCAAATCTCTTTACAATTACATTCGAAATAGCCAGGGATCATCATCTTAAAGAGATTCAAAATAGTACCCCCTTCAGACTTCAGAGGCTTACCCTTCACAGCTCACCTAAGATGGAGAAACTCAGGCTCAAAAGTAGATTTGGAATATCAGTCTATGTTTTGGAGTATGGAACCTACCATACATAACACTGGACAATGTGGTCACTCCTAAAGAAAGGGAAAACTGGTATTCGTGACTTTATCAAGTCATCTACCAATGGGAAAAAAATCAGTAAAAAAACCTAGTGGCAATGATTTAACTTAAACTGGGCCTTATATCCTTTTTAACAGCTGACCTTGATGAAAGAGTCTGCTTAGAGACTTTAAGACTGACTAAATTTATCAGGTAAGAAATCCTGAGAGTTTTCATCACTTCAAATTATGAAGCAATTTTGATCAGTGCAGAGGACCTAGAAGGATGAATTCTGCACTGCTTTCTTGGCTCCTGCTTCCCTCGCAAGCTGCTCACACAGAATCACAGTGAGGAATTTCTCTTCTTCCAAGACGACCTTAAATTCAGCAAAGCACAATCCCATCTCCTCTCCCCATTAGCGCTTGTATTACCCTGTATATTGGAGAGAAGAGTGGTATAACTCCCTGTGGTCTCTTCCAGACTTCTCTCTACGAACGCACACAAGACCCATAGGTGAAGTTACAAGGGGTCCTGCGTGCCTTGCAACTTCTGTCTAGTACCCTGCAATCCTCCCAGGCACTAATGAAAGGCAGCTTTAGATCAGGACAGATCATCTTAGCAAAGACAACACTTAAAAGCAGCAGCAGCTGCAGCTATCCAGAAGGCTGAATTCACCTTTTACCAGGGGTTCCTTCCCTCAAAGCAAAGCAGAGGATTGCTTCCAAGCTTGGCTGGATTCAACACCAATTCCAGGTTTATCAACTGCAATAATACACTCAACTCACTAAAGGCAACATTTACTGTATTCCAGGCAAAGGTGTTCCAATTTTTATCTGCATTTTAAACAGCTCCAGGGGACATCATTCAAGCTCCTTACATTTAGAAGTGATGATGAATCTAGCACAGCAACTAATTATCAAAAGGCCTATTTGTAAGGTAAGGGAGACTAGCAAAAACTCACCATGTAAATGTGCCACACACTCAACTACCTCCTCCATGGAGCATTTCAGAGCTTTGCTTTTAAGTTCATAATACTCTACATCATCACTAGGACACAGACATCCCCACAGTGTTAGAAACTGTAAAGCTACCATACAGGTAAGGAAAAACAACCCACCATCCTTTGCAGAGGGCCTCCAGATACAAATCTGAGGTCACTGTGAGCTTATCACATGCACTGCTCCCTCCTTCCATTCTTCCAGCAAATTAAAATCCTTCATTTACAACAGCTAAGACAATAGTAATAGTAGAAGAAACGATTCTTTGGAATAATTTCAAAATTTCTATTTTTTCATCTATTTTTGGCAAGCATAAGGAGATTAGAAAAACATTCAACTCTTCTCTAAGAAATGTGAACTGCAATAATTAGGGTGACTGAAATGTGTAAGGTTTATAACACATGAGGTTCGTGTTGACTGTTTCTCTACATTTGCTAGACATGAAGCAAAAATACCAACATCTTGCCAGAGAGTATGATTTAAAAAGACCTAAAGCATAGACTTTGACCATATGTTAAGATGACTGAATTCGAAATGTTAGTCTTCCTGGATCAGCATTGTAGTCTACTGAAAAGATCCTATCCAGCAAGATTTCACCCTTATTTTAGGCTTCATTCAGCTTGGACAGAATCACACTGGACAGCTGTACTTTGATGCATTGGTATGTATTTCTAGTTGACTCACCTTCATATATTATCACTAATAAACTGACGTGTGGCAAACTGTCAACCTTTTACAATAGAGTTTTTATACAGGAAACAGAAATACTTTTTTTCTCTTGAGGCCTGCAAGGATTTTTCAGGGTGGAGAGGGGGTTGGGGAATTTAATTTGCTGGAACTCAGACTGGGACAACATTACAATGCAGTGTTCCTTTAGGAAAAGAGCCGATTAACCAAAACCAACACCATATTTATGCAAACTCTGATAAGGACAAGGAAATCTCATACCTCAGAATATAAACAGTCATCATAGTCCTAATAGGAGTATTTCTGTACTCACTACTCCACTGCAAGGACAGGGTGAGTAAGGCAGGAAAGGAAGTGGCGCCTTATTCTGAGCTAAACAGAATGCTTAAGACAGACAGATCTGCTGTATTAAATCTTATGTTCCTTAGTCTTTGCCATCTGGCAAGTGATCCGCAGCTCATGTGAAATGAGTGGGTGGTCACAGTCTAGTTTGTACTAGACATTTCTTGGGATCACAGAAAAACAAAACAAAACACTGCAATTGGCACCAACCCCTGCTTGATAGCAGATTGCAACAGGCGAAGGACCAAACAAAACTGAAGACTAAACCTCTCCCTCGTACAGAAGCAGTCACAAGTTCAGAAGGAGATAAAAGCAAGTTTATATAAAAGACAGGGGAAGTTTGCAATGTCTTTGGCTCTGTCATTCAGTTTCAGGTAAAGAAAGCAGAGAATTCAACCCTTGGGATATTGACTTTACCTTCCCCACTCTGACAATTCACTCTTCATTGAGTTCCGGCTTTGAAGTCTTAGAGGCACATGAAATTTACAGCACTGATCTCTTGTTCTGGGTAGACGTGATGCTAAGGTCTTAAGCTGACATTAGATAAAATTCATATTTGGAAAAAAAAATTAAATAAATTTCATCTTAGCACCACAGGCTCAACAGAGGGACAAGAGAACAGATATGTGCAGGACCCAACCTGGGACATTGCTGCCAGCCTTAAATTAGCTTTAGTAACAGCTGTGAAAAGCAAAAGCATTTTTATAAAACATTTTTAATAGATGAAGAACAATACTTAACAGGTTTTCTACATTGAGGCATTATGTTTCAAAGGTTATCCTACAGAAAAAAAGAGCCAAACACAGCATTTATGTTGGTCTACATTTAATACAATGCAGACTTTTCAAGCACAAATACCTTTAAAGGAAACCATATGGTAAATGCAGACTTGCTTTTCCTTAACAACCGGAATGCTTTCATTCTGAACTTCAAGTTAAATAGGGGTTCAGGACTGGATATCAGAATCAGAGAATATGCTGAGTTAGAAGGGACCCACAAGGATCATCAAGTCCAACTCCCAGCCCTGCACTGGACAGCACCAAGAGTCACACCATATGCCCGAGAGCATTGTCCAAATGCAGCTTGAGCTCTGTCAGGCTTGGTGCTGTGACCACTTCCCTGCGGAGCATGTTCCAGTGCCCAACCACCCTCTGCATGAAGAACCTCTTTCCAATATCCAGCCTAAACCTTCCCTGACACAACTTCAGGCAATTGCCTCAGGTTCTGCCACTGGTCACCACAGAGAAGAGATCAGTGCCTGCCCTTGCTCTTCCCCTCACAAGGAAGTTGTAACTGCAATGAGGTCTCCCCTCAGTCCCCTCTTCTCCAGGCTGAACGCACCAAGTGACCTCAGCTGCTCCTCATATGGCTTCTCCTGAAGGCCCTTCACCATCTTCTTTGCCCTCCTTTGGACACTCTCTAATGGCTTAATGTCTTTCCTGTACTGCAGTGCCCAAAACTGCCCACAATATTTAAGGTGAGGCCGCCCCAGTGCAGAGCAGAGCAGGACAATCCCCTCCCTTGCCCAGCTGGCGATGCTTTGCCTGATGCCCCCCAGGACAGGGTTGGCCCTCCTGGCTGCCAGGGCACTGCTGACTCAGATTCAACTTGCCATTGACCAGGACTCTCAGGTTCTTTTCCATGGTGCCACCATAAAATCCTTTTATTTCAGAGAATGCTCATTTAGCATACAGCCATAGTTTGAAATACTTTTAATTCAACATACCAATTCACTGAACAATTTTAAATCATACTTCAGCTGTGGCTGAATGACAAAAGTAAACCCTAATTCCCATTTGCTCAGATAGCATCAAAGTGACTACACCGAGGCAAACTGGATTGTACTCTGTTTCCAGCATCAGGGAATGAATACTGAAATAACACAGTTTATTTACTTTTAACATTTTGCTTAGTAGTTTATAATTTTGAAATAAACAATGTAGACAAATAATCTTGTGAGTTCTCAATGGTTTTCCTTTCACAAACCAAAATCCAGCTAGAAATACTAATCTGACTAAATATATAAGGTTAATAAAAGAAAGAAAACAATTTTTTCTATAAATCTCTAACATTTTAATCTTACCTATTATTTGCAATGAAAGTGGAATAAACAGTCCCAGATCAAAGTTAGTCTTTTGCATATGGTTCCCTTTTACTTCCCCAATTTTCAAGGCTATACCTGACTTCTCAGGATCACAGAGAGAGCTTGTCACACTAGCAGAAAAGGCATTCTCAGACTTGCTAAACACACATTTTTGACACAGAAGGTCATGTGTATGAGAGAAAATGATTTTTTTGTGATCCTTTTTCAGTATACAACCACACATTTACAGTCATAACAGTAAATTTGAAGAATTCTAGATATTATAAGAAATAAAAGTTACTACTACACAGAAATGTAACATACAAATACACACTTGACTGTCCTTAAATGAAAAATGAGCAAAGGCAAGGATGCGCTAAGGTAAAATTACTGTGGTTTGCTTAGCTATGCTTTCTTTTGTTTTGCCATAGCAGTATACAGTCTTGAATCAACAGGAAACCTCTTTCATCTGTCAGTTGATGCATATCAATGATGAAGCCTTTCAGAGGGCACACCATGTTTCAAGGTGCTTAAGTACATTGACATTTTAACAACTCATTCTTAACCTACATTAGTCCAGCAATAGCAGGCACCCAGCAGCCCTGCCAAAGCTGGTCCAAATGTATCTTGGCTTGACCAGCTGCAAGCAGACCCTCATTGACTTACATTTTCCCTCAAGTCCTTTTCAGAAACAAACCTCCCAAACAAAACCAAGGAATAACAAATACAAAAGAGGCATCCAACATGAAACAAATTTTAAAGCTGTATTTTCAGTGCAGCCAGCACAAGCAGGCACACTGGTGCTAGCTTTACTCCAGCAGCAGAGGAGAGCAGAGGAGCAGAGGCTGGGAGCATGGGGGTCAAACTTGCTGGATACACGAATGCTGCAACTATGCCTGCAGTAGTACTGTAGACGTCCTGTAAATGTTCTGATCAGGAAATCTATCTGTTACAATCATGTCTTTCAAATGCTGCAGTTATTCCTTTGAGGTTATTCATTCTAAAGCAGAGGTGAAAAATACACTGCTAATGCCCTTCAAGATAATATATTTATCTGAATTCAATAAAGAGAAAACAGTATTCACATTTACACAACGTTTCTTTTCTGCTTGCAAAAACAGTTTCTTCAAATCTCTCTGGGCAAGATTAGAAGATTTCATGACTGATCAGTCAACCATGAGCCTAAATATATTAAAAAATAATTCATAATTGGATACTACCAAACTCAATTTGTTATGACACATACTGCTTTTCTGAAGTCATCAGACTTAGCTGCTATACAATTTTTAAGCAGTGGACAAAGCAGCGCAAATATCATAAAATTTGATATGGTTCTGAAGAACAGGAAAGAAACACCACCAAAACAACCCCAAAGTGACCCCCTAAAAACTAAGCCCCAGCAAGACCAAGCTGTTGAATCTCTTGCCAATATACACATCCAGCTCCGTGAAAGAAGGGGAAAGGAAGGTCACTGAACTCTGGTTCTCTCCTGCCTATCCTGTTCTGTGGGGCCTGTATATCCCTTAAAGCATATGTGCATAAATTAAGGATGGGTATTTCTTGATCTTAACAGACAGTACATATCTGTGGTTGTTACAAACAGAGTAAGTCCAGGGCAATCATTGTCACCAGCTGGAGAGAGAACTTGCAAAAACTACTTTAGTATCTGAAAGTGCTCATGTACTAGTTAAAGACACTACTTTGAATTAAAACATACAGCAGGCTAGAGCTCTTGTACTGATAGCTTAATTTCCACAAGACTTTCATTTCAAAATAGGAAACTATACAGACCTAGTTCCATAGGCTTCCTGTAGGCTGGGTTTCTACTAACTTTTTACATGAGCATAATGTGACACTGATGTCAAAGGGAAGATCAACAGCACTATTCTCTTGAAGGCAGACAGAACGTGAGCAGCTTGTGAAGAGAGAGGATGGCACTGATTTTTTCAATAAAGCTGTTCAATGAAAGACATTATGCAATTACAACCTAAAAGAGCATGCAAAATAAATTGGAATTTTTATTTTTTAACACCTGGATATTACAAGATGACTCATATGTGTAAACATAAGTTCTGTAATGTCACAGAAGTATAGCAACACCTGAGGTAAGAAGAATGCTGCTTTTCAAGAGTATACATGTTTACCCAACTGCTTATCCCAAAAGTCATATCTTTTATAGCAAAGACAATATAAGTAAAGAAAATTCAGCAACTTAACGAGTAACAATGTGCGTAAAACCCCCTAAAATACTTTAACCATAGCACCTATGAAGCCAGGCCATAGCATGGCCCTGGCTTCATACTCATAGAAGCTGACTTGAAACCATGTAGGATTCTCTAAAACCATATTCCAAGATCTACTGTCCCACCATAATGGGGATGTCCTACATACCAAGTGTTTCTGTGGAGATGGCTCTTCCAAATAGTGTCCCAGCCCCATTCTCTCTCTCCTGGATTATTTGGCAAACTCATAACCTGATACCTGGCAACGCTGTCACTTCAGACTGACTGCAGTACAAAGCTGCTTGAAAACAGACAGTATACCCAGCCCGAGTTGGTTATGAAAAGGATAGTGACAACTTGTTATGAAACAGTTCTAAAAGAAGACTGAAGAGATAGATGAAAGATATAAAGGAGTAACTGCAGAGCTTCTTTAAATAACAAAGCATGTAGACAGTAAGAACATAAAAATCCCCAAGATTATCAACAGAGAAATTATTTATTCTTCTACAATGAACTGTACTTTGGAGATTCATTCGACATTTATATTTACCTCAGATAAAAACTGCCCAAAATCAACTGATTAAAGTTCACCAGATGGCTTTTAAAAAAAAAGCACAACCAAAACAAAACAACAAATGCCTCATGGTAACAGAGTTTCAAGGTGAAGAAAAGCACTGAGGAAAAATAAACAGTGAAGAGAGACCAGCAGATATTTAGTCCACTGGACAACTCATATCTACTATGGAAGAAGAGAGGATTTAGTTAACCCTGCCAGGATTTGAGTCTGTGGTTCTAGAGAAACAGGATTTAAAATGCAATGCGTAGACCACATAAGCATTCTCTCTCTACAGTGCTACAGTGGGCATTCTGACATACCCTTCTCAACAGCTAAATCATATCACATTATATAAACACTTGATTGGAATTTTAGAAGTCAATAGGGAGAAGAAATATTTAGCAACTGAAATGTTTTCCTTGTCACTTTTTAATCATATTTTCTGTGAAGGCACTAGAGAAAAAATTGCCAGCTGCTCCTAGATCTTACGTCTTTCCATTTCAAAAAGGTAAGCTTTCTTATCATCTAGTTCATGCATAGTGTAACATTCTTTACACTTAAGATATTTCTGTAGTTCAGCACCAACCAAAAGGCAAGCCTATCTGATTGCTAGGAGGTATTGAATCACTGGTATCAAATATATCAAACATTTCTCTTGTACAACTACAAAAACTGTTAAAACCAACTGCTATCAGAACTGCTAAATCTGCAGAATTACTGAAGTGCTCAGGAAAAATTTGGACAACGTCACCTGTTTAGCAGTACTTCAGTTCATATCCATAGCTGTCTTGTAACACAATATTGGATTCCATTATATTTTTTTAATAACTTATGTATAATACACAAATGCACCAACAACTGTACTAAATCAAACACTACGCTCAAATCTAACACAAAAAATCCCAGTATCCAGAACGAGACAATGTCCAGGCTGCAGCTAAGCCCCTGTGATCTTAGTCAAATAATCCCAATCCAGCAGCAAGTACTGATCTCTGTGCACAATTCAGAAGGCAGACATCTGTCCCAGAAGCCGATTATAAGCATCTGCCTGTATTAGGTGGATTCAAACTTAAAACTCCCACTTCAAAAAGAAAATGTTCTCCTAGTCAAACTATGATTTAAACTGTAATCCAGATTCTCTATGCCCTTCTGTTCATTTTTGACCTCTGCAGAGTGAAAAAATAAACGGAAAATTCTTACTACTTAAGACTATGCAAAAATGAATCCTGTCTCTGTAATACAGTCAGGATGGTACTCCTCTCGACCATGTACCAGCTTATATATAGATGTTAATTACAAAAACTTCCATTTGCACAAAATACCACTCTGAGCAGGACTTAAGACTGTTATTTCAAAGCAGTGCTCTAATGGATTACAATCAGACTCTTCATTGTTCTCTCTCAGGTCCACTTACACCTGCAGTAGATATTGCTTCTGCCACACTGGCTCTTAGAGCAGTCCAGTATCTAGATCTGTAGACCACCAATATCCCTTAGAGTTATGGAAAAAGAGATGCAAGGGAGCATTATTTATTGGAGGAAACAGAGATATCAGGGGCTTCTGTGCAGACATCCAAAGTTTGACATAAAAAGAGTTGTGCCACATAGAGCTCAAGCTGACAGGTAAATTAGCCAAATCAGATGAGACAAACTGTGTGTGATACTGTGGTCTGCAGACACAGATTCAGTGTCCTGCTTTAACTTTTAATCAGATAAAAGAAGGGGCCCACAGCTTAATGTTGCTCTAAGAATCAAGGAATTTCTCTAAAACTTACATGAAATCAAACATTCACTCATTTATATCACCTGCAATAGAAAACAGCCATTATTTGGTAAAGCATTCCAGTTGCTAGCAAGCTGGGTTGTACTTGAAATGGCAAACTACAGGTGAAGACCGCACAGACCCAACAACATCCTGATTCATTCACTCTCTCCGCCTTGGTCTGACACATCAGAGACAACAACAGAAAGGCCCTTGTTAATGTTTACACTGCTCAAAGCCTCAATGACATTGCTCATTTTCCCAGGCTAACCCACAGTAAGTATCAGGAAGCACAAGGAAAGTGCCACAAAATAAATAATTAAAAACAACTAGAAGATGATTACTGCTTTGTGACTCCAGCTCAGAAGCTTGAAACTTAAGTATAATTCAATGTAGTCGCTTTAGCGAATTCATTCTGCCATGCAGCTAATTTGGCATATTTCTTCCTGCTCTGACTATTAAAAAGGAAAAGCAGATAGTATAAACATCAAAGAGCAGCATTATAGCCTTCTGTGACACCATGGTGTTTTCCAAAGTTATAGTTAAAACTTGACCAGTGAACTTTCTGATCCCTTGGCAGGATGAACACACAAAACAACATAAGACATTCCTTACTCGAAAGACTTTAGTTACATGCAATGAGGTTTGGAAAGCTGGGGCTCAGTGAGACAGCACTACAGCAATGACAGGAGAGAAGTACCACACCCCCAGAGCACCCTTCCTGGGGGCACAGCTCTGCTCCTGCCTCAGTGCCGAAAACATCAGCTCGTAATACTTTTTCCTTTATCTCCTAGTCCTTTACATTCTAGCACCATAACTACCCAGGCACATGTACCATAAACTCACTCGGTCTTAATTCATACTGCTTCTAATAATAATGATGATGTTCACCAGCTTTACTTTTTTATTTTTGGTGTAGCATAGAGTACACTTTGGCTTGCAGTTCCCCAAAAACTCCAAATACCACCAAGTTATGCCACAAAAATAGTTTTGAACTATTCTACTATTCATTTTACTTGTCCACTTCCTCCCAGGTGAAAACCGATGATATGTAGCAATCAGTAATACGAACTGATCCTGGATTACATGAGATTGGCAAAACAAGAAACTTTGTTGAATATTCATTCTTATAAAAATACAAAACTAGACTGAGACTTAAAAATCTCAGCCATTGTCTTGGAACTGTTTTCTAAGCCAGCACTACAAAACACTGCAGTGGCCCACAGATCAGACCTTAAATTCCCTTCCTTCCAAAGCACTTAATTAAATGCTATCAAACAAAAAAGTAACTTTAAACACAGGACAAACTTCCTAGGAGAGTTAATCGGATTAAATCAATTTCTACATCAAAGTTTCAAGACTTGTAATTGATTTTTTTAAGGCTGAGGGGCTGCAAATGAAGGAAAAAAACCCTCTAGCTTCAGATTTAAACAAAAGCACAGACTCACAACTCCTCACTGCAAATACCACGTGTACACAGGGTCCTCCGGAACAGGCCCCTCAGCAAACTCTAGACTGAGGGTCTTAAAGCAAAAACATCCATGTATTTCAGGTATCACCTGGAGTTAAACACAATTGTGTCCATCTGCATCCATATGCCTGATTGTTTCTGTACGTCCACTGCAATACTTCCTGCAGACTAGGTCAGCTTCCCAGTTCCTCTAGCTCCCAGATGCCCTCTCAGCCACACCTGCTGCAGGAAGACGTGCCAGAAACCCAAGCTGGAGAGGAGCAGGTTACAAATCTGCAGCTAAAAGAAAGAAACATCCATAACCCCGTGGTGTGGTATTCCAAAATGACCATGTGGCTATGCCATTGGTTTGTGTGAAAGTCAGTCTACAGCCCATAGCAAAGAAATGACATGATCCAGCCAACAGCACCCAGCACTCACCAATTGCTCAAGCGTTCTCAGGGCTGCAAGGCCAAAGGCCCGACTTACATATTCAAGGTAACTTTTCTATTCCACCCTACTGTCACAAATGCTTGCAAGTTTTCAGGGGGGGGGGAAATAAAAAAGCAACTTTTATTTTAGCTACACCCTTGAAGTTTCACTCTGCACTTAACAAGAGAAGCTAAACAAGATGTTGATCGCCATTTTCATTGGTATGAAACTGAGGGCTTCAGTCATTCTGTAGGCCATATCCAACAAAACTGGGGAAACTAAGGCAAATTAAAATAACTATCACTTACAACTTCATCAGCTGTACACAGAGAGGCCTATAGGAATAACTAGCCCATTTTTCTACAGATGAAGCACTGTCTTCTCTGCAGTGTATTTTTCAGTACACAAACCTAGTTGTTTTCCAAAGTTCCAAATAGAGGAGCTTTTGCCAGCTCCAAGGAAAACTTACCACATCCTTTCACTCATCCTTGGATCTTCAGCCCATAACAGTCACACATATCAAACTGAGACAATAGGTCTTACACTACTACATATGCTTTATCCAATACAAATGATTTCTAGATGTAATGCCGTAAATGCATTTGAAAAGTGTAAGTTAAAAGAGAATATTCAAAGCAAATGATTTCCACACACAAATATCTTTCCAAGGAACTCAAAGTCAGACTTTATTGACTTCAATTAGAAATGGAAATCAGCGGATATTAAGGTAGCCATATGTGTTGTTTCAGAAATTAGAAAAGCTGCACATAGACTGACCACTGCTACAGCTTAAGACTAGAACAGGGTCACGCCTGCACTGTACCCAAATCTATGGATTACACTGTAGATTTTGCAAACTCAAAGGTGGCAAAGTTTCAAGTGGCCATGACCATCATTTCTTTATGATGTATCAAGTACAAAGGAGGAGAGAAGGGAGGGAGAGAAGGGAGGGAGAGAAGGGAGGGAGAGAAGGGAGGGAGAGAAGGGAGGGAGAGAAGGGAGGGAGAGAAGGGAGGGAGAGAAGGGAGGGAAAAATCTGAGAATCATTCAATTTAGCCATATCTGGAGGAAGTGGTAAATAGCACGAAGACATTTCCAATAAAGATCTAGTGAATTATTGACAATTTAAGCAAAAATTGTTCTACAGAAGCATTACATTGGCATTGTTTTCATGCTTGGAAATGCTTCCCAGATCAAGGCGATTTTGTCACTGGCCTTTTTTAAATTTTTTTTTCCCCTTCTTAGTGGAAGCTTCTCAAAGAGGAAAAGAGAAAGAAGACATGAAAGTACACATGGAAGTGAAACATCTGCCCTTCTCTTTGTTGTTACCAGTTTAGAAAGCTATAAGAAGAAAAAGGCAACTTTTTTTTTTCAGAAGTCCCATTTGTAAAAGACTTTTGAGTCAATGCAACTGTACAGCTGTGCAGAATTAACTGGATTTTAAGAACTCTACTAATAAAATAATTGTGAACCACTTTTGAAGTCCCAGTTGAGACAATATTCTTTTTGTCCACACTTAAACAGTATTATGCTTTCAAAAAGATGGAAGTTTTAATTCTTTCTTTAAAGTTTTGCTGACTTTGCCCCTCTCTGAGAGGGCTGATGTGTACGTAGCATGATCCTCCTTCCCCCCAGTAACCAGCGATGCAGTGGCAGTCGAAACATCTCCTCAAGCACAATACTTGATCTCTAAGTTCTCAGTCTTTACCACAAGTCTTTTAGTTGCAGTAAAGCCACAAGTGTTTTACCAGATCTCGCTACAGTGAAAACAACTCAAGGAATATAAATATCATCACACATTTGCGGACACTGGGCAGAACCCACAAATCTTTCTTTCTGGACAGCAGCCAGTGGAAGTTTCAGAGCCTGTAAGGATTTGCAAAAGGAAGCAATTCAGCCTCCTATAACAAATGTGCTGTCCCTAAAGAATAGTGTCATGGAAATCACAGCACATAGGAACAGGACTTTAAAAAATAACATGCTACAGTGCTAACCAGCTTTCCAAACAACCCATTAAAAGTAATTTTACACTGGGAAGTTACGTTAAATGTAGAGAATTATTCCCCTCTTTCTCATCTTCAAGTAGGTATGCTCCTCAGAATCTAAAAGCTACTTCTTAGGAAAGACGGCTTCTTCTTCCCCTCTTGAACCTAGCTGTATTTTAAAACTACTACCAGAAAACTAAATGGGTAAGTAACATGAGAAGACTCCATCACTTTTTCTCCTTGATGATTCCTGCCTAACTTACTCAATTTACAAATCCATGTGGTGAGGTCGTCTGTCTAAATACTATCACAGGCTGTAAATTCGCTATGCCATGTCTCTGACATCACACTAGTAATGAAACAATTTTTTACTTCAAAATTAAACCTTAATTCATGAACGAGAAACAGTCTGAACTTACTGTTTTCTTAGTTTTGCATGTTCTCCTGATCCAACCTACACAAAAACTTATTTCTATAAGTAGAACAAGCATATCTAATTTTCAACATGACATATAAATTAATACTAGTTTTAGTCAATTTTTTGACCAAACCAACCATCTTGTTACATGGGGGGAAAAAAAAGGAAAAGAAAAGAAGATGAAAAAAAGGAATTGATGCTGTTAGTTAAGTTCAATGGTTCTAATGAAATTCCTATCCATGTTGTACTCTTACATATCAGTTAAAATTTTACTGATCCATTTCCCACACTGTCATTGGCTGAAGATGTTCACTGGCACATACATTCACTGCACAAACTAAAGGAGAGTTACAAACAACAGAGAACAAACCAAAGTACCACCCACCCCATATATTTCCATACATGACAGTTAGTACAGGACAAGCAAAGTCATCAAATCCATTTACTGGCTGGCCATGCTTGTCCGCTGCTAATGATAACATGCAGAAGTCTGTGAGCTGTGTGATTCCTCCCCATAGCACCAAAGGACACAATTCCACAATCCTGAGGAGTATTTTGCCATGCCAAATAGTTCCATTACACACAAGCTTATGGAAATACCCGCGGTTAGTTTTAACGCTTGAATAAGGCGCTACAAAAGGGGCAGAACCAGACTCTTATAAATAAGCCAAAAATAATAGAAGAAACAATTCATCTCTTGTGAACATTTGTTTAATTGTGCAGGTTTGCAGCAAGGCTGAGACCAGTCCACTAAATAAAGCTGGATTTCATTGTTTTCTACTTAAATGTCTACCTTATGAAACAACTTCAAGTAACTTAAGTAATAAATCAATAGCCTATAAATAGTGTTGTCACTTTCCCTTCTGTAACAAAAACACCTGCTTTTGGTCCTGTTCACGCTTCCATTCATGCATGAACTGCATATACAAAGAGAGTGACTGTATCATTGAGTATATGAGAGCACTGAAATCAAACCAAAACTAGTAACCCTCAATATTACAGTTTTCTGTTCCCCGTGCAAAGGCAAGGAGTCCTTTCTAGCTAACCTTACACGTCTCTTAGTACTGAATTGCAAAATAATAGTTATTTGCAAATGATTACTTCCCCCAGTATGAAAACTCTACCACCTAGAGGCAAACAAGACCGAACACATGGACTGCATTAGAAAGATCTGCTATTGAGAAGCAAAAGAGACAGAATTTCACTTGTTGGCCTGCTCCACCCCTCTGCTCCCAGTGCTCTCTTATTCAACAGATGAATGTACAGGACAATGTTCTTAAATGTTAATGATAATGAATATCTTCCAAAAAGAACAAAATAAACCCAGACCTTATGCACATGAAGCTTTTATCTTTACTATCTCTGACACTGAAAACTGTGTTTGAGTTGGTTATCGGAGACCCAATGAGAACTTCTTACAATCCACGTTACTGCACTTCAATGCAGGCTCTTTTCCCAGACATACCCACTCCACACTGCAAATCTATTATGCTACTGGACCGTCTCAGAGATCATTGGGCACTTCTGCACCAGAACTGTACTACAGTCTTTTGGCTGGCCAGCACTGTGGTCTCTCAGACCCTGCTGAGCAAAAAAGTATGCTTATACAGTGATACCTTCTATCCTGATGTGTTTCCAGTTGGCTCTATTGTTTCTTACTGTCCCTTTTACTGAAGAAGTGACAGGGACATGACACACGAGAGCTATAGTATGGTTACAGCTCTGGTAATTTCGTCTACAATTTCAGCCTTAGGAATGTCTTATACTTGAATGTGTATAAAGAGTATCTGCTAGACATCACTGATACAAGCACTGTATTAGTCTACTCCCAAACAGATGATGTCTGAAAAACCCTCCACAGCAACAAACAAACAAAAAATCCCATCAAAAACTGGAAAATATATTTTTGTACCTGACATACAGAGCAGAATAAGTCACAAGAAACAGGTGTTAGTAACAGCATTTAATAGTTTACTGACATTAACATCATTTAGTGCTCAGATACCACATGAATAAAAAAAGTATAAAGCAGAAGAGCATAATAAGGTAGATGTTTCACATGACAGAAGCAACTGGTGGATGCAGCTGCAATGGCAACTGCTACTGTATTTTACCTGTTATTTTCTAAATTGAAGGCTTCATGTTTACATTTCTGAACTACAAGCATGATAAAACTATAGTTTCATTGCCTTACTTAATAGAGTACAGAACTATTCAGTTAATATGTTCATGTTACACCACAACATATTCCTTCAGTAGTTAGACTGTATCTTACAGCTCCTGGATGTGTTTGGGACTGAGGTCATGAAGTGAGTGACAGTGTAAGTGAGGGAGAATAGAGGACAGTACCATTACAAGAACCCATAAGATCAGGAAAACCAGTTAAATAAAACAAAGATGTACAAGTAATTATAACCTTTCATAGATAATGAAACTTAGGTGAGCGTATCACAAAACTGCAGAAGAAAACAAAAGCTGGAAGCCACTAAGGAGGTACCAATTAATTTATTAAGCTCTTCTTTGTGTGCAAAACAGAAAGCAAACCCAGTAAACTCAAAATATACACTCTTTGCTAAGTCAAAGCAGCTTCACTAGGATTACTGTAACTCACAAGTACCAGAAGAAACCAGCTCTCCTTTCTGCTTTTAAAAGAAAGCAAGGTCTCATTCATACCCTAATGGTTAGCAGTAAGGGAAAGTGTTAATAGCTTTTTTACCAGTAAGTTTCGTAATTGTGCAACTTATAGTTTTGGTTATAAATGCAACAATACAACAGCCTGGAAAATTTCTTGGCTTTCAGAATCTCTTCTCCCTCTGAAACTCGCTGCCATAAACTGTGTGATAGTTTTGTCAGACAGACCACTTCATGGCTTACATTAATTTGAGTAAGTATGAAAAGCACTGCTCTCAGACATTTCTTGAAGGATCACTTTAGTAGCTTCCTTTAATTCAAATATACTGTTTGTGAGTTTTCCCATAAATGCAGCCTAACCTTTTCAACATTGTACACAATACTTCAACTCCTTGACATTCTTTTTTTTTTTTTTTTGTCTGCACCTACCACCATAAAAACAGCCTCAGGATTCAAACGACAGCCGAGCTCTGCCTACGTGCCACAGGAGAACAGCAACATGGCCACCTGACCAAGATTAGAAAGATTACACACATGAAAGTAGTTAGAGTGGTTAATCTGCTACTACACCTACAGTAACTGGGTGTAGCTGTGCCCTTTCTAACAATGTCAAGGTTGCACTTATTTAGCCATGACACATGAAAAGACAAACAGTTTCTGGGACTGAAACTTAACTCGGTCTGTTTAGACCACGTGGGTTCTCAACAATGATTCAGAGCACCAGAGGGTTGAGGTCACTCTGCCAGAAGTGATGACTTACAACAAAAATATTTTAACTCCCTGTGAGTTGGGTTGCTTTTGTTTTGAACTAGTGCCTCGGGCAAGTAGAAAGCAGCAATTCATTTAGTGTAATAGAGAAGAATTTGATTTCTAACTTGAACAGACCTTTCTCTGTAGAGACTGGTACTCCACAAACGCATGTCACAGCTGATTCAACTGGACCCCAAACAGTAACAAAGGCAATCCTTAAAAAAATATCAGTTTCTGAAGGCTTAAGGTATTTTTACTTACTGTTTCAATGAAAGGACATCATTCACCATTTACTCATTCACAGGCGTCTCTAAAAATTAATTTGCATAAAAGCAATTTTGGTTTCTATATTTACTCACAGAGGTATGAGAGACACCAGCTGAAGGAGAAGCGCCTACACTGACTATCCCACCATTATTTATCTGACCTAGATGCAGCAAAAGCTGATGTGGAAGTGGAAAGCAATGGAAAAAGCAATACAATTTGCAACTACTATTAAATCAACATTTCCACCTTATGTATGCTATAACTATCAACTGGGCACTGCACATTAAGATACATAAATGAAGTATTAAGCATAGGCATTTGAGGACATATACTAACTTGAGAATCAGACATATACAAAATAATAATTGCTATACTGAAAATACTAGAAAATAGCAATACTGAGAGATTCTGAGCAGTTCACAAAATTCTGATGCTCAGCTTTATCTCATTTTAATACAATTAATTTTTATGAAAATATCTATGCAGAGACACAAACAGCTTTTTCCATTAAAAAGAAAATTGAATCTTTTCTCAGTATTGCATTTCTCCGGTATTATTTGTTTTTATTCGATACTGCCAACATATATTATGTGCACTGCTGAACAGCTGTATTTTGTATTTCAGCAATCCTGAGAGAAAAAAAGTAAATGCTCTCAAAGTGTGCTTTGGTTTCTTCGTGATGTAATGGCCTACAGACTAACTGTTAATAATTTCCAGAGTAATATGTTAAGTCAATCTTTACTATTTTAAACAAATACAAATCCATAGAAATGGGCATGAAACAAAGCTGAAGCCAATGCACTGCATATTTACAGTCACAAACATCACAGCACAGTTTGGGGCAGAAATTAAGAACATTAAAAACACATGAAATTTTGAGAAAATGCAGCAGGCAATGTCACCAAGACACAGATAGAAGACAACACACATGTTCATGGGAAATGTTACTTTTGTCAAGTGCAGAATTTGGACACAGAATAATTACAGCATTTACAGAAACAGGATGTTTTATTAAAAATATTCAAAATAATTACTGTTTAGATGTGAAAGAAGAGTCTTTAGTGAAAGTCTGTTTTTCCACCCTAACAACTGAAATACTGCATTTCTGTTAGCTGTCTTTTAATTTCTGATCTGACCTGCTGGAGTGACTCCAGAGCAGGGCCACAAAGATGATCACAGGGCTGGAGCACCTCTCCTATGAAGACAGGCTGAGAGAGTTGGGATTGTTCAGCCTGGAGAAGAAAAGGCTCCAGGGAGACCTTATAGCACCATCCAGTACCTCAAGGGGGCTGGAGAGGAACTTTTCATAAGGAACTGTAGTGACAAGGGGAGTGGCTTTAAACTGAAAGAGGGTAGGTTTAGACTAGATATTAGGAAAAAATTATTTACTGTGAGGGTGGTGAAACACTGGAACAGGTTGTCCAGAGAAGCTATGGATGCCCCATCCCTGGAAGTGTTCAAGCCCAGGTTGGATGGGGCCCTGTGCAACCTGGTCTAGCGGAAGGTGTCCCTGCCCAGGGCAGGCAGCTTGGAATGAGATGATCTTTAAGGTCCCTTCCAACCCAAATCATTCTATAATACTATGGTCTGTGAAGTTCACTGCTCTTTTTCCTGTGTCCAGTATGCACAAAGTCTGATGTCAAGTGAATGTCCATGTTGAAAGGGCGTGTAAAACACTAGAGCCAGAGCTGCACATTACAGATTAAGTTGCAGTTTGTTGGACACTTTGCAATTCCTCTCTGTGTCCACATCATCATGCTCAAACATTCTTACACAGATCACTTATGCTATACTTAAGTAGAACTGGATGTACAGCATTTTGGCCACCAGAAAATCCTTTATATATTACAGGAAGTAAATGGCAAAAATACAGTCAAGTATACCATTTTTACTTGTATGCTTTTACTGCTTGAAAGTTTTAACACACGATTCCAGGACCTTCTCATTCATCAAACGCCCCCACAGGCTCAGGCAGTGTTTCCACAGATGTTTCCCTGTGCAGCATTGACAACCTGAGCAGCTCACATCAGTACTATTTCTGCAGCACCCCACGTCAAGCTGGGAAACTGGTAAAAATTTAAAGTAACCATATCTTTTTTTCAAACCTATAAAGGTTATGTCCCCTGACCCAGTTCACAGGTGGCCTTCGAAAGAGCTGTACCAACTAAACTGAACACAAAAAGGGAGAAGTGCATCACAGAAGTGACCTTTCAGAGGACACCAGTAAGCACTGAGTGAAGACACCACAAATATTACCACAGCCATTTTGCCACTGCTTATGGATAGGAATGACCACTGTTGGGGCACTTTCACGCTGCTCGTGTTTCAGCAGCACAGTGGGCTTGAAAAATTGTCAGCCTTACTTACCTTCAGCTACATTCTTGTCTCACGCCACATTTTTCCAGAAGGTTATTTTTAGCCTGGATTATTTCAGTAAACTATTTTACTGCATGACACCACAAACCCTTAGGCTGGCCATGAAGCACAACATAGAGAAGGGAGCTAATATCCACCTTTCTAATTAGCTCCACAACAAATACCAGAACTACCTGTAGTTATTAATCTTGAAGGTTGCTGTTACAAGTTATCCAGATTCTCTGACAGTGTCTGAAAAAATACCAACAATAATGAAATGAAAATAGGTTTATGCAAGACACCAAAAAGATACCATCAAGAGCAATATGCATTTCAAAACAGTGTAGGACTACCAGGCTGCAGTTTCAGTAAGTCCACAAAGTTCACACAGGAAAATGAAATCTCAAAATAGCATCTTTGATAGCAGCATCAACAGGCACAGCAGGATCAATTTCAGCTTTCAGTGTTCTCTAAATGTTGGACATCTTCCTCCATGATCCCTGCTCAAATGTTTCCACTTGCTCAATGTTAACTTCTCTGCTCACTGAACCCTGCACCGAGCCATTCCAGTATGCTAACCCTACAGAAAATTAATGACTTGCTTTCTTGCATATACATTCTTCTGCATTCATGCATACGATGGCTCAGCAGAAGATCAGATAAGCACTCAAGCCACTGCAAAGGGGAGATGAGAGAACTGTCCAGGGATCTTTTTATTTTTTTTCCTGGATACAGTGAACACAGAAACTACAGAAAGGTATGTGACAGGAGCAAAGCACTGGGTGAAAGAATCAGGGCATCATCTTACTTTGCTCCGTGGAACTTCAGCCTAAGTACATCTGAGCTCTCTTGAAATGTTTTTATGGGAAATTTTAGAGAAGCAATTCACTGCTGCACGTACAGCAGTAGATAAGGAGAACTTGATTGAGCGCTTCAACACAGACCCAAATCTGGCTTCTGATATAGTCCCCAAGGCAAAACAGGCAAAAAAGTATTCTTGTGTACACAAAAGAGACAGATATAAATGACATTCTACCTTTTTTTTTTTTTAAATAACAAAGATCAAGCCTCACTGCCATATGATTAAGTAACCCTCAAGAGGTGTGAATTGCTTCTTTTTATTGGCTGGCAAGCAATGCTTTCCTAAGCAGGCACCAATGCTTTGCACTGTGTGTACACAGGAAAGACATACAAAGCAAGAGACCCTAGTTAAAAAAGTCACCGTGCAAAAGACACGCTTTTAAATAAGGATTAAAACAATCAAGAGAATTCGTGCATTCAAGATGATGGCTTTCACCATTTTCTGTCAGGGAGCACAACAGTTAAATAGCAGGCTTCTTGTTCTTGGGGTTATTTGCCCTGACACGTTTTGGCTTAGGGAGATACCAGTTACCTTCTTGTAGGGCTCAGCACACATTACAAAGAGCAGAGCAATTCACACAGTTCTCCTCACCCTGCCGAGGACAAGAAGGTTATCAGTCTGGAAGACAGGATTAGGGGTTTCTCAAGCAAGCTCTTAGCAAGAAACACTACACAAAACCTGTTTATTATGTTTCTAAGCCGCTATCATTACCACTGAGTTCCACCCATCCCCAATACATGTTTGTACAGGTGAATTGCCAAGGGAAGAAAGAAACTAATCCCTCCTCTGCATCTGAGCCTCACAATTTAATTCTGCACTTGCTTAGATTCATAAAAACCTGATAAAATGCCAAAAATAATTTCCTTAGAAGTGAGCAAACAAGGGACAATAAGTGCATGACAAAAAGGTACAAACAAGCTATGGGAGTTGATTATTGCCAGTGTTAAGTGTCTAATTTCGCTTTCACAATACTGGTCTGGCTACCTGTGAACACACCCAGGTGAGCTTGAAGGTTCAAAAACTGCTGAAAGGAAATGACACCCTAGGAAAAAAATGCAGGAGGCATCCAGGAGGTCTCAAACCTCCCAAGCCCTTCGTCTTAGCCTGAGGCAAGCTCTACAAAAGGGTAGGTATATGTGTAAATTTGCTCACCTTTTCTCCTTCTCACCCACCGTTTTAAGAGCACATAGCTACAAATAGGAAGGTTTGGTGTGCAAAGCCAACCCAATTTGCCAAGTGCCAGACATTTCCTAGAAGATGTTGATAGAGAAGCAGGCAAGGCAGGAGGAAAGAAATAGCTTCTTGTATCTGATTCTGAAATAATGACCTGAAGGAAAAAACACACAGGACCATTCATCAATGGCAGTGCAGGAAGTGACCATCTTTAACACTTCCACTAGGTCTCTGCCAAAGGATTCAACTTCATTCCAAAAGAGAAAAATGCAATGGGTGTTTCAGAGCCCTCCTTGGGCCTAGAGAAACAGATCGGGTCACTTGCATATAGGGAAGTTATAATTAGATAGCATAGTCTCACAGCTGTCAGATTTGCAAGGTGGGGCAGCATCCAGGTCAGCAGAGCAGCTGGGGGCTGATGCATCTGGCCATCTAGTAACACCTATGATGACACAGATGTCACCTTTGATGACACAGAATGCCTCTCTAGGTCAAATGCCCTCAGGTCTGGATTTGTTTTCTTATTTCCATATTACAGACTTAGGCTTGTTATCTTTCTAACGTTTTTTATAATGACTCCCTGTAGCGCCGATTCCCAAACCATGCTCTGGAATTGGGCAGCATTTGGCAGCCAGTGTCAGGAACCACCATTAAACGAAAATACTAGATTTGTTTCTTTTCGGCAGCCTGTAAAAAAATCTGAGAGTTCACAGTGTTCTTGTGGTGAAAACCATTGCTTTAGGTATTGTTTAATACACATTAAAATATAAACTATCACAGGAAGTGATCAACTTCCAACACACAAAGGCTGTGGTTAATCTTCGAACATTAGCTGTAATGCTATCTTGAAAGCTGCCTGACTACAAAGCAGATTTCTTTCCTTTACATGCTTTATTACAATTATGTTGCCTACAGTGACTACTAACAACATTGCAGCTGGAGTCACCAGTCCAGCTGGTGAATGATCACTCCTGACACATAAACTAAATATTCTCTAACTGATTCTTTCCCAACTGACCAGGAATCTTAGGCACTGTCTGCCATAATGCAGTAAAACCCCAGCAGGTAATTCCAATTAGCCTAAGTAAAAAGGTACTGCACATTGTATAAGCTAGTGTCTACCTAGTGAAGGGTATTGGAGAGAGAAGTCCACAGCTCAAACCAAAAGCCTGTGTCTTTCACCAGTGACAGATTGTCTAGTCAGGGAGTGGGAGAGAGACTTTAGTCCCTAAGTGACATCCATTCCTTCTGCCTTTATTTCCACAGAAGTAGCGCTTTTTTTTTCCTGAATGCAAGTGTTTTTGTTCAGATTTAGTTTGTAAATTGGCTTTAACTGACTAGGCCACACCATGGCCAAAATAAGCAGCTCCTTACTCCCCCAGCCATTTGCATCACCATCCTCCTCTGTGTCAGTAGCTGACCAGTGATGGGGATGACAACACTGTGGAAAGAGATTTGCAGCAAATGGCAGACTGAAAAATCCACTCCAGTAAAAGACTTCCATTCCAAACACCTGTAGGATCTCTCTTTAACCTGATAACTAAAGACTGCACACAAGCCAAAAGTGCTGCCTCTAATCCATCATCACACTGCAGAGAAAGCATTCATGATGCATATATTCAACTGGGCAGACTGGATTATCCCATAGACCACTACTGAAAATTTCAAATCCACAAGCAAGGAGTCAGCATCGATAAATGGATGCTGAAAACTTCAATGTTAATATCGACTTTATATCCAAGTTGCTACAATGATATTTAGGATATCAGCATGTTTTGGACCAGTATTGCAAGAGGAAGAAATTTAACAAAGCAGAAATAGACTGAGGCTCACCAGCAGAGCAAAAAACCCAGGACTGAAACATGAAAGGTTTTGCACATGTAAACTCTGATATGCTGTCATAATTCAGCTGGAAAAACTGGCCTGTGAACATCAAATTCACTGTACAAAATGCTTTGTACTAGCTGCTTGTCACTGATACACTGCCTATCTTGTTTTTATTAAATCAATCTAAGTAAACTTAAGAAAGTACATCAAATAAAAGACTGCTCAAGAGGGGTGTGACACCTCAAAAATAATTTCTAAAATTTTTTTGCCATTATTACAGTTATAGATTTTTTTACTGTGTGCCTGTTGAAAAGCCTAGTGTAAAGACTGATAAAGAAAAAGCATACCGCACTGACTGATAATAAATTTGGCCCACATCAGTCTTCTTATAGCTTAATGTTTGCAGGACTCAGGAAGCTTGGCATTGGACTAGATGATCTCAAGTTTAGGCAATTATTTACAGTAAATAATTCTGTGTGAAGAGCTTGAAAATGAATGTTCAGTGTGAATTCCTCTGTTGGTATGTGGTAGCGTTCCAGTCCCTAGCAAACAACCTAGGAAAGGGAAACTAAACTTGAAATATGTTTGCTCTGGGTTTTAAAAAGAAGTAAAACCCTTGAGAAATGAAAACCTGCTGCCTTGCATCATCTAAAGTCCAGATTTCAAATGGCATGCAGAAGGCAAAACTGATGCTCAGGAAGTGAAACAAATAGAGATGCATATCAAAATCTGACCTGTAAAGCAGTAACAGTTCTTGGCTTTCTTGACTGATAATTCTTCATGACTCTCAGCACCACAAAAGCAGGATAACCCAGGGCACTGACCACCTAATCTATGATCTTGCTCCTAGCGATGACCAATACCTGAACCTTCACAGGTAGGACAGAAAGTTCACAGTAACCTACAGCATCTTATACAGCATTGTATGCAGAGATATTAAGTTTGGCAGTCTAATGCTCAGTGCTTTGCAACCTGCTGAGTAATGAGAGTTGTTCCAGTTACCTTTATTCCTTTTTAGGACCCCTAGTCAAATGAAGACTTAGACCATCTACTCCCTTCCCCAACCAGCATGACACAATATCCTCATTTAAACCAGTCTGCTACAGGTAGCTAGTGTAAACCAGTCATTTTGAGCAGACTTATTTAAAAGATCTTACACAGTTCTGGTTAAAACCTTTTGAAAGCTACTGATACACATCTTAAGCACTGTCCTCTCTGCTTGAGATTTCAGGCATAATTCCCTTCTATCACCAATATTTATGTGTGTTCCCAGAACTAACCAATATTCTTTGGATAAAATCTCACTAGATATTTAAGCCACAAAAGAGAACACTTGTTCATTCATTATAAGTTCAGAAAACATCACTTGAAAAACTTATGGTGTTGGACGTGTAAAGCAATCTCCTATCAGTTGCTCAATTTTATGAGGCACTGAAGCAGTGCTTCTGCCTGTAGTCACATTCACAACTGTCATTAATAATATGCTGACTGCTAGTAAGCAAAACACAAATAGCCCCTGGAAGAGGGAAAAATGACACATCTATTCAGAACTATTGTGCACAGAAGTTAATTCAAGTGACAAACCAAGTATGCATTTCAGTCTTACCTAGCTTGTCACAGGTTTCCAAGAGCAAACCTACATGTGACAAAAGATCAGTCTTTTATTAGAACTGCCAGAGATTGCAAAGCCAGGCTTCAGACAGGGCACACTGACCTCTGTCTGACCTCACATAAATTTCAGATAAACATTCCAATGATAAACACCAAAGACTTTACTGGATGGCACCTGCGGGTCAGAAAATCTCAGATAGAACAGGGTGGGGTATTCTCTTTATTTGCAGTTTGCTTTACAGCAGCCCCCTAACGCCGCACACACACTCAGGCTCAGGGCAAAATATAGCACTGCCAGCAAGAGTGTCAGCTTCCTTTATGCTTTGGATTACAAATCTGCTTGATAATTGTTGACTTCTGTTTAGCAGTGTACACTGTGGTGTTAGAAGAGGACATACAGTGCCTGATTCGAAGAGCAAGTGAGATGATCTGGATATTGTTTTCTGGAGGAGCAGTATATGTCATGTTTTCAACATATACACTGAATAATGTGGACAACTACTGAAGTTATAGTTTATTTGAGCTTTTTATTTTAGTTTTAGAATTACATGCAGACTCTTGTGAACTGAAATATTCCAAAAATCCTTGGTTAAAAATAACATTCAGAACTCTACTTAAAACACTGATGTATACAAGAGGACTTGTTTAACTTTAAAAAAAAAATTCTAAAGCCTTTGGATACAAAGAAAGCTTTCTATATATTTATATACTGTATTTCATTTGAAGTTCTTCCATAAGAGAGACTGAATAAGAACATTAACGTGGTGACAGGCAAATTCTCACTTCAGTTACACATGCTAACTTTGATGCTTTACTACTTAAAAGATATACTAATAACACCGTTTTATCAGAAAGTTGCCAACTGTTCAGGAATTTGGAACTACCATCAGCCGAAATGAAGACATGGTACCATTTCTTTTCTGTACACGTCACTGCACTGTCATTCCTGTTTACAAACCTTTGGCTTTTGACCTATGGCAGACTGGAAAGTACCTTTTAGCTCCAACCCAGCCTGAAAACCACTGACTGCTCTTCCTTATGGTGCTGGTATGCCAAAGTAGATATTTCTGTAGCAGGACATAATGTATCTCTACAAAACACACAATAGAATTTTTGTGACCAGAAATAATTTCAATTGAGCAGTCTTTTTCCTAAGTTGTGACAGGTTATATACGTGTTGTACAAAGGCTATTTCCTATAAGGTAAGAGCAATATGTACACGCAATAGCAGCCTCACAACTTTTCCACCCAGAGGTGATCCCTAGAGCAGCAATTAGCGTAGAAAAGCCAAAGAGCAAGACAAAAATTTTCACCAGCATTTAAAATCTGTCAGCTCACAAGCACACACACTCTCCCGAAGTACTGGTGGTACTTTTAAAAGTAATAACTTTGCCCTAAAATTCACCAGAAATAAAGCGACTACCCAAACTGCTGGAAGAACTTGAGAAGCATCCTAAACCAAAAAATGGACAGCGTACCTTTCACTAACTGTTTAATATGACATGTAACTCATTTTTTGCAGTATTAATCTAATACTTAACTATGGTGTTTTTGAAGCTGATCTGCCAGCTTTGTTCATTTACCCAAGACAGATTGATTAGGTGTCTGAAATATTGCATCTGGCCCTGGGCAAAGAAATGAAAAGGAGTATTGTATTTTATTAATTAGTAACATAGTAATGCATGTAATTTTGACAAATATGGGACCTTTGGTCAGTGCTTACCAGTAACAAAATGACACTGGCTGGATGCTACCCAACAGATCTGCAAACAATTTAACTACCGTTCTTAAAAATACTGCTGCAAATCTGTCTCCAGCAACTATTGTCACCTCCAGATAGTCCTCAGGATATAATACAAAGAAAGCAGCAGAGACAAAGTAAAAACACAGCCTGTCTACAGTCAGTGCTATGCAATGAACAGTTATCATGACAAAGGAGCTCTTTGGGCAAGAGCTTTTTTTTCTTGGCAGTGTTTATGATTAATTGTGCAGAATAAAAGAACTATGAGATTCAGGTGTGTCCAAGATAATGAGGATTTGTGTAAAAGTCTCTAACAAAGGCGCAGCTAGGGCCCAAACAAGAACAATGATTTTGTCCGTGGCAGCTAAAGATAGATGGATGACTATAGATGGAGAAGATAGGGAGCCTTTTGAACTTCTTAACCCAGAGATTAGCCTGCAAAATATCACCAAGAAAGGCTAAGACTTCATTTTGGACAGAAAGGGTAGGTAGTCTTAGGAAAACTGAAAGATCTTGTCATGGTCTGTATAGAAACAGAAACTGAAGAAAGATTACCCAGAGAAGGGAATGGAATCAAGGGTCAAGCTACCAGGACTTCTCACAAAATGCTAGAGAGAGTAAAGAGAAAAATACTCCAAGTGACACACTAATAGAAAAAGGATAAAGAGGTAAAAGGATATCTTCAAGAGGATAGAAACACAAAAGTCCAGAGAGGAAAAAAGATTTCAAAAGGTACGCAGTCATTTCACTTGAAAGCAACTAACATTCCAGGAGATGAAGTACTGAGATTTTGGCAACTATTCTTACAGGTAAGAATAAAGCACACAGAAAGGACCTACAACTAAATTTAAAAAAATCATAAAAAATATTGGAATATGAAAAGAAACACTTCAGGTAGCACTAGGAAAACTACATGTCTGTTGGCAGAAATCTAAGCTCAGATTCTGCAGAAGTGTTAATTTTGTCATAGTTAAATGTCAGCCAAAAGGAGACCAGAAAATACTCTGAAAACATCTCCCTCTCATTCGGTCACGTCAAGCCACCTTGAACTCTAAACTTCCTGTCTCTGGAATCTAACTTAATTAGAAAAGTCATTAGCTGAGACAAACCTGAAAACGAGTAGCAAACGTGCAATAATTTGCTCGTATTTTAATATATTTTTTGAAATACAAATCTTAGTAGAACATCTAAGTTCATTTTCATTACCTTCAACAGAAGATTCCACCTGGTCTTCACTTGGATATGAATTCATCAACCAAGCAGTATTTGTTTAAAATTTCTGTTTCTTGATGTAGGTACCTATAGTTCTAGATCTTGTACTTACTACAATTCAATGCCATAATTTCATTAGAAACTCCCATTATATTAAGATAATCCATATGATTTTTTTCCTGATTACAGACAGCATGAACAAGAGAGACAGAGTAGAGCAGAGCTCCTTTGCCTTGGGTTATCAGCAAAAAAGCTAATGATGCTGCTATTCTAAACAGAGGAAAGAAACCAAAAGAAATCCAGGAAAATCACACTGTTTCTTGAGATATATTCAAGTACGAAGTATTTATATACACTAAGCTAACATTTATTCTCTTTACGTTTTACTGGCATTTAGCAAGCAGTGTAAGAGAAAACTGCATGGCATGTATGTATGTATATATGCATGTATGTACAGTTAGATGCTGAAAAACGACAGTGAGAACAGCACCTTTCTTCATTTAGTCATGTTCCCTGTTATCTTCATAATCACAATTGCTAAAATACTTAGACTGAAGAATGAACACACAATCATGAGAGCACAAACTGACTTCTCTTTTACCTCCCAGTTCTCCATAAGAGCTCTTAGCTGAACTCCAACTTTAAGAGCTGTTCTGTTTTCGAAGGAGATGTGAGGCTGTCACGTTTTTGGTGAGGGTTGAGGATTTTTATTTTTTTTTTGCATTGGGTGTTAATAAACAAATATTTTAAGTACTAAATACCTGCATTTCAGTTAAATCCACCAAAAAAAGATGCACACGACCATATTTTCTATATTCTCTCTCCCTACCATTTTTTAAAACAACATTCATTTCAGCTAATATTTATGAGGCAGAAAGCAAGTCTTCTGCATAAAGGGGAGTAGGAAGAAAAATTCAGGACAATTAATGTCAGTCCTTGTTCCAAATATATGGGTTTGCTGGGAAGTCACTAAAACATAAAATTGAAAAACTGAATGTTTTAATTGCTGTTCTCCCACAATTTACAGAATCTATTAATTCTTCTTTTAAAAAAAGTGTGACCGGAGAAGATAAGGTCACTACAACTTGCTAGTGTCTAGGCAGCAAAACCACAGAGCAAAAAGGCAATAACCATCAGAATTAAAACCAAAATGTTTTGTTCAGTACGTCAAACACTATGTCAGGAAAAAAAAAGTAAATATTTCTGAAAGCAGTGGTGAAAAATTATTGTGAAACTAGAGAGAATAGAAATGCTAAACATTTATTAGAAAATATTAACAAAGTATGGTCACATATAAACACCCATAAGAAACTAAGGAAAGAAATCATTTCGGTTATAAAGCATCCTGCCAGTTCCTCTCATTTCATGTTGAACATTTGATGTTTGGCATTTTTCTTGGTATGTGAATCCTGTTTGAATCATAACACTAATAATACAGGGTTTCTTACCTGAAATGCACAAGTAAATTGTGGAAAATATAAATATCTAAAAACCTACAAAAAGGTGTTAATAAAAAACCCCCTCAGAATAAAACAGGGGGTTTAATTGTTTCTAAACAACTACTATTTTTTAAGGTTTCTGCCTCAGCTTCTAAATGCTTAAGGCTTGCAATCTTTTGCTACTTAGAAGTATAGCAAAGATCTGAGAAGATTTACAGTAAAGGGCAATGCAAGTGTACTGCCAAGAAAAATCCCACAAGCATTAAGTTCATTATTTGGCTTATTTAATACTGGGGAAAGCAACTGGCTGTCACAGACAGTGCTGTGCCATCTGTCCCATACTTCCAAGGACCAACTTAGTAGAGCTGGAGACCTGAGTGGAAATCAAGAAACTCACAGGGAACCACCAAAGAACACCCTCAGTTCTTCTAATATTGCCTAATATTCTACAGACATGTTCAAGCCCTGCGTACAACAGCTGTATATTTCCCAAATGTTTCAGCTACTTTTTTTTTTTCCTTAGGCTACTGTTCCTACTTCTACAGTCCAATTCATAGTTATCTTAGGGGACATCAAGTTTATGGCAAATTTAGTTTTTCAAGCATGGACCAAGAGAGTGTGTCCTATACCACTGTTACTACACAGGAAGTTGCTTTAGGTCCTCATCTAAGCCCAAGAAAAGCCTGGCTTAAGGAGAGGCCAGCAAGGCAGCATTGCTTCTATCCTGCCAAAAGTATCTTTAAAGGACAGCTGTGATTTATAGTTAGGCATCTACCCTTCAGGAGAAAGAAACCGACAACTGCCTCAATGCTTAAGCCTAAGAATACCGAACATATACAACATCTAATCACCAAAAGTGTACTAGGAGCTATCCTGGTGCTCTCAGAGAACAATGTGTTGCTGTATGTTAGGCTGTTCAGCCTTCTCCCCATGTGACTGTCTGTGTATAAAGGAAAGTCAAGCTTTACACTGCAAGGTGGCAAAAGTGTGGCTTTCACAGGTGTGGTATTGGTATTTCAACAGGGGTGGGGGAAAAAGGAAAACATACAAATCACAGAAAGGAATGAATGGCTTGGATGACAAACATCTGAATTATCTTGGAAGTCATCAGTAACCCTATGAAAGCAAAACAGAACGCACAGCTTGAAGCTGAGAATTGACTTTTTTAAAAAAAAGTAAAAAAATATTATAACTCCTCTATATCTAAGAGAAAAAAAATTAGTTCACTCATTTAATTAGATGGAAAATATACCTTAGAAAAAAAGTATGTTTTGGAAATCATGAAAATTACAGTGCTATTTCCCTTGTAGCTAACATGCCAACACTGATTTCTGATGTGAAAGGCCATAAAACTGGTAGATGGTGGAAAGAACAGTAAATTCTGAGTATTTTAAGATTTAAACAGAGCTATTTCTGGTTTATTAGGCATATCAAAATCATGGGCAAACCTCAGCAGTAGGCTAGTGCTTTTAGGAAAAACATCATTAAATCAGTGAAAGTTTATATTTTTTGGCACACAGGCACCATCCTAACAAGTCCCTTTAAAAGTGAGTATCTCGGTGGAGGTAATATTTACTGTTTACTATATTCTGGTTGTTAGGGGTTCCCAAAAAGGTCCTGTTTTTCCATGACATCAGCTGCATTCCAACAGAAATGTGTGCTCAGAACTTTTAGTAATGACTGTAGCCTCCAACAACTGAAACCTTAGCCAAAATCCTCTACACCTGCAGATCAGCTGAGTAAAATGGAAAAACCCCAACCCAACACCAAACAAACAAACCAACCAAAACCAACCAAACAAACACAAGAAGAATTTAACTGGATTTCTGACTTTGCTCTAGTAAAGAGAAATTATTGGTTTTGTTCCTCAAATCTGTTGTTGAAAGTTGTTTGGACCAAATTTTGAGTATCTGCTAATTGTTGCTGCTCATTCAACTAACTGCTTGGTTCCAGACCTCAATTCAGTTTGTCAGAAGTGTAACACACTCCACACCAGTTCAAATCTAACAGGTCAAAGGAGTCTCAAAATAGGCTGCTCAAATTTTTCAAAATTAGTATGCCTTACCTGCCTTACATATCTCTCATCTGTTTTGTTTTCTAAAACTCTGATGAAAATATACCATGACAAGCCAGCTGTTTGTGAAACATATGGATCCTATAGGCTTCAGAAAAATCCCACAATGACATGAAAATTTTAAGAGCAGGAATCACACTGTTTGTAGGAAATCACGTACAAAGCTACACTCTGAACACTGAGGAAACACCAGAACACTATAGCAGTGGTAGACAACATCCTCTATGTGGACAGCATTGAAGTGTGTAAATGACAACCATGGCCACAAAGTGTATCTACCACCAGCAAAGTAGTTCTGGACTCTCAGGTTGTGTGTGTGCTACAGATCTGAACAATTAAGTGTGTGACAAGCGGGCAGCCCCTGGTCTCTCAAGAGAGCCTACCTCTGCAGCCCACCCCAGCTAACCAAAACCTTGCCACGTAAATCCAATACAACCAGCAGCATCCAAGTGGGTTTACTGAACTTAAGGCCCAAAATAAAAAACATCATAATGATAAGAGACTGAAGATTATGAAACAGAACAAAGGGTTCAGACTCACGTTTTTATGATTACCATATTACTACACTACTAAGGCAGGTACTTCCTAGCTCAAAGAAAAGGGCCAGTATTGGAATAAAAGGTGTGGCAGTGTTTGTCTTATAATATGCACCAGTTCCTGCCGCTATTTCACACAGGGCTACTCCAAGTTCTTATTAAGCACCACCACAAAGGAGAAAATGGTCTTACAAGATGCCTTAAGGGATCACTATTTTGTCATCAATGAAGAAAAAATTTGAAATCAATCAGCTCAGTTCTGCTCAAAATTTAGACCAGTTTCCTTTGTGGAATTCTTTTCTTTGCTGACAGAAGCTTACTACAACTAGTAAGATGCAAAGCACAGCAAAAATATCTCAAAGGCTTATACTGTATTCTCTATAGAGAAGAATATTAATTTTGGGGGTTGGAAATGGCCTTATTGACAAAATGATTTATAACAGACACTCTTAGGTTAAAGAATCATGCCAACATTTTCTATGTATTTATCAATGTAAACCATTATTTCCTAGTCAGAAGCAATTCTCTCACTGACAACACATTAGCCTATCATGTTTCTCTGATTTTGGTTTTCAGTCAGCATGTGCTTTAAACAAAGACTGTTCTCTCTGTCTTTGTTTCCTTAACCGTTAAAACGGGTGAAGGACAGAGTAAGCAGCTTTCTGTAATCAAAACAGTTGAGTTTATGCAATCTCTACCTGTGTGACCTGCACACAGTAGTTGTCCAAAATTATGCTTCCTGGAAGGCAAGTGTAAAGTGGAGTACTTGGCCCTCAGTACTGTTATGGACACAAGGTCTGGGAGCTATTGTAGGGAAAACTAGCAAAAGTTTGCGTACGAATCTCCAGCTTCCTCACTATACCCAAAAGTCCATTTGGCCTTTGTCAATGTCCTTCAGTCTGCAGGGGTTTGGAAAGTCATTAGCTTCCCTTTTGATCTGATTTCCTGTTTGTTTTTGGACTGTCTTTTCAATGCCAGGTGTTTTCACCTTAATAATTCTATGGTCCCTAACTCTTAGGTAAGATAACTCTGTACTAGTTTTGCCCAACTCAGCCAAAAGAGCAGTTAAGCCACAGGTCCTACTTGTGTATTATGGATTCTTGAAGCATTTTGCTGAAAGGACAGTACAATGCTCACATCTAAGGCCCAGCAGCTGATACTACTACAGCAAATAAACAAGAGTTGAAACTCTGCTGTAACTGCATCTCTGAGAAGTTTAAAGGAATTTAGTAAGTGTGGGCTAAATCCTGACTCACAGACACGAACCTGCAAATACCTCCAGCAGAACTTGAAGGCCAGACCAGCTGTGCACTGGAAGGGAACAGGACACCAAGACAGGCCAGAATCCACGTCGTGCTACAGAATAGCCAGAAACTTTGCAACAAATCCCTACCACAGACTCTGCTTCCAATCCAGGAGCCTTGCTGCATGATACAGACTGCTACGAAGATAGAGGAACAATATATGCATCCATCAGCCAATCTTTCACAAAATGATTCTAGCACAAGTGTGAGAACCCCAGATCAGTGTCTTCAGAAGAAGCTTGACAAACTCCTCTCTCTCAGTAAGGTACTTAACAAGAATTGCATAGTTCAGATACTTGGGGGAACATCTTAACCATTAAATATTGAGGCACATATGTTGAAATATGTATCTTCTAAATATTACCATCATTATTCTTACAATCTTCATGCATCTATCACATGATTGAGACTTAAATGTTGTGGAAGTTTTTTATACTTTCTGTGAAAAAAAGCTTTTAAAGCCCACGAAGAGTGAAATACACAGAAGAGCACTGTTATAACTGCAAGTCATATGTTCTTAACAGAACTTACCTTCCAAAATCAGATAGAATTCTTTTTTTTAAAGAAGTCCAGTCTTTACTATTGAAAATTGCTAGCATCTGAATTTTATATTATTGCATATAGTTGTGCCTGCAGAACCTTAGGTGGAGCTGCACTTATTTCCTAAAGGAAGTATGCTCACTCCAACCAAAATACTATGAATGTGGAAACTGTAAATGGTTCCAATTTTGTCAGTTAGCACATCAGAAAGAAGAACAATTACACTTAAGAGCTATCATTTTACCCTATGTACTTAAGGTCTGCCAGACTTGGGTTAATAGAAAGCAAGCTGTAATCTAGTAGTTCAGAAAGACATTTATTATATATCATAGGGAGTCAGACTTTTTTGTCTTCACCTTAATTACTTTAACTACTAAGGGTAAGATCTACTTTACCTACACAAACAGGGGGCTTAGAGGTGTCACCAATACATTACCTTTTGGCCAGTTCTCCCCTTGCACTCTGTGGTCCTGGCCAAACTAAATTTAAGTGATCTCTGCAGGACAGGTGTCTCTGAGTGAACTAAAGATGATAAACCACCCGGCACAAAGGTGTGCTTCAGGTTCCCAGACCACTACACCTAAGAGTTTTGTACTGTAGCCATCAGGGATGATGAAAGCTATTTGTGGCCACAAATTGACATAAATTTAGGTTTGTGATGCTGAAGGAAATAATACAGATGATTAAACATACAGCCTTGTGCAAGACAATGTGTGGGAGACAAATGAAACAACAGTATCACTGTGCACAAAGACTTCTTTGAACATCTGGCAGGAACAAAAGTGTTGTCACTGTTTGTGTTAAATACCAGGGATATTTAACCTTGGCTTATCTCAAAGTCTTGTGAAGTTTTAACTGTACAATGGATATTTGATGTTAGACACCCCACAGGCTTATGCAATGCTGCTCTGCTCACTCACATGGCAGCTTTACTTCCCCCAGCAAGCGGCTGCATAGCAGCAGTAAGCAAAACTGACTTTGTTGCTACATTTGGTGTGATAGGAAGGTCCCAGTCCTTTACACCATAACACATATTTCTAACTATAAACATGAGTAACATTAATAAAGTTTAGAACATCTGTGTAATCTTTGTAGAATACAAGCCTAATAAGACAGACTAATCACTATGGTCAATATTAAATTTTATACCTTTAATTTTTTTACATTGTTTGTTGCATTTAATGGCAATTCAATAACAAAAAAAAAGGCAAATCCATTTAAAATCTCATTGTGTAATCAGCTTTTTTTCCCACATACTATAACTTACATGCAATTTAATTTTCATAACCATCCAGTCTCTTCATAAATAAGTTTATTAGAACACTGAAGAATAAATCTCTAATACTGAAAAACAGTAGGAAATTGAACTAGTCTTGAGACTGCCTCACTTAGCCAGAATAATGTTTGGCTGAACAGCATGTAACTAAAGTGAGGGAACTGGCAGCTTCTTACTTGTAAGTAGGTTTCTATTTATTTCTGTTTGTAAAAGATATCATCCCAAGACCCTGTTTAATTGTTTTAAAATGCAATCACCATCACGTGTGGAAAAGTCAGCATTTTTCATGCTATATATATTAGCATATGCACTGCTATCGAATATATCAGTACTGGCACTTTACTACATTCACTGGAATATTCTCCCCTCCGGATCACACTGGTATTGCTCCTTGGCACATTTTAAAAAAAGACACACAAAGTTTTGCCACAAATCCGCAGGCCAGTCTGCACCTAAAAATCCTGCAAGACCAACACAACAAGCTCCCTGGCTGGCCTCTTCCTGCACTTCCAGGGCTCAGGCTTGAGGCACAGGAAATGGCAGAGAAGCTCAGTTTATGTACACACAAAGCAGGGGTGCAGAATAATATGTCAATCACAAGATGAGGCAGATATGCACTACTGACAGAGAAACTAAGATCTGGGGCTTTTTGAACAAGTCATTCTACAATCTAGAAAGGATGAAACTTGACAAAACTGGGAGGAACTCGTGAGCATTGATGGATGATATCCCATGGTCAGTCATACATTTGGAAAGTATACTCATACAGTGAACCATGACATTAATTCAGTCAAGACTTTGTATGTTAGGTAAGAGAAACTTTTCTGGCAGAAAAATGACAGATGACCATATTTATTAGAAATTTTAAAGAAGCCAAGTTCCATTTTCACAGACAGCGCTGTCATTACTTTTTTAATTAAACAGGGAAAAATTCTGGGGTGTAACAACCTACCAATATTCAGATCTCAGTGCTTAGGACTCAGACCCTACCACAGTACACAAAGAAACTACTGTATGAGCCATAAAATGTAACTACTCACTTCCTTATGTTTTTTCACACCTCAACATGTAAGCTACGTCAACTCTGCTTCACCTCTGAAATGCAAACCTTTAAGGACTCTAATGCTGACATTACCAAATGAAGGAACTTTTACTCTTCTGTTTTTCCTCATGTTACTAACTTATGTAGTTGGATAGAACATGCACATTTACTGGGAGCACAAATCTTTGGGTCTGGAACACAAACATGACCATGATCATCTGCTGAGAGCCTAGCCACAGTGAGATTCTCATTCATTATCTCCTTCAGAAACATCCACAACACAGTACCCAAGACCATATGATAATAAGACATTTATATTGTAATAGTTCTTTTATGAGAATTTTGATTAGCTTGTCATTCTCTCTGCTGTATGTTCAGAAAACAACAGTTCAGATTGTATCTACTTTGCTTTGTTTACAGTGAGTATTTAGAGAGTTACAAAATTATTTTAAATTGGAACTAGAACTAGTTTGCACACACTTCAGACTTTCCACCAGATGATTTATTCACCATGTAAGTCACTAAGGAATCCATCCTTTGTCTGAAATAGAGATGAGGGACAGGAAGCTAAAAGAAAAATACTGGTTGAATACCTAAATCCCTACTTACTGCATTATTCATTATTGGGTTTGGTGCCTCAACTACCAGAATGCTCAAACCAAAAATCTAAATAAAATATTAACTACTGTGGTACCTTTGAAACATCATTGTACGCACAGAGACAGAGCAGAGCTCCATTGTGTTGCCTAGATAATGGAATTGAAAACATTTATGTCTAAGTTTCAACAAGGACACACCAGAAGGAATTGATGACATCGGATGAATGAAAAGATCTGTCAACTAATCAAAAATTTCCACAAATGTTGCCCATTCTTTTACAAATAATGACAAATAACCAGTCAGGAAAACAACGAAAATAATCTCGAGTTCACAGAGACCACTTCAATTAGACAACTGACAGAAGTTTACTTGCCACTATGGACAGCAAAGTTTCCTCCACAGAGCATGAGCAAAAGCTGTATACTTTATGTGTAGTTCTGTGTCAAAATTACCTGTATTCACAGCCCATCTCAGCACAGCTCAAGCAATCTGGGTTAGAGTGGATATTAGTACTGGTTATTACTGTCTTCTTGTACTAACTGATAATGAAATAAAAGGCAAACAGGAACCACAACGTTAGTGTACCAATATTTAAGGAGTATTTCTTATTTCAGATTTGAACCTTACAAATTTCTTCAAATGTCCAAGCCTTTTCACTTGAAAGGGAACCTTTTATCACCATTTCCCCCATAGTTTGAGGAAAATCAGATTTTTGATCAGAGTCCAGATCCAAATTGGTCAATTTTGACCTTGTATATGAATGAGCACTCAAGAAATGGAACTTCACCTTTTTCTCCTTTCCTCTCCTCTCCAGGTCACACACTAGTTGGCTCTAAGCCAGCAACTTTTTTAAGGATTGGGCTAAATACTCAGAAATTCAGAAGAACTTCCTGGGTCACAATACATCCATGCATTATTTCTTTTGCAGCCATACAGAATAAATGTTCATTTTATACTTGAATTTAGTATTTATAGACATCCTTCATCATACATTACCATTTTCAAGATCAGAAAGAAAATAAGTGCACTAATGTGAGAAGGAAAAACGGAGGGGAACTTAAGCCAAACTAAAGCTGAGCTAGTGCCTCTCTGTGTAGTTAAGACAGAAGCTGTCAAGCCCAGCTGAACAAACAACTAAGAGACAGAAATTCTAAATAGAAGCAGCTTATTTTAAAATATAACACATTCATTTCAATCCCCATGGAAAAGGTAATCACCAATTGGCTTGAAACAGCACTGGGACTAGTTCAGCAAAACCATTTCCTTCAATAAACACACGGTGCTTGCTCTTAAGCACAGGAGGCTAGAATGGCACACAGTTCACTTGCTATTGCTCTGCTCCCTCCACCTTCAAATATTTGTGTTTGGGGTAATGCTGACCAGTGGGACGTATGTTCCTGTGCCTCAGTTCTGCTGAGCTATATTCTTATCTTGCTGCCCTTCCCTAAAGAGAAATTAATTATACAGAGGGTAAAAGTAAAAATAGCAAGTTCTATTTCTGCCATGCCTTTCATGTCCAGTGATCTGAAAACACACACTTAAGTACCTCTGGAGTTGAGCACAGCAGCTCTTCTGTAGCTCACAGGTATAGCACACAACAGTCTGGGTAAAAAGTGAAATGAAAATAGCTGTATGCAACAACTTCTTACTCCATCCTTTATGATAATTCAAGGTTCAACCTCTGGCTGATTTTCCCCATACATTGCTGCACTCCTGACTTACTTCTGACCTAGAGCTTAGGAAAATCCCATTCTTAAATCCTGCCAGAAGCTATAAATCTCAGGGCTGGAGTGATACAAACTTTGCAGTGATTTAGAATGATACTAAACAAAGAAAAAAGTGGATTCAGAATGGTCATAGCAAAACATGAGTTACTGATGTATGCACATACAATGTCTACTTGAGAGTATAACTTCTAAAGGGAACATGTATGCAGTAGGTGAGGAATATACAAAATAGTAACTGAATCCCACATATAAAATTACTGAGAGCTAAGATCACATACTCAGCTACAATAAGGGCCTAAAAATTTTAACATAACCTCTCATGTACATGTCTTCTGTAGTATAAACAACCATATTAGTTGACAAACTGTTATAATGTTCTGCTATTAAATGCCAAAACTGTAATATAATACTCCCAAGGGAAAACTTCTGAAAAAGAGTACATGAGGCCTAGACATGGTCAGCAGGTAATTATTTAAGTCAATTTTCCCCTGATTCTTCAAAGGAAAGAAACAAAGAAAACACTTTTTGAAGGTTCCCTGACAGACAACATGCTTGCAAATCACTTTATGAAACACACCTCATTGTTCTGCTGCAGTCAAAGTGGACAACAATATGGGTCTTTTCAGGAGTTAAACACAACTGGAAGTATGGGTCTGAACTATATTTTGTTGCAGCACGTCCTTCAGAAAAAGTGTGCTTATGGTTGGGAATAAACCCCTCCAAGAATGAAATGTATACAGAATCCCATACGGGAAGAAGCATTTAAAGGTGACCAGGAGCAGGGCATTCTCCAGACATATGGCTAGATCAGCTCTGCAGCCCTGACTTCAGATCAAAAATTGTTACAAAGGTTACTCTGTTCTAGCTATTTGATTTCCCAGACACATTCAGGTCTCTTGAAGATGTTACATCAGCACATCTGTAATGCTGGGGATGAGTCAGGGGAAAATTCTCAATAATTTCAACACTGAACTAAGTCTGAGTTGCAGTACAAAGTCCAGGAACAGTTTCAGATTTGAGATAAAATAGCACATGACAGACATAAAAGCTTCCAGCCTTGAGAGATTAAATTCAAAAGGGAAGATTATCACAGGACCACAAAATGGACTGTGGAAAGGGTAGAGCCTTGAAGGACACAAGTACATAATACAAGAAGCTAGAACCAAACACCCCAAATAAAAAGCAAGGGAAAAAAAAGTAAAAAAAAAAAACAAAACAAAAAACAAACCCAGACTGAGAACCTTTCAAGCTCATTGGTACAAAATATAGGAATCACAATGTGAAAGGAGAACATTTTATACAAGTACTAAAGAGGGAGGATGGAGAGACATTATTGGAATAACTCTGCGGTAGGTCTCCTGCAGATGGTACATAACAATACCATTTAATCTAAGTGTTTTTAATATATTAAAGGAAGTACATTTGTAAATTAACATAAAGACTGAGTGCTCAAAATTTCTCAAATTGTCATTTCCTTGTATCATAAGCCCTAAAAGCATTTCTTTTTACCAGCTAAGAAATGACCACTGTGCTTTCTGTTGCATCCTTTCTTCCAAGTGGAAAAAATTGTGCAAGTTTATATCACAGTTGGCTATCCTTTCAGAATGAGAAAGGATAGCTGGCAAGGAGGGGAAAAAAAAAAGATTAAAAGAGGAAAACCAGTAATAGGTTGTTATTATTGCCAAGCCAGTACTAGGCACAGAACTGTGGAAAATAATTTCAATTCTTTAAATGCAATTTTGTTTTAGGTTTACATTTCAGAACAAACAGCCCACAAAAAAAGCTTGCTACCAAACTATGCAGTAACATATAGTCATCATAAATTTGAGAAAACAAACTGCACCATAAAACATATCAAAGAATGAAACAAGTACCAATAAAAAATAAATCCTTGTATTTCCTTATAAATTGTTAAACCTGCCTGTTAAATGGGATGGAAGACATTGTGTGAATACTCCAAACAAAGAAAGCAGTCACTCTGTGAGCAGCAATCACTAATATTATCTGGCACATTAACATTTGTACTGAGAAACAGGCTGAGGTCACTCCTGTCTCTTTTACAAAATCCCATGAAATCTTTGGTTTGTACCCAAATTCTCCCCAGGACATATCATAGTTTAACTTCAGCTGCATAAACAATAATACTTCTTGCAGATACCTAAAACCAAATAAACTGTGCCTTTTAAACATTAGTGATCCATAAAAATATTATCTCTAATTAAAAATATAACATAACTTTTAATACTCAGGCTAAACTCCTATCTGGGAATTATATCTAAGCTCATTTTATTACAAAATGAGTTGTCCACAATTGGGAAAAGATCTTCTCATTTAAAGGAGGGGTTCCAACAAGAAACAGAGCAATGAGTAATAGCAGAATTCGTTTTCACTGCGCTGCTTTACACTCTTCACAAGTCAGATATAGCTGAGGAATCATAGCTCAGTGTTAGATTAGGACAAAGACAAATCCTGTCTTTTGGAAGAAAGGAAAGCGGTTTAACCTCTGTCAATGGCTGTTACACCTCTACAGCTGATTTCACAGATCAGGTGAGGTAAGTGCTCTTCATCTGCCACAGTGCAAACTCTCATTTAAGCCAACCCAGATGACTTCCTGGTGAATGGCCCAAAGGGTATTTATGCAATGTTTGCCAACTTGGAGATAATAATAAGCAACACCAGAAGTAATTTCTTGCACTGTCATAGCTAAATATGCACCAACAGTCTGTTCATGACATCGAGATCTCACAGAAACAAATGGAAGATAAAGGAATCTGTGATGTAGGAAAGCTACAATGCTTCACAGGATGGGATGTGGGTAACAGCAGCTTACACCCAAACCTTTGCAGTAACACTTTCAAAAAGCATAAACAGAGATCTAGAGTCCCTTCCAATACAACTCCTCAAAAAAGCAGGCAAATGGAGAGTTATTCATGGACTATGTAAAGGAGCAGCAGCCAGGGGGGAATCTGCTCCTCTGAATCATCTCAAAGTATTGCTGGACAACTGCCCCAACGGTGTAGAAATCCAGTATGCTTCTATGAACTGTTCTTGGTATTCACTTCATCAAACTTTAGTATCCATTCTTGTACAGTGTCCTGAGAGCTTTAAAGTAAAAAGATGACCAAAGATCTCTAGTGAAACCACTCCTGTTTCCCTCTAGGCAATTATCAGTAGGGCAAAAAGTTGTGTTGACACTGTGCAATCTTAACAACCTGAACGCTACACGATAAACCACCTTTTTCCCCATGTCTGGTGTGCTGGTGTATATCTCCCACAAGTGCAGTATTATTGCAGATTAAGCTAAGCAATGCTCACAGGGAGTTTAAAGCTGTTCTTCCTTAGCTATATATCCACTGCTCTCATGATTTTTCAAGATTTAATAAAGCTTTAAAACAAATTTACAACGCAACTAATTTTATCTCACCTGCTACCGAAAGAATTCACAAATCTAGGGGCTTCTTTGAAGTTTTTAAACAGCAGCAGAGGAACGAAATGCATAAGGTATGACAAAGACTACAGTAGACAGTATCTCTATCTATTTCTGTCTTCTGAACCTTCTTTCTTCCTTGCTCTGTCAAACTGGACTCAAGAATCCCTTTTCCTAAATTCATGGCCCGAAAAAATACTCTAGTGCTCATCTGTATCCTAGATTGCTTTTTTGTTTTCTGGCTTCAAAAGTTTGATAAGCCTATCTCTGCTTTTAAACCCAGTCATGGATCATCTCGTACTATTAAGCACTTTGCTCACATACGTATTTTCTACTGAACAGTGCATGACATGCCAGTTCTGCACAGAAGGCTGAAATAGATTCCTTAACTCTCGTCTCAGTCTCACAGCACTGTGTTCAAATCACTCCAGCCCACCACCAATCTCTCCGACAACTTTGGAATATAGGCTGTATCAGCTTTATAAATTGCCTAACACTACCAACACCAAATAATCTTCATTAGTGACCAATGTCCACTCACCCACACATATTTTAATTATCTTTTAAACTGAATTGGCGTTGAACTGAAGAATTGACCTATGCAAACAGACAGCTGAGAAGTCATCTTAATTCCCCAACAATAACAGCAGTAGCAGCTACCTCCTGGCAAAAACTCCAGTGTGACAGCCTTCTATGAACAAAAGCAGCTGCTATAGTTCTATTAAGCGGTTCCACAGTACATGTGGCCACTTTGCCTATCTTGACTGTTTAAAAACTATTTTCTTTTGAGGTGAGTACTCATTCATTGCAAACATAAAACTATCCCAATCTTCAGACTTCTATGCACTTTCATGGAACAAATTGCAGCAGCATCCTGTCATGTGATAAGAAGAAACAATCATTTTTAAGAACTGGCTTCCTGGTTGACCTGTTCACTTTTGAAGGTAGACTCTTACACTCCATCTGTTACACATGCTGATAACAAAGAACAGTTTTGGAGGCCTTGGTCTATGTTCAGGTAAAATTGAAATTTCTATTGGAACTTAGGGGATCTGAAAAGCACAATGCAGTATCCACACTGCACACGAGTAAAAGGACTTGACAATGAACAAGACTGCTTTACGCTCTTATACAAAGATCTATATAAACAAGGAGTCACCCACAATGAATTTAGAGTCTAATCAGAAATGAAACATAATAAGAGCATAAGAGACAACACGCAGCAAGACAAAATCATTGGATGAAGTATGCTGACAAGGTTACATGCATATTTCTTTAGACTGTGCATCAAAGATTTTACTCACAGAAGTGCTGCAGTACCCAATAAGCAGACAAAAATACTGTCAATATTTGCATTGACTGACTTGATCATCACACACTTTTCCCAAGCTGCAGTGAAATCACAATGAACTGCAAGAAAGTCACAAGAAACTGTATCCTTCTATTCCACAGAAGCTGTCCTGTCACATGAGATGTAAACAAATTTAAGGAATTGTCCACCTTTGTATATTGCAATTGCTTCCATTAAGCTTCACAGATCAACTTATCTGCTTGGCATCAGAGCACATAGTTTGGTGGTTTAAAAAATTATTCCGCCTTCTCAATAGACCCTGTTAATTTTCCTCTTCAGGGCAACAGCTGGAGAATGTTCTGCAACATATTCATTGAAGTCCCAACACAAGATCTCTTCTTTCAGGTCAGACAGGCTGCTCCTGCTTTTCAGCTAACCTACCATGAAATATGTATAAGCCTTCAAACAGAGAAACCGCTGTAGATGATGAAAGGTTCAAAGAAGCATCCATTGACTACAAACTTCAGTCTGAAGTTTGAGGGCTACATGAGAACTCCAATATTAGTTTGTCACTAATAAAACTGAATTACTTGAAAGACTAAGTTGCCCATTTTTCAGTACAGAATTCCTTGAGATTATGGACTGACATTGCTCTACTCAGACACACAAGGCCATAAATGGTTGAAGAATTCAACTTTCTTAAAAGTGGCCAAGGTATTTAATTTGCAACATCTCACTGACTGCAGCACATTGGGAGTTGTCCTGGTCTGACTGGGATTGGAAAGGAAAAATGTAGAACAGATTGAAGTTTCACCGATTTTTTTTCCATCCCTGAAGTCTATGTTTTTACATGTTTTTATGGAAACAAAAATGTTATCATGTTAGTATAGGTACACTCAGCACAGAAAGCTATGTGCATGCTCTTTAATTCTTCAGTTTGATGGGCACAATGCCCTCCATCAGTTTTCTAATCATTAACTCTCCATCCCCTGCATGGTGTTTCAAAGACAGTTTATAAAGAAGAACAAGCACGGCATTGTTCTGAGATACAAACCTATGCTATTCTCTTGCAGTAGAACAGCTGTTACTAAAACATACACATAAATAAATAAATTCCCAAGTGAAATATTTGTCAACACACAGCTAAATCTGGTTTTGTTGAAATAAACAAACTAGAATGCAGCATGATGATGTCTACAATAGATAGTTAGTCTTTTAAACAGGAAATGATAAGCATGAGAAAGACAAATAGGTCAATCACTAATCTAACTCAGAATGTGGGATCACTACTCTTGCTTGAGACTAGAGATGTTGATCAGAGAAATATAGTTGCAACTTCTTAAATATGAAATATGTTACAGAAGAGCTCTAGGATCTACATGCAGAAAAGCCAATTGTGAGCCCTGTAAGATTAGTTATAACAATTCCAGCTACAAATTATGAAAAAAAAAAGTAACAAATCTCAAAAGAGGGAGCTTCATGTACTATGGAACAACTCAGTCCAAATTCTGTGACAAGTGTCTTTGGTTTAATAAATTATTTTGTTATTAAACCATTCAAGTTTCAAATATGCCACATTTTTCTCTGTTAACAGGTATTAGTTAGGAGTGCTTAACAAGGAGATGAAAGGGCTAACTTAAGCTATACCCCTTTCTTTTTTCCATTCATTAGCATCACTGCAGATGCACCTTGCATCCTCCAGCAAAGAAAGACACAGAGGCAGCCATTCAGCTGCCAAGAGCCCTAGTCATGTTATTAATGTACATACTACTTGTGGACATTATTGATCAACCTCACTCAAAGTTGCTCAAGTGTCAGCTATATACTTCCTGTCAAAGTGGTCCACGTGTTCCCTAAGCAGAAAGCACTTGCTCATGCCATTGCTGCTGGATTTCTTTTAAAGTCTTGCCCTCACGTAATGCAGCAGCACAGCAGGCAAGTATGGCACTACAAGATGCCTAGAAGATTTATTACATCTGCAATTGATTCAATCATCAATATTCTGTAATTCTGAAGATAAATTCCAGGACACCAGGACAATTTCCAGAAGAAAAATGAGATGCACGATCATTCATCAGCCATTTTTCCAAGGCTCAGCCACTGCATTTTTTTTTTCTTCTTTTTCTGCTGGACTGCTCGCTCTCATGGAAGAGCAGCTTAAAGGAATAGCATCTTTATTTTCTCTAGAAAATAGATTCTTTTGCACTGCAGAGGCTGGAGAGAAAATAGAGGATCAGCAATTCTGCAGCATCACCTCATGAGTACTTCAAATCATAACTCTGAAAACAAACATCTGATACTTTCCTCTTAAACATCCAAACCATAAATTTTTCATCCAGTTATCAAAGAAACAGAGATTTCAACTGTACCATGTGCATGAATTCACACTGGAGTGGAGCATTAAGAGAACACAACCTTTGGTTTGTTTTGGTTTTTGGTGGTTTGTTTTTTTTTTTCAGTTAAAACACAAATATATGCTGAGAGATCTTTAAGCAACCTGAAAAAATTCAGCAAACCAAATCAGAGAACATTAGCAAATTTTGCATCAAAACAATTACATACTACAGGATATTGCCTTAACATCAGTAGTTCCTGAAGCAGTTGGCAACTTTTGAAAAATATTATCCCTAAGATGATCAAATACTTCTAAATGGAAGGTAAAATTCCATTTTAGAAGGGAAGCCCAGATTGCCAGAGAACCTCAGCTTTGATCTGCGGAGCTTGAACATTTTGCATTTCTACAGAGCAACCAGTTACAGCTCTGACTTTCAGCTTTGCCCCAGGTTTGGTGCTTTTTTTGTGTGTGTCTCAAACATTAAAGAACTTCATTCATGTCAAGGGAATAAGGTTTCTGGCTTTAGTAATTAATGACCTAACTTATGCTGTGCTTTTAGAAAATTCACAGTCTATTAAAATTTTTAAACTGCTTTCTATAGATCAGATATATGACAGTTTTAAGTAAGACATGACAGGGAAGTTACTGAATGTATCTTGAACTAGGTTTATTTAAAGGAACTGACCTCTCTAATAACCTCTGATCCACCCTACACAAAAGTCTGACAGGAATTAATAGCTGATCTCTTACATACTTGGCAGAGCCAAATGCACATACATATGTTTGTGTGCTGTCTACTACTTTCAGACTTTCCATCAATTTACTGAACCTTCTTTTCCTGTTTTATTTATTTAGGCTCCAGACACACGTGATAAGTATTTCTCAGGCAACCAGATAAGGCAACTTCACCGAGCTCAGCAATGATGGAAAAACTGCAAAGCTGCTGCTGCTTCTCTGGTCTATTTTATTTTTAATGGAGTGCAGCTGAAATGCAGCTGGAAAACAGCTGTCAGCTTTAATTTCCCAAATCTGCACTAAAATAACAACTACAGCTTGATCATATGATAATTAGCTCTGAATTAGAGCCCTGGGTTTGAGACATTACACACAACTAGAAATTAGCCAAGAGCCTGAAGATGACAATAAACACAAGGCTGGAAAGTCTGGGGTTTTGAACATATTTCTCTTCAATATTTGTTAGTTCAGTGCATTCTTCCATGAGGTAAACATCTGAGGACAACGTTATTGCTTTGCTCTTCCTCAGCGCTTTCGAAATACTGTCCTCAAAAAAACCCCTGTACAAATACCAGAACACTTCAATGTGAAAGAGGTATGTACATGAAAAGTGAGAATTTGAAGCTACAGGGAGCCTTAGGCTTCATTTTGAAAGGTAGAAAAAGTGGCCAGTTGTTTTATCTTTAGAAACCAGAGCTTTTTCAAGTAACCTATGAACAGAAAGCTAAGATGTCCTCTTTTTCCTACCTAATAAACTGTTTTGATGCAAAGCATAGTGTTTGACACAGAGAAATATAAAGGTTTACTTTAAAATACTTTTAAAAAATAAACAGGTTTATTACTTTTATGTAATCTTTCTGTTCAGAGGTATGCATTTATCAACTAGACTCAGGAGATCAAATGAAGTTTGATATAATCCCAATTTATTTTAGCGAACTGTTTGAGAAGAGATTCATTTGGCCAATACATACAAGCTGACTATTGCAGAAGTATATCTGCATCGCACTCCAAATGAAGCGAGAGCTGTAACTCGCTCTGTGACTTGAGCAGTTCTTCCCACTCTTTGCAATCTTTTCCTGTAACCATGTCATCTAGCATTACTTGCTACAACTTTACAACATATAATCAGGACTATAACTCCAGAAATCAGAGACAAGAAAAAAAAATACACTGGAGAACCTCCAGTTTTTGCTGACCCTGACTCTGATCATGAAATCCATTAAACATCCCCAGCAAGTAATTTTTAAATACTCTATCACAAGCAAGCACAGCAGAAATGAAGTGACAATGACAAATTCTACACATTAATACAAATCACCACTTCACAGATGAAAATTATTTAGAAAAAACATTTTGAGATAAAAAACATTTTTGGCAGATTTAAGATCTCAGCAGAATGAATTCCACATTGATATGCAAAGAAGCAACAAAAGTTTGATGACTTCATAGCAAATGCACTACTGCATTACAGAGTACATTTAGCTATTTATATAATAGCTATTTAATAGCATAGTTTTTTAAAGAGAACTCAGTGTCCCATTTTACCCAAGATAAAAACAAACCTCAAAGAAAGCATTTTGTTCATGGTCCCTTAAGAATTATCAAAAAAAATTGCGCACTGAGATGTCTTTTAAAACGGAGGAAAAAATCCTAACTTAAGAGTTCAGGTTGTTACAAAAAAGTTTCTTTTTAACACAAGAAACTCTATATATATGGATTCTGTTAGTTTCAATGGCATGAATTTTCAATTCAATTATTTGCTGTTGTAAAAAGAAATTATTTCAAATACCTACACTTAATTTCAACAGCTTCTCTTTAACATTTATATCCACTGAAGTTACTTCATAGTGTCAAAACAGACTTCTTGATTAAGCATCACACTTGTTCCCACCCAGCATAATATCAGAATTATTAATGCCAGCCTCCAGCCAACTCTTCTCCAACAGCAGTGCTGCACTTCATTTTTATGCAATTCTGAAAATAATTTCAAGTTGCTGCTCTGAGAACGATTGTGAATAACTAACTTTCTCTGGATTTAGAGTCAAGATTTAATGCAAGCATGTCAAGCTATAGTCTGGAACCAGTCACCTTTTTCACACCAATCTCCCAAGTGAAAAATAAAATAGCAAAATTCAGGTTTAAGAAAGAGAGGCAATTTACAGCAGCAGTTTGAACTGACAGTAAAGAACAAAGGCCAGAGGAGAAATCTAAGAATACATGGCAAGAGGATTTTTTTTCCAGAATACAGAGTGTGCCTAGAAACAATCGGTAAAATAGAAAGAAAATTATTACCCTAACACCTTTTGTACATTTTCCAAGAAATACAAAAGCAGAGCCTATTCATAAACATGCACCTGGACTTGCAAGACTCTGACAGAAGAAAAACAGGATTCTCTGTGGGGTTTCTCTGTCAGATATGCGATGAAATTTTTCAGTGAATTGGTTTATGACTTGGAAATCTTGTGAATAAGTAACTCCAGCAAAATTCTGAAACTCACCACAAAAACAGTATGAGCAACAGTAAACTGAAAAATGAGATAAGAGTCCCTGAATTTGTTTCCTATGTTTAGACAAACAAAAAAAAATTCCCAAAAAACAACCAACCAAAAATCAAGCTGCAAAACCATAACATATTTAAAAGGAGTTTGACACAGTCTAAAAGGAATTTTAATGTCTGCCTGAGTTGATGAAGAACACAGCAATTCAGAAGACCAAACCAATTCAGTGTCTGCTAAGCAGAATAATTAAAAAATTACACCTGTATAGATTTTTTACTAGCTTAAAAGGCTGGAAAATGCCAGAAACTAAGATTTTTGACCTGAAGTTCTTCAAGGTGCATGCTTTTAGACTCACGGGATTCAGCAGCTTAGACTGCAACAGCTGAGGTCTGCTGCAACATGTTTCCCTTCACTCCCCAATTCTGAACACAGGGCAGGCAGGGTGTTGGACAGGATGGTGTAAGTACACCAAACCAGCTGCATTCCCTTCAACACCCCAGGTCCACAACTAAAATTAGCACTCTGAAGAGGAAATGCAGATCTAATCATAAATGTGACCTTTTCTTTGCTTTGAGAGGCCCATTCTTTAAACCCCAGTAAACATTATTGTTCCCTAAGGATTACAGGACAAAAAGCAGCAAGTGGTCATAACACTGCATTTTGCATAAAGCAACAACTATTATTCTTAGACATGAAGAATATATTTTTGTGTAAAAGACGAACTGTCACTGATGGCTGTGCAGGCTGACAGCAGTGTCAGGCAAGCAGAGCAGCCAAAACTCTCCCGAGGGATGTATGCTTTAAGAACACTCAGGAGAGTCCATAGATGACTTTTCTTTACCTTAGGTCAGGTACCTTTGTAAAACAAGAAGCCAGGAGTTGCCACTTGTGATCTGCCCAGGCTCAGTACTGAGACATATGTAGTCTGGTTCAGTTTAGAATCAAGTGTGGGAAAAGTTCAGCCCTATTCCTTTTCCATGCATGAACTCTTAAGTCTTGATGAAAATGTGGTAAATGTTTCTTCCTTGAAGGAAAACATAAGTGAAATATATATGTAATCCTTCAATAATTCAGTACAAAACAAAATACAGCCCTACAAAGTTCCTTTCACATGAATAATCTAGTTACAAAAACTAGTTGCAAAAGATGAGATTAGTGGGCCTTAATTCATTTGTTTTGATGTTCTCTCTCTCTCATTTTGTGTGTATAAATATAAAACACAACAATGCTTATTAAGCTGGAAGTCTAAAAGCAAACAGTATAACCATCAGCCAAGACAGTAATACAATGCTGCGGGGAGAGCTCTAGCTTAATCTTTCTAAAGGCACAACTTGTACTTTTGAGTCTGGGTCTTTTCATATATTGTCATGATACACATATTTTGTGTAAAAGCAAGACTTAAAAACTGAGTCTAAACCTCACATCTCTGGAGGGTCTTGATACCTTTGGTGGCAGCTCTTTCATGCCTGATGAACATCATGGGACTCTGCTTCTTATGATCATAAAAATGGCAGTTTCCCACATTTACACAGCTGCTTAATTCATAGAGCAGATCTTGAAATATCTTTGAACACTATTCTTGGCTTCTGTGTTCTAATTAAATGTTTTTCTGCAGGCATCCAAAAAGATGGTTAAAAGTCACAGAAATTTTCTTAACAAACATACTCAAGAGCTATTGCTTCCCATTGCACAAGGCCAAGGGCCAAGCATGTAGTTCCATTTACGAGAAGTCTGCAGAAATATACAAAAACACTCATAAAAATGCATTGTTTACATGGCAAAGAGATATGAATGAATTAATACTCTACACAGAAACTACCACAATATTATTAGAGTTTATTCAACCTGCAAGAATTTTATCAAATTTTAAATCATGTTCCCTTCCTTCTTTCCTTCCCACACGCATCAATGGACTCTTGTGTTTTGGTTTGCAAATATTTAAAGTGGTGTGTCAAGTCCTGCTGCAGAAGCCTGATGGTCATGCCATGCTATGAATAACAGACTGAAAGCAGAGAAAACAGTTCCTAAATCAAATTACAGCTCTTGGGGATAAACACATTTCCAAATGATGTAATTATAACAATATGTCACACTCTGCTGAAGACCTCATATAACATTAAAATAAAGAATGAGTGAGTAGGAAATATAAGCAAAGGATGACATAATATTGTTCCGTGCAAGTTTCTGCCTGTTTTCAATCAGGCCAGACGTCAGAAAGTGACTTGAGAGGGGAAAAAAAAAATCTCACTAACAATCAAGGGAATTTCTGTTTAAGTCAGAGGCCTGTGCACCAAGATCACATTTGAGCTTGTAATATAAATAAAGTAACCCTAATGAAGTGTGTACAGAGCCTGGGAAAGACAAGTCCCCTGCCTAGCCCCTCATACTGAGTCCCAAATAAACACACCAATATGACTTAAGACAGGGTTGCAGAAAAGTTTATTATTTTATTTTCACCTCTGTATATATCCCATGCCAGTAAAAACTGCTGCATCACAAGCTCTTAATTTAGTCCGTTTTAGAAGCAAGAGAATCTTGGATGGTTGATCTTAAACATGCCTGCATGAAATAACTGAAAAATGAGTTGACAGAAAACACATATCTCAAACTCAGTCAAATGCTTTGTATGCACAAGTGAAACGAGTTGTATCTGGTTCAGACCTGAGTCCTTGATATGGTAGTAAAACACATTATCAGCCTATAAAGCAAAGTCACTTGATTCTATCAAAACTGAATAAACTCCATTGTGGCTTTACTATAATCCCCTTATGAGAACTGTGTGCATCATTATTTACCCAACTGTTATGTGGGTGGAAACAGGAGACATTCACCTCTGGCAAATATGTGTGCAACTTCTCTCAAGCCAATACAGTTGCACCTGCTTATACCAGCAATGAAGCTTGTCTCTGATGTCACCAGTGATATTATCTTAGGGGCAAAATAGTTCCTGTTTTGTCTGAAAAATGAAATACTTCAAAACACATCAAGTCAGTTGCAAATCCTGCCCATAAAGAAAAGAGGAAAAATTTTGGAAATATTACTGCCATAAAACAAGTAACTTCTGCAGCCAGAAATCCTAAAGAAACTCACACCTTTCCCTGCACTCCCCTCGTGCTAGGAATCTTTCATGGCAGCTCTGGAGCCTGCCAAGCTGTGGTTCTTGCTTGGACAACAGAGTCCTTATTGTGAGCCCAGAAAAGACAAATGCCAGGCAAAAGGTAGGCAGCACTCTACCTGTTTACTACCATCTTTCCAGGTGCTGTGAGGGATCAGCAAGAGTGAAGGAAAATGACTGCTGACTAGAAAAGGAAGAGAAAGTGATGATAAACTAACAAAGCACATTTCCTCTGCCAGACCTCCTTACACAATCAGCCATTCACACAGACCTTTTCCCTCAAAATCCCTCATCTCTATCACTTAGCCTTATTTAACAATCCTTTTTCTATAACACACCCGGAGTTTCTCTCAAATCTGGCCATTCTCAAACAAAAAAAAAAAAAGAATAATAAAAACCAAACCCAAGAAAACCATAACAGTCCTCATACTACCATTTAACCTCATACTACTTACTGCTACATACTACATACCTGCTTACCTACTTGGATCATACTTGCTACATATTTCCTCTGCCTTTTCCACATCTAAATTGTTTTTCATAGTAAGGACTTCAAAATGCCTAGTACACTTGGGAACACAAAGATATATTTATCTGTTTTAAAGATAACTACAGTCAGGATTACAAAGACAACATAAACCCAAGTTTCCCTTGACAGAAATTCCTTCCTTCCAACTAGTTTATCAAAGGAACACAGTTGGTTCAAAGCTCCCACTGTCTACTCCTAAGGACTGCTGATCTACCAGAACTTCCATTCATACAGAAATAGATGCTGCCCTTTAAATGGGACCTGGCAAGAAATACTGGAACTTCTACGCTTCTTGATCTTAAAAATACCAACTAAAAATTGAGTGAACTCATTCAGTTGATGTCATTGGCTTGTGTTTCTGGGCCTTGCCTCAATTTTAATGGAACACATTCCCCACTTTTAATGAACTGGTTGTCCAATGAGCATATAATGGACCAGATAGTCCAAAAGCCTTGTTCAGCTTATTCTGACTTGAGACAGGTTGGGTAAGGAATCTGTTCTGTAGTGCCAGCAGCGTAAAAGAGCACACAGTGAAATCTGTATTTCCAGAAATACATTATAAGTTTTTACTATTATTTTTATATTTTTGTAATATTTTATATTATTTTACTATTATTTTATACTATCAATTACAATAGTCACAAGCATGTGATTTGTATTTGAGCATGTTACATGCCCTATTTGAGACATACTGCACCTGCAGAGAAATACACCATACAACAACATGCAATTCCCAACTACACTGAGAGAAAGGTATATAGTTGGTTTAATTAGTTGCTGACATAGGAGCACAGATTTTTGGAGATAACCACCCACTGAAACTTTGCCAACATTGTGTTCATCCTCCTCCCTCTATACAATACATAAATACAATGTATCCAATAAATACAATATCTATAGTGAATAAAAATTGACTGAATTTATGAAATTAGGTATAAAAATTGAAACCAACTCCCTGAAGATAATTGACTCCTCACAGTCAGTCACTAAACTCCATCTGGTCCTTCATACTCAGGAAATTTGCTGCAGTCAAGTGAATGCTGCGACTAAATTAACAATCAATTTAGATAATAAAATTTATATTTGTTTTGTTGCATTTCCTATATCTAATTAGCATACAGGAAAAGTAATGAAATTTACTTTTAGTTCTATTCAACATCAGCCAAGCACTTGTTTCTTAGCAGTCCAAACCAAACAATGTTATCTTTAACTACATAAGATTTTTTATGCCAATGCATCACAAAGCTCTTTATTTACAGGAATCTCTACCCTGTACTTTAGGATAAAAAGTTTCGTATTACACTTAATTAGACTGAAAAGAGAATGTGAAGAGCTAAAATCTGTAGAAAGTACCAAGGTTTTAAACACTGCTGATTTTACATAAACATTTCCAGGTTCTTTATTTCCTCTTAAATGGCAAATATTTGTCATTGCCATAAAAGTAAATAGAAACATGCCTAAAAATTGTGCTTGTATGACTTAGAGAGGAATAATTAATGTTACCCAACTGCAGTGAATCTTCAGAATCTACAAAGTGATCTATGTGAATTTCTACATCTAAATTTAAAGTAGTGAACCCCCTCTTTAAATTTTCGTTAACACTGTTTCCTTTTTAAATTTTGCTTTACATCTCTGGCCCAAAAATTAAATTCAATTACAGTAACTGAATGACACAACTCAAGCTAACAGTTCTAAGAAATCAAAAACTTTGACAATCAGTCCAACGTCAAGGTAGTTTGTCACTAAAATCAATTGGAGTTGCTAATTCCTCTGATTCTGTGAGCAAATTATGCCATACAGTTTCTATCCAGCATATACACGAGTAAAAGATCTCATAAAAGGAACAGTGAGAAGTTTCTGAAACAGAATGAAATTTCTTTTGAATTCCATGAAATGCAATTGATCCAAATGAATTGCTCTTCTTCTCTCTTCATACTCTAAGTGAAATGTTGTAGTGCTTCACTCTACATTCATTTAATCATCTTTGGAAAGAAATAGGCTTTTGCCTATGTACATAAACTCTACCAGCTCAAAAATGATGTTTCTCACTTGTGATTTACATTCCAGAAGTCTCCCCTGCAAAGGACAATTAATTGATATTTCACTCCTTCAGATGGTTGTTGAGTAATCTGTCATACTTGGATTAAATGAGTTCTTCTCATGTGTTTGACAACTAGTAATGCAGGAAACCAAGAACTCTTCCAGTTGCTTGAGTTGCCTCAATACGAGAGCTGGCATTTCCTCACAGAACTCCATTCAAGTGGAACAATAACAGTATTAGGTTTCCTTCTAACAATAGATCCAGTGTTACTTGGCATTGCTGTCAAATGTTCCAAGATGGAGACAAACTTGTGAATTCATGGAGATCTCCCAAGAATGTTTTCCCATTCAAAAATAATAAAAAAAATAAAATTAAAAAAAAATCCAAGAATAATAACAAGTCTTGCGGGTTTTTTTCAACTGTTGGTTTTCTTAAGAAATAAAGAATTCTTACAAACACTCCTACCCTTAGCATTACTACTTTTCTACTGCCATACACTTAAGAACTGAGTGTTATCAACATCATTTCATAGTCAAGGATAGTGAAACTAACAGAATAAAAACATCAGTCAAGTTTGAATGAACTACAAGGAAAACATTGAACTTGATAATTTTAGTTTTCAGATGCTTATTACTGCATAGACTATTCTAGAAGCTAGTCCATCTTAAACCAAGAATCTGGTTTCAGCTAGTGTATTAAACACATTACAATGCTGAGCAACGCTTGAACCTTTACTGGTTAGCAATATGTACTCCCAAGGGAAATTCTGAAATAAAGCAGCCTCAAGGTCAGTAACAGTACACACTGGGTCCGGCTGGGAGGGAGTTAGTTTGCCACATAGTGCATGTGGCATTGTGCTTTAGAGTGGTGACCACAACACTGCTGCTGACACACCAGTGTTTTGGTCACTGCTGAACACTGCTTACACAGCATCAAGGCTCTTCTGTCTTGCTCTGTCACCCTTGTTATGTTGTGAGGAGACACAGCTGGGGCAGCTAACTTGGATCAACAAAGAGTTATTCCATAACATCATACTCAGCCATAAAATGGGGTGGGAGTCTGGTGTGGAGGGCAGCAGGGTGACTTTTTCCAAAGCAGCCATTGTCTGCTGGTGGTGACTACCCTTGCATCACTTGCTGTGGGGGACAGTGTGGGGAGGTGTTTGCTGTGGTGTCCCCTCCCTCTCCCTTCACTTAAACTGTCTCTGTCTTGATGTACCCTTTTTTTTTTTCTTCCTTCTACTCCCAACCAACTCTCTCCCAGACTCTTTTGTAGAGGGATCGAAGTGCCAGCTGGAATCCATCCACCACAATAGTGGAGAAAGCATACAGTTAGCCTTCAGAGGCATGTTTTCTTCTGAAAAGGGTACACAAAGGCTACTACTAATATCATAGGTGTCCTGGTGGACTACCTTTAAAAGTACCTTTAAAAGTAATGAAGCAGAACTGCAGTTCAGAAAGTCCTGCCTTCAACCAGGACAGCACTGTGACTATACACCAGCTTTGCAAGAAGCTTCAATCCCAATTTTTTCCCAGTCTCCCAGTGGAAAGTCTGACCATAGGGTCCTTCTCTAGGCTTGCCAGTAAGTAACAGTCTTCAGGAAGAAAGGAACATCCTTGCTGGGACTGAAAAAAGAGCACAGTGACTGATAGATGATATGATATACATGGTAGCTTTACATTGCTCACAAAATGGGAGAAGGAAATAGTACTGACTAAACTGATTTAGTAAATGGCACTAACACCAACATGATCTATCCTAAACAAGAAGGAAAACTGAAACACAACTTCAGCTGTTAAATCTGCACATAATGCTGGGGAGCAGAGAATAGTCCTGTCACAGCAAAATTAATTAACTGTCTTTGACTCATCAAAATACTATTCTGTCACTGAACACATTCTAACACACAGCAAGTAGAAATTAGATTATTTCAAAACCAGACACTTCTGGCTGTGCACAGGATTACATTGTCAATACACATTCAAACAACCAAAGCAGTGCAATCCAAAGGAAATGCTGTTATAGAGATGACCACTAAATTGCTTCTGCTAACAACATTGTAAAGCTGAACTTGATGGAGTTGCAGTGGACTGAGCACTTCTCTTTCTACCACTCTCCCTGGTTAGTCCAAACACATTTCAGTTTCTGCCTAGAGGGAGAACTGCTGCAAACCAGAGCCTCTTAACAACTAGGGAGAAGGATTCTCACAGCTCTGTGGGAAAGCCTTGGGCAAAGAAGTGCCATGCTATGCCTACTACGCCTGCCAGCTTCATGAATTTAGTTCTCAGTGTAAACCAAAGCATTTCTTCAAGCACAGCTGACAGCAAGCATTGCCACTAGTCTCTCCCATAACAAAGCCTTCTACCCTGTGAAGTAAAGAGCTCACTGATCAACTGGGAGGCAAATATTCCAACTGCTGAAATAATCATTTTATGTTGTAGGCAAAAGGGAAAGGTGACACCCCATGAAAACAGACCCACACTAACAATCCAGGAGATTATTCCTTTATCTATAAGAATTCAGCATCATTAGGACTAACCAGTTAATGAGTCATGCTGATGCCTCCAGAGACATTAGGACAAGGGTTGAATGTACATAAATAGTGAGACCCAGCATTAATTTCAGCTCCTCACTGTTCCTTCTCAGCCACATAAGTAGAGGACAAGAAAGAGAAGACACAGGCTTAAGAGACAAGGGTGAATTATAACTAGCAAGTTTACCAAAGCAGCAATCACAAAGAAAGATTCTGCTGTCTAAAAAAGTAGTGGCAATCTGTCTGTGACACACTTCACCATCAGGGTGTTCTTGCTTTCTGATGCTCAAGAGGAAGCTAAAGAGAGATGAAGTGTACTGTCAGTAAAATGGGAAGATGTTCTCTGAGCATGACAATCACCTTTTGGCTAGAAGCCTAAGATAGCTGCAGCTATCACACACTGAGGAAACAAAAAAATCCCCAAAACAGTCCTTGGCCACAGAAAGGCAGCTGAAAACCATCCTCCCTACAAATCCTCTTCCTCCTCTGAATTCAACTCATTCTGAGTGTAGGATGTGGACTTAGATGGAAAACTGAGAAACTGCCTTTTGTTAAATTATGAGGAATTCTTCAAAACCATTGAAAGAGGCAGACAAAATACTGTATTATTCTGTTATCTCACTCATGCATACAAAGCTCCTTACAGCTGCCGGTATTTATATTTGTGTCTTCACAACTAAAAGCTTTATGAAAGTCTATTAGATTTTTCACTCAGCAGTTGTTGCTCAACACTGCTCCATTTCCTGCAAGCAAGTTATACTGATTTATACTAATATACCAACAGAGGAGGCAGGAAACAAATAAAGATAAACAAGGCTGTTGTGAGCCTGATCAAAATCTGTATTTAATTTGCACTGGCCATATATCTAAAGGCAGACATAGTCAAGATCTAGGAGTGCTTTGTAAGATCAACAGCAAAAAGCTTTGCTCAAAAATGAATGAATAATATGACAGGCTGCTTGCAGTACCATTTGTTGCACCTTATATACCTATATGCTTCACAAATGTTGAAGAATAGAGTATCTGCTTTAGCCAAATGACGTGCTTTCAGGTTGAGAAACATCAGCCAAAAGCCTCATTTTTGAGCAAATATTAGCAGCATGGCTTGTAAAAAAAAAAAAGTAAAAATTAAAACACCCTGGCTCAGATACAATTCTCCACACATGTGGAGAATTCTAATAAAGTATGCTATCCACACACACTACTAGGCAGCAGATGTTTCAAACAGTTGCCATTTGAACCAGGAAAACAACAGTGATGGATGTTTGTTATTTTAAACTCCTACCAAGCACCACAAGCTACAAAAATAGGAGCAACTGGCATTTTTCATATTTATATAATTTGCTAATCTGTTACTCCAGAAACAGGTAACTTATCAAGATAGTCCAAAGAAAGTAGAAAAAAATAAAGCATAAGGAGCAAACTTCCAGCAATTTACTAACACTGCAAAACGGTGCCCAAACATATTTGTTCCATCAAGAGGCTGTTTGAAGCCTTGTTAATTGCTTTATCTGTGAATCTCAAAGTATGACGTTTTAAGTCTTCAATGCAAGGAAGGACGTCTGGTAAAAATAGGAAGGTACTCGCCTTCAAGCCAGGCCATTATAAATACAGAAGGCTAAAACAAAACACATGAAAAGGCTAAAGAAGGATCCCCCCTCCCTCCCCTTAAGCTAGCAGGAGCAACTTTTTCGAAAGAGGTGCCAAAGAGTCATAAAAGATGAGCGGTGAAGAGCGCAGTATGCTACGTGTTTCGATGAGCAAAAATACAAGCAATACTTCCATACTTTGAACACTTGAGGCCTTGCTGCCCTCACTTCCTGACCAATACAAAAAGCAAAGCAAAGCAGCACTGAAGCACTGAATAAAACAAAGGTTGGGTGGGAAAGTTTGTAAAAGCCAAACCAAGAAATATTTCAATAAAAAGAAAAAAAATACCTGCAGGCTTCCAATAGCAAAAATGGTAAAAAGCAACAAAAACATTTCAGTCTATAGAGTTCAAAGGTCACCATTGTGCCAAAATACAAAGACAAAAGTGACACTAACATAGATCTCTCCCATTTTCATATTTTAATAAGGAACAACCAAAAGTCAGATACCATTAGCCAAATGGTTTGTGGTTTTAGCTGCCCCCACGTCTTCTACTGCTGTACTTGCAGAGCAGCCAAGGCTCAGCTCTGAAGAAATTAAAGTATATCCAACACAGAAAAAAAATAAATTATATTAGACAAAAATTCAAAAGCACCAGCAAGAAAACCGTTTATTTACAAAACTGACAGAGGCAGATACAGCAACTTCAGAATATTTTCAAAATACATGAGAAAGAAGGCAGGGGGGTGGGAAATGCAAGCTTTGGGTGTGGAAAAAAGTCTTTTTCCAGCTGCAGTATTTGCATCCAAAGAGGTCTGAGACAATAAAACAAATACTCATTTTCCTTCACCCTGAAAATCCAGAGTTTAAATGAAATGCAAAAAGAGTTGAGATGGCACTCCAGCACTTGTTTTACAAACTTCTTTCCTTAGAGAGGTAGCGAACTTACAGGGTGGTTGTTAAGTAGTCAGGTATAATCCCTGTTCCACAGCAGTGACATGCTGTGACTTGTCTGTATTAAGAACTAAGTCTAGGACAAAGGCAGGAATAGATTTCAGCCCTTGTGATTCCTACTCTTAGACTGTCATCCCAAAGCTAGCTCTACTTACTGTCAATACAGCTATTACCTGTGAAATCCCTCCAAAAATGGTGTTCTGAGGTGATACCTGAAGTTGCCTCTAAACAAAGGTTAAAGAAACTGAGACAGACTTCACGTGGTGGTTATAGGACATGTGTGGGCAGGAAACATAAACAATCTTTAATAAAAGCTTTAGGAAACTACAATCCACAGTTTCTCCAATAAAAAGCAAGGAAGAATCATCTCTGAGTATATATATATATAACAGGATAGGCACTGCAGGAAGAGGTAATACTGCAGTGTTAACATGCACAATCAACACCACATTACTCATTCCCAATCCTGTTCTGTGGCACTTGAACTAACCTGTTACTTATGTGGGCTCTTTGAAAGAAGCTTTTGCTAGAAGTCAGATACATAGGCTAATTTCATATGCTTATGTTAATAAAGACATAAACAAACCTGTTAAGTTTAAACACTCACCCCAAAATATTATTTACCATGCCTTTTCATTTGTATAAATGCTTACCGAGAATCACACAACTGAAGTACGGAAGTCCTCTATACTTGGACATACAGAAAAAACAGCAATGTGGTAATGAAAAGATGGGGTCACAGCAGCAAGGCTACAATCCAGTATAATTCAGGCATAGTGTTTGAACTATAAAGGTTGAGGAATATATTAAAATCCTATTTAAGATAGCCAACAAAGGTATTTTTGCAACCTTAAAGGGGAAATATGTAACTTCTTGTCTGTCCACAGACAATTAGGTCAGCAAAAGGCAGACTCCCTTGAGACTTTTGTATCCTGCCTTGGAATAAAAAAGAAAAAACTAAGCCTGTCGGCATGTGCTTGGGTACACTTCTGGCATGCTGCAAAGGCAGTCAGTGGCATTGAGAACACCCATTACTCAGATGCACTGAAGCACAGAAAGCCTCTCACACTTTCTGCACTTTTTACTTCCAGCTCAAGAGCTTTCGGATAAGCACAATGTACGAAAGAGTATATTTTATATGAGTCTAAATATGCATAATTTTTCAGAAGACATAAAAAGCTTGTACCTGAAGATTATTACAGAATTCTGGATCACCTAAGGAGACAGACACTGCGTACTTCTTCCATACAGTAACAGCACACACAGCAGAACTCTGCTATTGATCCCACTCCAGGAAGAACCGGGGCATGAATGACTCTGCTAGGACCAGCACCCCCCAGTTGTTGTGCTGCAACATGACATCCACAATATCAACTGAAACAATTGAATTAATTATTATTAAATAACTGAATTAATTTCATAGAATGAAATACTAACAAATGAGAAATACAAGCTTTGAAAGTAAAAGGTTTCTCCTGTTTACCATCAAGACTTTCAAAAAGTCAAAGACATTCACCATACCAGGAGAAAATCCATTATTACAAGTTGATAGAGTAATTAGTTGTTGGTAGGACTGAAATATTTTCTAGTCATTACTCTTCTCAGGTAGACCCACCACTTTGAATATGCTAAATATTTTACTGGCATTTTGAAAGCTAGACCAATGTAAAGCAGCTAGATGCTAGGGTCCAATAAGAGGACATCGGCTGAGTTGATGTAACAGATCAACTGCTGCAGAAAACAGGTCCCATACTCCCTCTTAGCATTCTCCTTTCCAGCCACACCTTCCTCATGCTTCCTTGTACCAGTTCTGATTCATGTGACCCTTCAGTGAATCAATTCTCTGGCAGAACTATCCAGAACGAGGCCTCTGCAAGTTGGTGACCTCAACTAACTTACCAAGGGATCAGATAAATATCAGAAAAAGCAAGGGAATAAAAAGATGAAGGACTACTACCAGCAGCAACAAAATGCTAATTTTGCTTGGCTGTCTTCAAATTTGATCTTTAATCCCTCATGAATATCAGAGGGCAGAATGAAACTTTCATAATGAGTTAAATTATTAATGTATTTTGCTACCTAAAAGGATCCCATTCTGTATCAGAACTTGGCTAGAGATTCTTGCAACTCTATGGGTTCTGTCAGTGTTAGAAGAATGCTACATATTTGCCGTCTGCAATCCTTACTCCTGTTAAGCAGACCCGGGACAGACCCGGTTCGGCTGAACTGTTTAAATAAAGGTGTTGTTTTGCTTTGAAGATTTTGTCCCTTCTAAATTTACTGGTAAGTGTGAGCATTTCTCACAAGAACATGCTATTATTTTATGGAAAGGTTTTAGCATCTGGTGCCACTACAAAATGGGGAATCAACAATGACCTCTCTTTAATGCAACTGCTATTTAATCTTTTCTACGTAAGTCACGGAATTGTAGAATCATAGTGCGACCATACTGAGAATGCACAAGTGCTGCTTGGTAATCTATGAGCAAAAATCTAGCTTTTGAGTGCCATTTTTCTTGCAGTGTCTGTAACATGATCATAAAGAATTTATCTTCAAGATAAACTAATTTATCATGGTTATCATGGTTCATGTTGCATCATCACTCAGTTTGGTTAACAGCACATTATTTAAATTAATACCCTGATTTGCTGCATACTTTCATCAACATTACTTTTCCCATGAGAAATTGATTCGCCTTTCTACATGTACCTTAAGAACAATGTGGTAAGAAGTAATCCTTGCCAAGTAACGTTTATGCTTATGTATGCGAACACATAACTCCTATTAATTAAAACAGTTACTAAGGATGCAGTAAGATTTGAAACAGTCTTTTGCATGCTATTATTTAATATCAGAGACACTTAAAAGCAATACTAGAAGGCTATACTGTTAAGACAGAGAATTTGTATCATTATTCCTACCATAATGAGATTAGACTATGCCAAAATATTATCCTCACAAACATCAACATTTTGTTCTTAGTCCTATTATATGAAAGATGCCATCTTCTTTTTATTTTTCTGTGATCACTGTAAATCAAAACATGAATTCTGCCCTTCCACAAGGCTGATCTCCATACAGAAGTGTACTCAATTTCCTGAATGCTCTCTTCAAAACTTCAGACACTGGATAAAACTGCACCAGCTGGGAGTCTCTTTTGAACTCCAAACACCTCCTGTTTCCAGGGGGGCTCAATACAGCAGGTGAGGCCTAAGCACCCTGCATAAGGGTGCCGTCAGAAGGTCTCGCAAGCACATGCATCAAAGCAAATTACTGAGAAGCTGGCCAAAAAACCTTTGGATTTAAGCCTTTAGAAGGTTCATTTCAAACACAAACGAAGATACCCAAAGTAACACCTACTGCTTTTGAGAGTTGGTACACACTCCAGTGCACCAGTGAGTTTAGTATGGTCAGCAGCCTGCTTTTCACACTGGACGTTCAGAGGACAAGAGCTACAGGCACCCTAATTCATTACATATGAAGCACCTGAGCCCTCCATAGGTCACAAATTACATGCATACAGTTCCGAAGGAGTACACCATTTTTCAGTAGAGATAGCATAAACAGGTTATGAGTATCATCAATACTCCAAGAATAAGAGTTTAGATTTGAGTTCATAAGAGGGCATTCAAAGTAATCAAAAGGGATTAATCTCCTGACAAAACAGCGTCCATTCTTTCAGCAAGATAAAGAAATTATCAGGAAAAACAAATACTAAAATTTCAGGATCAATGTGATCTTCGGTTATAAAAAAACCCAACCACCACCACCAAACTAAAAACAGCAAGCACACACAGTGCTTCACATAAAGCAATCCTTTGTGTTAGGGGAACATCAAACTACTGTTTATTTAACTTAGAGACTGTCGCCAAAGCAAGACTCTATTCAACAAGGTCAAAACTTCCACATAGTTACAGGAATATACAGCCATTCTCCACACTTTCGCCATGGCCTGCCTATTTAAATAAGCATTACTTCATTCAGCAAAGAAGGAGCTCTGCTCTTCTTCTGCAACAACCCTGTGAAATACTGTACAGTGAAGCTGCAACAGAGATCTGAAAATTCAAACCCTCAACTTTTCATGGTCTTCTGCAAATGCATCTTACTTAGATGCAACGTCCGGACCTACAGACTGACTGCATGCTGATTCCAGGAAATGCGGAGCCAGGTCTCAAGTTTCATTTTAGGCAGCTTTTGATTTGCTATATGATACTAGGCAAGTCACTTCCCATTATTTATTTATAAGTTACATCTAATTATCTACAAATCCTAATTAACTCATCTGGAAAGTGATTTGAAATGCACAGATGAAAGATCATGTGTATTTCTCAACTCTTGTCATCTGTGCCAATAAAATACTTATTTCACAACAATTAACTCTAACTGTATTGTTGATAGCTGCCACCTCATCCCTAGAAATTCCAGCTCTGGAACTCACAAATAGAAAGACTCATTGGGATGCAATGCTAATGAAGTGGTATGTGAAACATCAATAGATAAGGTTAATTTCTGAAGGCCTTTTTGCACTCACTCAGCATGTAGTGAAACTTTTTTCCCAGTTGGGTTTCCACTCAAATGAAAACTGAGATTTATTTTTAAACTCTCATCAGTATCACAAGTAAGCATTTCCAGCACAGCTTTAGGCCTGAAAAAAACTTGGCCCAAGAAACTAAATCTAATCTTAAGACTGATTAAAATGTTCTAGAAAGCTTTAGTAAATGTGCCTTACTACTTCATGTAGAAGCCCTGCGTTCACTTTTGTGAAATCCTCAGAACAGAGAGAAATGTTTACTTTGGGACAGGGATTGGGTGAGATAGGCTGAAGTAAATTGGAGACAGAGAGATGGGCTGAAGCAAAATGGAGACAGAGACCAGGCAGTCTGAGGCACTGTGGAGTTGCACCTCCCAATGGCCACTCATGTGCCAGCCCCTTGGAGGGGTTCCAATAGACCATAAATAGGAGAAGAGAGGCCCACTAAACCAAACTACTCTTTCCAACTGAGTCTAGTGTCCTGTCTCTACAATAACTGATATGGGATGCTTCAGCCAAAAATATAAGAAATTACATGGGAAAGTTATGGAGTAATCAATTCAGCATGTGAATCTCTTGTTAAAGAGATGAAAGAGCACGTGTCCTGAAACACATATACCCGTCTGTTAAGGCTTTCTATATTCTAATCCTGACTATTTTTAAACAAGTATTTTTTCCTTCTCTGTATGAACTGGGATTCCAAAAGAAGCCCAAATTTCAATGTTCATTTTGACTGTAAGCATCCTGTGGCACAAAGAACCTCATCTTCTGGATCTGTACACACATTAGCCTAATGAGTTCCCAGCTTTAGTCACATTCTACCATTCTACATACTGCTGCAGTAAAGAAATTTAAACATAAAACTAAAAAGAGTCAGTCTACTTGGCATGACTTATTCTTAAAAGCCAAATTATTTTCAAACACACATAATTGTAAACAACACAAAATACGTTAAGTAACAAAACAGTGCAAGTTTTAATACATCATAGCCAAGACAAAAATCACGTGGTTTATGATTTCCTCTGAATGAGGTCCCATCTCAACACTTCATTCACTCATTCAGGCAAAAGCAAAAAAAGAAATCTTGCTTCAATTTCCTGTAGTCCCCAATTGCTGCTGGTAAGCAAGTCTGCAGTCAGCTTCCTGGAAGATATCTCCCACAGAATCAGGGAGGTGCTGCTGTTGAACAGGGAGGTGGCTGCTGCTAACAGGACTCAAAAGCAGCAGAGAAATCTGGTTCCATCAGCATGTGAAGGGGGTGAGGCAGGGGAACCTGTGACTGACTTGATTGCACAAGAGACTACAGGCACAGTCAAACCAGCTCACCATCTTTGTACCTTTCTTCTCTATACTCATCCCCACTTCTCTTATTTATGATTCCCATCATGTTATCCAGAGAAGAAAATGGAAATTAGAATTTTGTTGTTGTTGAATACAAGTGGACAACACATAGTTTTTTCCTCACCTGCTAGACTCCATGCCTCTCATTTCCTCATTTCAGCTACATCCCCTGTTTTCTCACCAAGTCACCTGGTAGGAAGAATGCTGCTGCTATCCAAATTGCTGGGCCTTTTGTAGCCTAATAATGTCAATTTTGGCACAGAACACAGGTTTAGCAAGACAAATAACTGCCCTCACTAACGAAAGAAAAAGCCCCTAAGAACAGCTTTTCTAATAAAACACTGCATGCACACCTGACCACTACAGCATAACCCCACGCGTTAATGTTTCTTACAGGTGATCAGTGTTTCTTTGAAACAAAGGTATTATGTATTATTTTATTCTCTGATTTTCTCATAGGATGTCGTAGGTACCAATTACATAGAAAATTAAAATTAAATATGGCAATCTGCATAAAATTTTCTGTACAGAAGTGACACAGAATGAAGACAGGGTTGTTAAATTGAACTTGAGGTTTGGTGCACTTCTAGGACCCTATTTGGTATGACTGCACACTACTCCATCTTCTTCTGTCCTGTCATACCACAAGATTTAGCTTCTGTCCCCAGCTCATCATAACCTCTAAATATCAGCAGCAAATCTCCAAATTTATTGAAGTGATGCAAATTCCATATACCCTCACTTATAAACTGACCATAAATACTAGGAATAAGGAGCTGAAAATGTATCTGACATTCAGTAGTGACTACACCTGAGTCTTTAAATTATGTGCATGAATAAGTGGTCTGTAACTCACTGGGCAGAGGAGACAAGAGGACACTTGGTGCCTCTTAACTGCAGGACTCAGGAACACAGTACGTAACACACAGTGTATACCTCATTCTTACATCTCACTAGCAATCAGGTACTATCAGCACTGCCGTCACACTAACACAATGCTCAGCTACCCAAGGAGTTGGGGAAATAAGGCCATCAGACCATTCCATGCCCCTTACTGCCACACAACCCTGTTAGGAGAAGGTGCACCTTTTATTTCTTCTTCCTCTTTCATACTGTAGAGTATGCCTGGAGGTTATGAACCAGAAGAGACAATCAAAAATATCTGGATGCTTTTATATGTGCTACCTTAACAACATCTATCATCAAAGAAGAGCATTTTCTAGGAAAAACTTTTGCTTTTTCCATGGCCCTGAGATTAGATCAGCTGACTAAAAAAAACCTGGGTGCTAATAGCACCAAGATCATGGGTTCAAGCCCCTGTACAGGCCGTTAAGAGTTGGACTCCATGAACCTTGTGGGTCCCTTCCAACTCAGAACAGTGTGATTATGTAGATCTTATCAGGCACTTGCGATCCTATCAAAGGGCAAAAGTAGAATATGGTGCTTCTGTGTGATGTGCATGATGCCTAAGTAAAGTTAATCTCTGCAGTATATGAGCAATCGTGAAATGGGTTGTGAATGTTTCCGCATTATTTCCTCCATGACTCTACCACCCAAACACAGTGGAGCCTGCCATTCTTCACTGCTGCAATACCAAACAAAAACATTTCTCTTTTCTGCATTTTTGATTACCAGCTCAACTGGGAATAAACTAGTTGTGTTACGATCAACAAATGACGGAGATTAAATAATTACATGTTATAATTTTGCTTTTTTGTAAACTTAACAATACTTTTCAAACACATTTTTCTTCCCTTTCTCATACCACGATGTAACTGTTTTTAAAAAGTACACTTCTCTGCAACTGAAAAAAAAAGATTAAGAGATCATTATGTGTCTGTTTTCACATTAATATTCAGACTTTAAAAGGTGCATGCTCTGCAAAGCACTTCACTGACATGTTATCTATGTTTTAGTTACCATTTCATGAATTTAACATCAGGACAGTTAAAAAATAAACAAAGTCACTACATTCAAAACAGTTGGCATTGTTGTTACAAGTGGACTGAGTAGCAGATGACCAATAACTTTTTCTCTTTTTTCAAATGATTTCTCAACAGCTTCATACCTCTCCTGCAATGTCAAGCTGTCCTTTCTGTGGGTATTATCGCCACTGGAAAATTTTGTAATATGAAGGGGATCTTGTTTGACAAAGGCCCTTTGCCTGCTTTTTCACAATCACATGCCCACACTGCAACACAAAATGGCAAAGCCAGCTGCTAAAACAAACTCAGAGAGCAAATGGAAGCTTGTTTCAACAGCCCTCCTGTGGCTCTCAAACACATCAGGCAGCAGCTCAGCAGTGACCCAGGAAGCATAGGAAGGGCTGAAAAGTAGTTATGCATAGTTCCAGCAAACCACACTGCTAGTGCTTCTCAGGTGTCTGAAAACATACCTTAAGGCTATTGGGGCAAGGTGAACACGTCAGAAAATAAACAAACTGAAGAAGCAGTATGAAAAAAAGCAGCAATGCTGTTTTAGAGATTAGCGCCATGCTACTACATAGTTCCCAAATATTCTTCAGTATTTGTGGAACATTTATATTATAAAATTAATGCACAAAGACGCTTCAAGACATTCAGTCTAGTCTCCTATTACCAGAGCTGCAACAAAATACAGTACTTTCCTTAGGCTGCCCAAAGGACATTTAAAAGTCACTACTCTGGGCAGATTTACAGCTCCACTGCTAACTGATGACATAGCCCATTCTAATTTCCACAATAAGCATAAGTAACTTTTCAACTTAGCTAGTAGTGTTTTGTGCCGTCAGGAGTCCAGCTTATACTTTACCTCTCATGCACAGGGAAAACCCAAAAGGTCCTATCTTGTCGTATCGTTAACGTGGTGCAGTAAACAACCAAATGGATTTCAGTCTCCTCTCAAGGGAGAGACTCCTGACAATAGCTGCAACTTTTCTTTAAAGTAATTTCTCAGTCTTTTAGACACTGTTGGTTTCTCAACAAATCCTGCACAAAATCTCAAGAGTGCCTTACAAGATGGCATGTAGACTTCCCTTTCTCTGTAAGATGTCCCTCTTCTAAAAATCACATTTTCATTGTACCTGTGGATGTTTCAGTCCAACAGACAATACAATACTATTTTCCCTGTTTCCAAATGATGACCTACCACAGCTTCCCAAAATAAACTTTTGTTATTAGGACATAAGTACATGACAATTTGTGATGCTGTTAATGACATTTTCTAGCCAGACAATCTTTGAGGGCATTCAGCAACTTTAGCACACTTCACTCTTCCGGATGGACGTCTGACAAAACAAAAGGAGGAACTTACGCACTATTCCATCCTTAAGCCACTCCAAGCCCAACTTGTATAAAACTGCATTTTTATTATATATTTCAAATTTCTGCTTTATGGCCTGCAGGAAGTAAGAAGATGATTATTGTTTAAAAAGAAAACAATCACCTATCTAGCATAATTTCCCACAGAATTATTTATTAATATGTATTTCAGAATGCAAAGCCCAAGACCAGCACCAAATATGTTTGGCATTTTACATTTCTCAGATTGAAAAACACAAGACTCCTAATTGTTATGCCCCCATTCCTACCAGTATTCATTCAGGTATTTTGTGTTAAGCATGTGAGCAGCGCAGAAATTAAAACACCTGCAGAACTGTTTGCTGGATCTAAGCCTAAAGGAGAAAACTGGGATTTAAGATTCCTGGGGTTTTATTTCTTGCTTTTCTTAAGAGCTCACTTTGCAACGTTTAGTACTGGACTGAGGTATATTTCTCCCATCTGCAAACAAGGGAATACAAACAATCCGTAACAGAAGGACATTTAAAAGTTTAATTAGACTGTACCAAAGTGCTTTGAATTCTTCAGAGGAAAGATGCTAGATGAGAGAGAAATAGAATTATTGCTACTCTCATTTCTCTAGCAGACTTTGATAGTAAATACTTCTTTCATCCTCCTGCCCTGTATATACTAGAGATTTGCGTCAGCAAGAACTATATATAGCTACAGGTTGGACATGGGAGGTGCTAAAATATTTAGCCAGTATGGACAAAATTTCATTGTATATGAACTGCTATTTCTTTTTTAAATCAATCCTATCAACAGATGTGCTAACCTAGAGCAACCCATAACACGCTTAAAACTCTCTTTCTCACCTTAACTTGTAAAGTTTCATTAGCACCTTCTAGGCACTAATAAATACTAAATCATACTTGATGACTTCATTAATAGTTTGAATTCTGACCAACATTGACCAGATTTGATCTCTTTCAAAAGTGCTACAGAAAAAGCCCTGGTCTTTACCAAGCATCCAAAGAGTATTTTAACATTCACTGTTCACACGTATCATTCAGCTTTCTAGATAAAGACTTTAGCACAAAATACTTCTTGTTCTCATTAAGCTTGCCCAACCCTGCAGCAAAAACAAGCAGCTGAAAGAGGAAAACCAAATGCACAAGCAGAAGGTCCACCTCCACCTTATTCTTATACACTGACACTCGAGTGACTCAGGCTGCAACTGCTGCCCACATGCAGGAAGCAGCATGGGCTGCAAGTATAGCCTTCATACGTGGCCCTTTCTTCCTCAAGGAAAAGACAGCAGGATACAAAGAGTCTCGTGGATTTAGTGTGTGGACCACCAGCTGGAACACATAAATGCATTAAGGGCAAGTGCTTGAAGAAAACTCCACCCTGAAAATGCCAAAATAACAAGAAAAAGATGTTAAGGGAAAAAAGTTAAATATTCCATCACAATAAGCCTATGGTAAAAAACCATGATTGATTTTTTAACCACTGTGAATGAAAACAAGATGCAACCATTTTCTATACTCAGTAACATCAAAGGCCTCTTTCTATATTTGATCAATATTCCCACATTCATTGCAAGGGCTCCAGTAATTCCACGTGTTTTTTCCTGGAGCATAAAATCAATTCTTCCAACAGAACTCCTAATTGTTTTTCCAAAGGTTGTAAAGCCACAGCACGCTATGCTACACTCAGAGTATTTTTACTCATTTGTTAGCAATCGGTTAAGAGCTTGGATGACTTGTTGAATCTTCTCTCATAGTTAGGGGCATATGCAGTTTTTCTTCCCCTTCTTAAGCTGTTCATCTCCTTTCAGCATAAGAACTTTTTTTTTTAATCTTCTGACAGCTCTGGCTGGAACTGGCCAGAAATTCAAAGGCAATTTTGCATGAATATTCACAAGCACATGCACACACATGCATGTGATCCTGTGTCTATGACTACAGGAATGAGTTCAAACTATGAAGTTTGCGGAATGTAACTTGGAAACCAAAAGTATCAAAAATTGCAAAAACTCTTCCACCCATTCCAATTATTGCATTTTCACCTTTAGATAGATGAGATACAATTTTCAATTCATTTACCATCGTCCTGTTTATAATTTTCCTACCAAAAAAGTGCACCGCACCACTAAGTGGGATAGATCAATCTGCTGAATAATCCCTAGAGTCAAGTTTCAGCAAGCTAGTCATGAAATCAAACTCATTTTGCATACAGACCTCTATCTACAGGTGTCTCTCTTACTGTGTTTGGGTTCCCTCATGTCTTGTCCTCCTTTTCCAGTTAGCTCAGTATTGGTAGGAAGAGAATCTGCCCATTCCAAATTTCAAAATCTTGTGCTTATTGCTAAGACAGTGTATTCAAAATGCTTTGATAGCACTTGCAAGCCTAAAGAGATTGAATTCACTGCTCAGATCACATGAACATGTTTCAAAGTATTAATGGTGAGTTGATCTACAGAAGAGTATTTACAAACTCTACAGAAAATTCATTCCAGGCTTTTGGTCATGGGAAACATGCCAAAATACTATATATCTCCAAAAGCCTCAGTCCCCATCAGTTGCAGGATGTGATTACAAGTTCAGAGAACTCTGACTGCCATTCAGAACGTATCTTCAAGCTCAGCCAGGCATTCTTCACATTCGTAGATACAAAAGCATTGCTGCACATTGTGCACTTGGCAATTGTCACAGTTTTAAAAAAAACAAAACAAGCCTAATAAAAAAACTAGAGCAGTTAATCTCTGGAAGGCCTTGTGATCACATTGCTCGACATGTTTGATAAATATGGAAGCAGTGAAAATGTTCTGACTTGTTAAACTTGCAGTCTCTTTAATGCATTTCTTGGTTCCAACATGCACAGACTGCTGACTTGGCACACCCAGAGGACCTTTGCTCGCCTTTCTCAATAGACTCATGCTGATAAGTCTGAGTTTCCCCAAGAGCAGAACAAAGGTATGCTTATTAAAATGTTTATTGAATTCATAAAATGAGAGCAGTGCTCTCATGAAAAAAAGGATGTCAGAGCAAGAGGAAAATCTCCATAGGCACATGCATGCAACCATAGAAGATAAAAGAAATTAAAGAGACGTGAATGACTCTCATTCTTTAAAAACAGACTAGATTAAAATGTTTTTAGGTTTTATGGAACACTGACCTCTAAAGAATATCACCTGCTTATGAACACTGATGAAGAAGATAATGCAACAAAGCAGCCAACTGCATAACATTTAACTCACTGTTAACATTTTTACCCTGTTGTATAATTCACTAGCCATGGATTCAAGTAGCAATGAATAGCATGTGTCCAGGTAACTGATTACATATAATTTATTTTGCATAAAAATACATTAATATATTTATCAGATTTAAGACTATTACAGTATGCATGAGTTCTACAGTATCTTTTACCTTGCCACGCCAATTTACACTTTTATGCTAAGCCCAGTAGATTGTTTCAGCCACAGGAATAAAAGGTAGTAATATAAAAGGTGTGTGTGGGAGAAGACTCCAGTGCCTGAATACTGGTGACTACTAATTATTTTGAAAAAAGAAACAATCAGCCATAGATTACTGCAAGTTCTGCAAGCTAAGCTGTTTTCCACGGGAGGTGTCAACATGGTTGATTGTGTCAACCAAGCTATCAGCTGTTCTATTTGAAAATCAAAACATACTTTAGACACTTACAAATTACATGCCTTGGAAAGGTATATGGCACATTCCCAAGCACTGCAAGATAGAAAATTGGTTCCATGAGACAAGATAACGTTAAAGGATTATGCACAATCAAGTCACTTCTCCAGTGAAGTTTGAAAAATAAACTTTTTAAAAATTGAACTTGCACAGCTGTGTGTGTTGTCTTGTTTACAAAATAAGAAGAACTATTCTGCACATCATCCTGGAACATAGATATCTGTCAATCATCATAGCTGAGATTGTGAGAGGCTAAAAAATCACTATATTGTAACTTATTAAAATATTTTATATATATATATATATTTACAGTCTGATTATATCCCTAGAAAAGTGGCAGTGTGGTGTGAAACCAGTCAAACCTGACTCTAGCTATCTTCTCAGGATACCCCAAATTTACATTGACATCCAACCTTGTCCTTCTTATTCAGCATATTTAAAAAATTACTTAAGCACAAAAAAAACTTTTTAACTTCAGTATTAATGCAGTTATGCAAATTATTAACTAATGATATTGGGAAAAAATGTATTAAAGTGATAATTTAAAGTAGAAAATATTCCCAACAAAAATTACATACGATCAGTACTTTTTCAAAGGCTCCACAGTATTTCTGGAAAATATCCAGCTCCCTCCTGTTAGCTTCCTGCAGCTCTGAGCACCAGCAGCCCAGAGCACAATTCAAGCTCTTGCCCCTTCCAGTGTTCTATTGCAATATCACAACTTGGCACGGCCAAATGAACTGTTGTGGACACAGCCTCTGATGGCACGTTACTGGTGACTGTGACAGTGATGGTACAAGGCATCAAAACTTCTAAAACTTGTTTTTTAGTTTGTCAAGAATGATTGCCTATTTCAAAAGATGGAAATGACATCTGCTCTCCTTTTTCTATTTTATTTATTTTACAACTGTGGTTTGCATTATTTATATAAAAAACCCACTAAATTTAAGTAAAAACTGAAAAACATGACCCAGGAAAGACCTGTGTTACATTACTTCCATTACTACCTTGAGTACTCTTGTGCTTATTTACGTTACACTTTCATCCCCATTATATGTCAGATCCAGAGTAGGATTACATTAAAAACATCACACAAGGTTTTCAGTTGAACACTTTTTTGTTTAGCAAAAGACAATTCAGCTGCGTGACATTCCTGGAGATCCATTTGTACATAAAATGGATCTGCTACAATGGAGGCAATGTTAATTAAATCTACAGAATCTCACCATTCCTGTTTCCACACTGCCCAAGAGAACCATCTTTACAGAGGAACAGAAACAAAAGTGGTTGGATTATACACTGAAATACGTTTTTACTTATTTTCTGATCTCCGGAAGCTATGGAGTTCAATGAAGGTGCCAACTATTGCTGGCTGTAATGGGCTTTTTTTTTGTTTTACAGAACTGTGAGGTATAAACTTGAGAGATCCACATGCTATGAAGCAGCTTGTAACATTAAGAGATCCAACTTTAACAGATTTATACTCTCTCTTTTGACTTTCACTCAGAATGCCAAGAACCTGATGAAGAGAATAAAAAACAAGACCATGGCCTGGTGTAGTTTACAGATTATAAGAGAGTCTGTATTGTTTTCCTGTAATTTTGCATGATTACTGACACTAATTTTGGGACAGCTTAAGTAATCACTGAAACACAGACAATTTAAAATTTAATTGGGTTGCAGAGAGACAAGTAAAACCAGGGTAACCAGAAAATTTGCCCTGCAGTTGATGCTGGGTGGTGTGTAAGTCCAATGTGAGTACAGTGTATTCCGTGTTACTGGGGGGAAAAGAGGAGAATTTTGGATTAACAAAAAAAAAATTGGTTATTGTTACATTTCTAGAAGTACATTCTAGTTAGGAATCAGGTGCCAGTCAATCTCATTATAGTGCTAACTTGAACACTACAGAAAAGATGTGCAAACAAATATTCAGCAATGCACCAGAAGGGCATAAATAAATGCAAACACAAAAGCCTTAGAGAAGAGAGCAAACATTGAAAACCAGCACAGTTAAGTAAAATAAACAGGGAGAGGATAAACACAGAGGGAACAAAGAGGTAAAGTTTTAAAACCAGAGACAAAAACCCCCACCAAGACTCATACTCAATACAATATGTGCAAATAAAAACAAGCATATATATAAGTGAAGAAGAGAACCAAAAGAAAACAAAGCATAAGGAAAACAGAGAGCATGGAAGGAAGAGACCAAAAACGTCCAGAAAATGGATTTTGAGACTAAGCCATACAGAACTCTAAAGAAAAGCTTTTGCTATAAAAAAACCAAAAAGTGGAACCTTCAATTTACACATACTAGAATCCTTGCCAGGAGCAGGCAGACCCAAGTGGGTACCAACTGATACAGTGCTTTTTTTTCCTGATACAGTTATGACAGAGTTGTTTCTTGAGGACAGAGACAAGGTGACTGCAACAGCACACACTCCCTTCAAGATCCAGCAAAATTAGGCCAGACCATTTGTAAGAACTGAGCAAATCCAAACACATATGGAGGCTCTGAAGCAGGATAAAATCTCTGCTTTACCTTCTCTCAGAAGTCTGGCTATAACTTGAAAGCCAATTCTGCAAGTGAGACACTCCACCACAGAGTAAAGGTCTGAAGAACGAAGAAGAGTATTGAGAGCAAAAGTTGAAAGATTTGAAGCTTTTACTGACATGAAAAGTATTAATGGTCACCTAGCAAAAGGGATTATGTTTTCTCAACAGGCTTCAAATGAACAACTGAAAGCAGTTCACACACGAAGCTATGAAACTGAGTTGCAATTTGAAATGTTTCCTAGAAAAGCAATTACACTGTCTGGAAATTACACCATACAACGGTGTAAATTAGGCTCTAAATACACTAATAAAGAAAATTAGGAAAAAAATGATAGTGTAGCTTCAAAGCACAAACAGATCATAAACACCATCAACAGTGCCCAGAACACAGCCTTGAACACTGTCACAAAGAAAAGAAGTAGCTCTATCAAGAAGTATACCCAGCGAATTCAAAACCCTACAGTTTGGTGGATGGCACAGAGTACAATTGTATGATTCACATTCTTAAAAATGAGACTGGTTGCCTTGAAAAGCACAGCAGTTTAGAAGAAACAATATTATGTTATCTATTATCAAGTTACAATAGCTCCATGAGCACAAGCAGAATTAAGACCAAGATGAAAAGTAATAGTGAAAACAACTCATGAATGGTATTTGAAATGATTAACTGCTATTAACACTATAGTTTAGTTTAAAAGAGAAAGAATTTAAAAAGCTGAGAACTTTGGTAAAGTCTCCACTAGAGAAAAATATACACAATTATAAGAAACATCACCTCATTCATATTCCAGATTATAGAATGGAGATGTTAAGGAATAGACCCAGTTTAGTAATTAGCTGTAGTATCTTGAGAATGTATCTGAAAAAATGCCTAGGAACAGAAAGAGCCCACTAGGAGTTAACAAAAAAAACCCAAGAAAAAACAACCCCCAAAACCAACAAAGAAACAAAACCAAAACAGACCCAAAACCCCCCAAACAAATCCTAAAACCCCAGATCCAACCTTAAGTATTGTCAGCAAGTTAATGTTTTCCTAGCTAGCAGAATTCCAAACCTTAATTTTGTTAACAAGTCAGTCACAAGTGGAGAGGCCTTCTGTCAGAGGACTAACAGGAGTTTCAACCTCTCTGTTTGGAAAGTTAAGCAAATTTAAATCTTTCAATGCCCTGACTGCCTAAAACAAGATGATCACCAAAACAAAAGATCCACAGATATTGTCCTACACAACCCTATTACCCTGAGGATCTAAAGAGATAGTAAACATAGTAATCAATGCAATAACCAAGGTAATTAGAACTCCCTTTAGTGGCCTGGTAATTCCAGAATCAGTGAAGACAGACAATACAGAAGCATAACACAGGTGCACACAGAGGAAAAGTATGCAATTTTCCCCTCTGCTGTAGTATAGAACATTTAGTTTTTCTTCCTTTAGAGCAAAACATGATCTTCCATTGCTTGACATTTCTTCCCTGGAACAAGACAGGGAGGGGCCAAGGAGTGCAACTTGTTAGAGGGCAACAAAAAGACTGCATAGAAGTGGCCTCCTGATGTGTTAAAGTAGACTGAAGAAGAGAGAAAAAGAGGAGTAGATGAATTGCTGAGTATTCTGCAAAAACAGATTTAGATCAACAGGATCAAAATTAACTGTTCGAGCAAGTATTTAAGGCTGATGGGCAGAAGGCAGCACGTCCCAGCACCTGCAACCTCCAGCAGACTTCCCTCCACACAGCTCACACTTCTGTGGTGCAAAGATGATCAAATGGATTTACTAGCATAGCACTACCCTATGCACTCAGAGGGAAAGAAGAATACAGATGGTACACAATTCCACTTCCTGTGACACTACACTGATTGGTTTATTGTGAAGTCTATTTATACAGCTGATTATAAATTCCTAGTGTGCTTTGATTAATGCAATAGCAGCTGGACTACTTCCTTTCTCTTAGCACTTAACTACATTCTTGATTAGCGAGTGGTATATGAAAGCTCGTGAAACAAGTACAGGAAGATCAAACAAAAGCAATGATTTCCTCTTAGACCACTACATTACATTAAACCTGCCAACACTAGACCAGTGAGTCTCTGACCTGCAGCAGCTGGGAGTAGCCAGATTCCAGATGGCTCTAGAAAGCTGCTTTTGTATGGCCCTTGTCTTATTTCTACCAACCTAACATGGAAAGAAAAAAATCAGAGCAGCTGTTTGGGCAACCCTGTGATAGGTGACATCTCCAAAAAGAGCAAATTCCCAGTCATCCAGTATCTGTGTGATGTGGTCCCATCACTCAGTGTACAAGATCTATGCCTACAGGACTACCATCACTATTGAAACCTGAATATATTTCCAGTACAGTAAAACATATACATACAGTCTGCATGCCATTGGCATCTCAAGATGATAAACAAAACAAAATACTCTATCACATCTCCTATGCCAGATCTTCAACTTCTCAAAGCATTACTTCAGAAAGAGGAGATTCAAGTCATTGTTTTGATGTTTACTGTGTGTCACCCCATAGTACATAAGATTTGCAGGGCTAACCAGAAGAGCAAGTACAGAAAGAAGTGAGCCTACACCTCACTCAAAATATTTTTATTTACAAACTTGGTAGATTGGTAAAGTTGTATATAAGTTCTGAAATGTGTGTATGTGTGTCGTCTTTTATACTGCAAAACAATTCAGACCTAAAAACTTGAGTTCTTCTCCCCAAAATACTCCTTTCAAACCTGAAGTAGGCATAAGAGTTAAACTGCCACTGCATTTGGCCTTGGCTAATGCAGACACCAATGTGTGTAGTGAAGGATACATCAGGATGAGTTCAGGATAAATCTCAATATGTAGACAAATTCAGTAATGAATTTAAGTTGACAGGAGCATAATTTATAAGCTTTTTGTGTTTTCATTTCAAAGAAGAGCCTACATTATTTTAATATCACTATCATCCAGGGGGGAAAAAAAAGGTAATTTGTAAAAACGTCCAATAAATCAACTTGCATTGCAAAAATATTTTTATAGAAGGCACACACTTCAATTCTCATATATAAGGAAGCAAAATTCTTGCTGTAAGTACACTGCAAGTCTTGGCTTTAAGTTACTTCATGTGACTGGTGGGATGTTCTCAAAATGCATATTTCTTTCATATTGTACAATTAGCAAAATTAAAAGCTTCTGTGTTCCAAAACAGAACAAAGTAACAAAACCCAAACGGGAAGGTGTTTTAAGAAGTCTCTCCCACAATTTTCCCCACAGCTGAGCGTTACAGTGGATAATTAAAAATAAAGCTATTGCAGAGTGGTTTTATTTTTTAATCTGCATTCTGAAGTAATTAATAACCTGCACCCGAACCTGCAAAAGGAAAAATTCTTACCTAGGGACACACAAAGTTTCAAGTCATAATTTCAAAAGGAAAGAACAACTCTTTTCCATCTCTTTCTTGTTCCCAATTTCCATTCATCTTATGACATCTCCCTCTCCCTCCTAAATAAAAGAGAATTGCAAGCTCTGGGTCATGAGCATTTTTTAAACCTTCTAAGGATTCAAGCATAAGAGAATCAAAAGTCTCGACACCAGGCTTCACAAGCACCACACCACAGAACTGAGAAAAATACAAGACTTATCAGAAGAGATACTAAGTAGCATATTAATTTCTTCCGCAGTTCTAAATAGTTTATCTCAGGTGCTGCAGAAGGCAGAGACATAGTCATTCAAGCTGCATTTTACTAGCATTCTAATCTAAACCAAGTTCTCCTGCCCCTAACATTACAGTCCTCTGTTCATCTTAGATGTTTTAATACAAGTTGATAACTCTACCTACAATACTCATCCTAACAAGAACAATTACTAGAAAATACCACTACATTACACTTGATGCAATGGGAGGCTGCTAAAGAAAGAGTTCTAACCACCTTCTGTCACAAAGGTCATGAAACACATACAATTTTCAGAAAGGGGAAAGCTCACTTTTTTATAATGCTCAAGGAATATGCCAGAATTACAAGACTGTTCCATGCCACAAGGCTTCTGCTTAGGAAGATTCCATCTCAGTGAGAATAGGACAGTATTACAGATGGGGGCATCACCTTCTTTGCTATTTAGCACTTCTCATTCTAAATCATTTTTAATCCCATAGAACTTTGTTGAACTTGACCTATTTTGTCTTAGCTTTCCAGAGTGAGATCTAAAACAAGGCTATAAAAAGACAATTCATAAGTGTGCAGGATGGCTCTCAAGAAAATATTATTCACTTTGTTTTCATTCTGAAGCTTGTCATCCAAGCCCTCACTGCACACTGATAAAGTTCTGTTCTGAACACCAAATTACTCTTTTCTTTAGGAACTGGAGCCTACATTGAGTGCTTCACAGCTGCTTTGCCTTCACAATAGCTCCATCTGAGAAAGGGATTAATCCGCTTACAGATAGGGAATAGAGGCACAGATAGATTAATGTGAAGAGTTCTGGGTGCCTGCTTTGAAGCACTCAGGACTTGACTGTTCAGTTTAATATGGCATGCTGTAACATTTACTTCATTAAAAGAACAGCCACTGATGTGCTTAGTTGAAGAAGTGAGAAATTCACTTTTAATCTCAGAAGCCAAGCATACAGAAAATGAGTTATGCTGTTAATGTTCAGCTGTGAGAGTTCTGTTTATAATGGTTTAGTAATCCTTAAGTATACTTATATAACCAAAGGCATATATTGTTCTCTACGGAAGAATTCAGATGCCTTGATCAGGTCTTATTCACTTCAGAAAAATCAACTTTTCCAGTCAGTGGGGCAACGATCTTGAAAACAGTGTACTTTCCTGCAAACAGACCTTTCCCTGAATAGACTGAGGCACAGATATGTAAAATACACAACTATGAGCTGAGATTATAGCATAAATACCAAAAGAGAAAAATTAAGGTTGCACAGAAAAATTTAATCTCCAATACTCTAATTCTCGACTTTCAGTCATACTACCCTCAATAATGCCTTGATATTTTTGAACACAGTTTTATATTTGTTTTCATATGGGTTTTAGTAAGATGACTAATATTTATCCATTATTCTGATTCATTTGAGCTCACGGTCTAGAAACAAATAGCTGACTTTCAGGTGAAAAAATTCAGTATTTCTTAACTAGCAACCAGAATACTGCTTTAGTCTGGGAGCTCTTTTCATAGCTCTTTATCCACAGTGCTCTCTAATATTTAAATTTTCTCCTTTAAAAATCTGTCATACAAAAAAATATGGTTTGCATCAGTTAGATTACTTTCCACTTTAAAACATACAAACAAAAAACCAACTGACCAATCCCACCCCCTTCTCTCCCCCCCCCAAAAAAAAATCAGCCTTTTTGCTATCTAAAGTAACTGTCCTGGGGAAAAAAATATATATCTCCTGAAAGATACTAGAAAAAACACAAGAAGAAAATTAAATAATGTGCTTCTTTTGTAATACACACCAAATGGCATCTAATTCACAATAAAGAATATTTATATAAGAATTACATTTGTTTGACATTTAACTCCAAATTTTATTACCTTGACTCAGGTATAGCCCTGTTCTTTAAACATATGGACATAGTTACCAAAATGGTACGAAATATTTCAGTAGATTCTTCAGAGTATGAAATTTTTTAAGCTTCTATGTATATAATCCCACTCTGAGAATTAGAAACTTCAATCTATACAATTTTATTCTCATTTGTACCACGGTACTTCAAAAGAATTTCTCCTGCAGGTTGATTTATGAGTTCAAAGCAGCAATTACAGCAGTTGAATTCACTCAAGAGCACTGCAAACACACTATAGGACATTAAAGCAGATCATTAAGCTCACAGCAGCAATTCAAGGAAGTTTTATGTATTTGTATTTTAAGCAAAAACCAAATAATGACAGATAAGTACAGATATTTATGCACAAGTGAAAAAGTTGATCTTGTTTGAGACATCGCATATTTGACACTATCACTTCATATTGCATTTGTTCTCCTGCTAACCTGAGATCCAAGTCTTCTGACAATCACAACTATTTTATCAATACTGAGCCTGCCACTGCCTCACTTGGTAATCTTTGAAGTGGTAATTTATGTTCTCCGTGCTTTACTTACCTATCCATAGATGAGTTTCTTTTATATCAAACAGACTTTTAAAGGAACATTTATTTGCAATGTGCTTTGAGACTGTAAGATAAAATATCTTAAACTTTCAAAATATTTCAAGTCTTGCTGGATGAGGCCAGGACCCATATGGTCTGCCTGTCAAAACGAGTTGCAAGTATAATCCCTAAATCTCACTAAAATCTGTAAGGAACAAAAAGTCGGCAACTGTATCCGGTAACTTTCATTACCTTGTGGTACCTCCCTGCAAATATTGCAAACAAACTGTGCTGGGGCCACACAAGGATCCGAAGGCTTGCCTGAAAAGAATGTGGTGTGGAATGGCTACAAGTATCTCCAGGTGCCTGCATACACAGACATGTTTGTTTACAGAGAATCAGGACAACTCAAAATCATTGATAAAACATTTAGCATTTAGAACTTTCAGTGTCAACACTTTGCGAGAAACTTTGTATTATTCTTGCCAAGAAACTGTGGAAAGTGGTAAGAAAATAGCCAGGATACCTTTGTATGTCAGTGAACTGGAATTTTTCACTGAACAGTTTCTCTTGTAAATGTGTCTGCACCTAGCTTAATCAACAAAATTTGCAGCTGTTAACAGGTTGTGCTTCCATATGCTACCCCATATAAATACATTTCTTAATCAACTCAGAAGCCTGTTCAGAGTTCAATTGTTTTAACTGGACTTGGTACAAAAAAGCATAAATAACCAAGCTAACCATCAAAAGAAGTCCAATCAAGTGTAGGTTACAGGAAAACTGCTTTCCTCTGGCTTAAGACTGTGTAAGCACAAGGGCAGAGGAGGTTATACAGCTCTGTGCTCACACACAGCATAGACAACAGCTGCAGCTGAGGCTTCCTGATCTCAGGAGAAATACACTTCCCCTCACTTAGTGCCAACTCATTGGGCTTATGCTGGGTGGAGCACATTTAAGATACTTTCAGCAAAACTTGAGCTAATTACTGTAATCTTACTGGAATACACTACATAGTCATAGTACACAAAACATCTTCATAAAGGCTGTTATTTCAGCAAGTTGCTTCTGATTATTACATCGGTTAAACTTTGTTATTTGTGTTTCTCATTGCCTGCAAGCTCTACCCCAACTTTCAAAAACAGGAAGGGAAACAAACTTGCCTATAAGAATTTCTCAATTTTTTAGAAAAGTGCTTGAGGCCTGAATCATTTGTACAGATAGTTCCACTTAGCCATTTCAGACTAATTAGATAGAAGGTGGGTGCATGGGAGCATCCTTTGGGTTATTGTTTGCTTTCTACACTGCATTCATTATTAAATTTACTGCTCATTGTGTTTATTTTAAAGCAAAAGTAAGTTGTTTATCAAACATATTTAGATTTCAAAAGCCCTACCACTGATGATTTTGCATATCAGCCATACCCATTCCTGGGCCATGCTTTATCTTACTCACGCTTACTGACAATTCCATAACTTTTTGTTCCTCTGAGCACACACAATCTCCTCGGAGCTAAGTCCAAACCTGCAGTCAAAGCTGAATTACACACACTGAATTATCAATGTGCCATGAAAGGAAGTAGTAGTTACAAAGCCCATCTAAAATGCGTAAGACCTTCCTTTATATACAGCCAATGTTTTTAGAGTATTTGCATCACCAAGTCACTTGGACACATTTATTTTTTTTTTTTTTCAGAAAAGGCATCAATAAAAATCAAGAGGCTTGTTTATGTAACATTGGTAGCCTAGTTTACCTTTAAATATGTCAAAGAAACTGTCAGGAAGCTTCAGACAGAATGGTCTATCAACTGAACTTGAGCAAATAAAATCGTTTCCATCAGAAAACTACCAATTTTCCAATATACATTTCTCTTCTTCCAACTCCTCTCAAAAAACTATAGAGACTTTTCTGCTAGAAACCAAAAAGTTACTAGCCAAATGGTCTCTGCCGTCCCCTTATTTCAAAATTATCCTGTTATACTGGCACACACATAGCAATGTTCAATAGCAGTCATATCAATATTCCCACGAAAATGCGAAGCTCGCCATTTTGATATGCACATTCAGGTAAGCATCCTAATCTCCTGGGCTTCTTCTACTCAGACTGGTGGGATGTGGGGCTGCACAAAGCTCCTGACTACACATTAATTTTAGTATGATGGAGCTGCTGTTCTAGAAGCAATCAAATTTGAAAACTTTGAAGATAATATTGGGTTATAGACAGTTGCTCAAAGTTCTTATTTCACTGGTTTCTAGAACAAATTCACTAGTAAGTGCCCTCTCTCAAGTTGTCCTTACAAAAAAGTTTTGCTTTTCACCTCCTTCCTTACCTTTCGGCTCTTCTCCTCTCATCCTTTCTGCACAAAAACTCACTGACCAGCACTTGCAGTCACTAAGTTATGTAAAGATTAAAGAGAAGGAATTTAAAAAAAAATTAAAAAAGGCATGTGGTCCCCTCATTCTACCGAACTCTTTATTCCAAATAAAGTACAGTTGCTTCATAGTGATGGGGAGAAGAGAAAGCCTTTTATAGCAGCAATACATTTAACAAATGCTTTGCAGAAGTAATTCTTCACTCCAGGCTTGTACATGCTCATCTAACAGAAAGATTAATTTTAAAATCCATTCCTTGGTAGAAGAAACAAAACTAGGAATCTGAGAAAGAAAATTCTTGGTCTCCTTTTAGTGTCGTTTTAAGCTAGCGGAGGTATCTCAAGAGTACACTAGCAGGATGTAGTGAGATTTGTGCTTGATGATGCACCTACAACTTCTTCCAATCCCCCAGTCCTAAGGGCTTCTAATCTACCACCTGAAAATCATGCAAACTGTATATGCTCCACAATTTCATTAGAGAAGCGAGGCACCTTTCAGAGATCAAATCATTAAACTGTATCTGTGTACATCTGTTTTTGCTGCAGATCAAGGATGAATCTTCCAAAACACCTGAACCCCTCCAAGCCTCAGACAAGCAAGCACTGAGCAGAGTGTCACCAGTGAAAGACCCTTCCACAAGAACATCTGATAGAAATTACCATGATCTCTGATGCACTTTTTTGTAAATGTCTTTAGCACACAATAAGAATAACAATTGCAGCAATAGATATTTGTCTTCTTCTTACAGCTTTAAAAGTCATTCCCAGATGTGCTGAGCTGATTCAAACCTATGGAGTCAGCAGTTCTCAAATAATGCTACAAAACAATGCTACCAGACAAAATGCCCACATCACTAGGCCTTGCAACTGAAAGAAGAGATATTAAACAAAACCACAAAGGATAGGTCTTCATGTTATTTGGAAGTTCAACAATGATGGAGTACAGTTGTGGTTTGGTTTGGTTTTGTTTTGTTTGGTGTTTTGGTATTTTTGGGTTTTTTGTTTCTTTTTTAAGTGAGCAACCACAAACTTGTCAATACAAACATGTTAACAGTTGAGTTGGTGACAGCGGAACAGTAAAACCCAGGCCTCTCTGACACCATTCACTTAATTATTTTCTTCATTGTAAATCTTTAGACTTTAAAACAGCTTGAACTTGGGGGAGCTCCTGTTTTCTGTCATTTGGCAACTCATAACCTGCAGGGCTGTTTCATTTAGAATAAAATATTAGAAAAGTGATCAACAGCTAATCACTGCACTGTGCACTTAGAAGTCTCATAAAGTGAAGAGTTGGAAAGCAGAGACGATTCACATAAAAACAGAGAGGAGGAGATGATTTGCTGCTTATGGCAGAGGACTGGAAGTTAATACATCTGGGTTTCATTCCATACATTAAATGTGAATACTACCACATGCCTTACAGAAGTGAACGGAGATTTTATTCATCAGCATTTGTAAAGCATGCTGAGATCCCAAAATAAAATATTTCAGCCAAACAGAAATTGTGTTATTTTACTTTGCAGAATATTTTACAGTGCAAAGCAACAGTTTAACGAAAATACAGTACCCTACTCCGTCAAAGTATGTGAAAACTGGCTAGTATTTTCATATGTCCATGTTAAAAGTCAGGTTACAAAAAAACCAGGAAGATACATAAATGTCAGCATCTTGATTTTTAAGCAGAGATCACACATCTTCAAGTCATGTACTCAGTCTCTTAATTCAATAACTAACCTTAAATATTTAGATTTGAAAATGCCAGTCTTAAGGTGCTTACAAATTCAACAATGACACTCTCAAATCATGTTTTACAAAAGCAAAACACATACTTTGGGTAGGTGTCCCACTAACATACCTCAAATGCCCGAAGGACGTCAACTTTACTTCAGCTAAAAGTTTTCCTTTTCATAAAAGCTGAAAACATTCTGTGAATGCCAACCACAAAGAAACTAGTCTGAAATTCAACCAAAATATTGTAATGACTCAACAGTCAAATAGCAAAACATATTTGTTGGGAACCAGCTGGCCCTGTAAGTTTCTCATGAGAGAGCAAGAAGGGAGTTAGCCTTCACTGACTCCCTGTGTGCTCATTAAAGTAAACACCTGCAGAAGCTGTGGGAAACCTGGAGTCAGACTAGATGAGATCATGGACTTAGCACTTTCTGTTAATGACCAATTAGCATTTGCTTATATCTATTTGCACCAATGATTCTTATGCACGTACTGTTAAAAATAGTATAAATGTAGAAGGTTCTTTAATAAAGTCGGAGTATTGCTTTAATCCATATTGGATACGTCTGCTTACTTCCGGGCCCGAGAACCTTCATTACATATTCATCTTTCTACCTATCACATCTGTTTTTTCAATTAATGGCCTAAAAGTCAATCCCTCTCCATTTCACCCTTTCAGCTTCGGCAGCAATGTCCCAACATCCCAATACACTTCCTCCAAAGTCCACCCAGATGAAATTTAAAGCTTAACAGTACAGTAATACTAATAAAACATCAAATTGCATCAAACACAGTATCTCAGTCTGACTGATCTTAACTCTCATTATTTGCACACACTACTACCAGAGTAGTGAGGTATCCTTCCTAACATCCCAGTACAGTCATTTGGAGCTTCAGTACGTTTACGGGGTCTGGCTGTTGCTTGGATGCTGGCTGAGCATTGGTCTGCTAATGACTTTGCATCACTTTTTATTCTGTTTTCTCCTCCCTTCACTTATTAAACTCTCTTCATCTGGACTCATGCAATATTCTTGGTTTTGCTCTTCCAGTTCTCTCCCCCAGTCAGTGCCTGAGAAATATCACGTGTTGCTTTCAATTGATTTTACAAGACTAAGAAATAAGTCCTCTTGCTGATTTTGAAGCCACTGATTAGTTCCTCACACAGGAAAAGAGACTACTGTCCTCACTGTATGGTTTCCAAGCTTGACTCAAAGCTGGTTAACCTAAATGGAAATATTAGGAGATTATATACTCGGTCCTTGAGAACCTGAAGTTCACAAGAACAGAAACCCACGTGCAGAGAAAGCTTCTGATTTGCATTGCATACTCATGTAAAAAAAAAAAAAAAAAGAGTTATGCAGAGCTCAACCTGCTTATATTTTCTGAGCAAGTATTTTACACTTTTCCTGTTTTCCCTGAGAACTACCAAAGCAGAATGCAAATTTTGAACAATACAGATGTCAAAAGCGATGCTGCCAATAGGGTTGTTTCAATTGTAATTTTTTTTCTCAAAAAGCAATTTAAAAACTATTCCTTTTTGTAACTGTTTGAGGGAAGACAAATCCTGTTTCACACCTGACATTTTTAGTAAAATAATGGTCTGCTGATCATCCCGTTACAAAGGTGTTCTCAAAACACTGCAGCTGCAGTCATCTGGCATAGACACTATTCTAGTTTGCACATCAAATGTGAATCCCTTGATCTGCTGTCTGAAGGCAGACTGGTACTAGCTAGGGGGGAGGAAATGAAATCTAGTTGTCTGTTCAGAGTCTACACCACTACTTTGAGGGAAAAAAAATCCTGTGACGACTTAAGTAGTCACATGTGTCCCCACAATCACAAAAAAACTTCTGAAATACTATTTTAATTCTAATTAATTAATCAAATGTCATTCAAGTTTGGCATTATATTCTGTGTTTAAGCTATTATAAAAACACAGTTAAGTTTCACACAAACCAAATCACAGGCTTAATAATGGTGTTCAAAACTAAAGGTTTAGGAGAATCTAGGAAGGAATTCCTTTACTGGTAGTTATTTGAACAGGCATGTACATGTACTCATGTGGAAGAAAACAGCAGATAAATAGAAAAGGAAGTTCCAGAGAATGTCTAAAACTTCCAACGAATGAATTTTTGGGTCAAGACTGACAGAAGCTCTGAAATTTTAGCAAAGAAATGATTTGTCTGATTCTACTGGCATTGAGGCAAGGAAAACTTGGTACATCCCTCAAAAATAAGCAGGTAAACATCACAAAAATGTATGTCTCAATTTCTCTTCATGTACTAACCTTCAAGAATCCATGTTTTTGGCTAAAACAGTAACACTTTTTTTCTATAAATCTAAATTTAAATTGAATTTGTACACATTCTAATTCCCTGTTTTACAGCCGTTTAATCTAAACTCAGACAACATCAGGCAGTGTTACTTATCTGCACCCTAGAAATTTCTGCTCAAATAAAAAGTATGTTGTCCAAACCTATCATCCTTGAACTCCTGCTGAGATTTCAATGGAGCCATGAACAGCCACAAAAAAACCCTCAAAAAACCCAAGCATCCCCCCCCAAAAAAGGAACTATCCTCACACTATCATAATTTATTTTCTACACTCTCATTAATGCTAAATATTTAGTTATTATGAATAATGTTTGCAAGACATCATATTTCACAAGTATTGATGTTAATAAAGCAGACAGATTTGAAATAAAAAATAAGCCTGTTACAACACATTGCTCTTTGTGTATCAGAATTACTTCTACATTAAAATTTTTTATAGTCCACGAAACCTAATGACAAATCAGTTCAAGATACTGTTTCTATCCAGACTGAAGTACATAAATATAAGTAGACAAACTCAAATTCTCACCTCCATCTTAACAAATGCGCCAAATTCATCCATCACTTCTTTCCCCTTCTTTTGCAGACTAATGACCCTTTCCTCTGTTATTAGCACATATTAAGACTACACTAAGAGCTAACCTTCCAACATTCCCAGGTTACCAGTATTTTGATAAAAATCTCCTTTCCTTCTGTCACTTACTTCTATCTATGAAGTCTTACTCCATGATTTTTTCTATTTTAGAAACTACTATCTTCCCCTCCGTACTCTGCATGGTTTTCTTATAGAAAACTTGGGGATATAGGCAGAAGGCAGGATCCCAAGGGAGAAGACATTGGTGCAGTTCAGGAATAGAAACCATAACACAACATGACAGATGAAGACCCAGCCTTCTAAGACAGTGTCTCCAAGCTTTCAGATCCATTACAGTGGGCCAGTATCCAAGACATGAGCTATACACAGATTAACCAGTTTCTTGGGGACTGGACGTTTTCCTTCCAAGTCCTTTCTGACTATCTGACAAATAGCCGCTGCCATCTTTTTGTTACATAAATAGCCAAACATTGTGTTTAATTAAGAAGCCAAAATGTTTTACTCCCTAATTAGTATTTTAAAGGCCTCACATACTTCCCCCCCTCCCCCCTTTATTAGAAATACAATTTAAATATCAAAAAAGGCCCATTTACTTGATGTCAAGGCTGTGAAACAAACTGATGACTGTCCAGGAAATCCAGAGACGTAAAGAAGCGGTTTCACCCCAAGACACTATTTTTGGAACTCAATTTTTCTTTCCAGTCATGGGAATTAGATGATTCCAGTGGTTCCTTTTTCCATTTGGTTTACATCCATTAAAAGAACTCAACAAATAAACCCACATAAGAGCACCAAAGCGCACTACTCAAAAGAGTCCACAAAAAGTGAGAAGTGGCCAAAAAGACAGACCACACTGCACTGTGTCATTCAAAAGAGCAAAATAAGAACTCAGCTATAAGGTGGTTTTAACTTAGCCAGTTACAGATATTTCAATACATACTGAATGCTGAATCTGACCATGTGATGCATTCATCACATTAGGTACTCTCAGGCAAACTTCCTTTCAATTAAAAAGATTTTTGAGGCACTGCTTTGAAGTGAAAGAAATCACAAAGTCCTTCACACACAGGCAATTTATTAACAGGAGTGCTGAGATTTGGTTTTGGACTGACGTATCCAAATGATATGCATATTCCTTATCTGTCTATATGACAAGCGAGAAGGCTTCCTAACTAGATATTAAGAAATCCTTTACTGTGAGGGTAGCGAGACATTGGAACAGGTTGCCCAGAGAAGCTGTGGATGCCCCATCCCTGGAAGTGTTCAAGGCCAGGTTCGATGGGGCTTTGAGCATCCTGGTCTAGTGAAAGGTGTTCTGGCTCATGGCAGGATGGTTGGACTAGATGACCTTTCAAAGTCCTTTCCAGTCCAAACTACTCTACGTTTCTATCATTCTGCTCAGCCAGCACCCTCTATACACAACCAAGCAGAAAAGAGAGAGAGACTATGCTCAGATCTTAATACATGACACCACAACAGCAAAGAACTCTAGTGACTGAGATCCATGTCATTTACCCCTCCAAGTTTCTGTGTGTGTCACATATGTCCCTGTGAGAAGGTCTTAGGTAGCCACCACTTCGTTTGAAATTTGACAAAATAAACTGAAAGCATTTTCTGGAGGCCCCAGAAACTGCATAATGTCACCTTGGGAGGATGCAAGGAGTTCCAGACAGCTGTGTTACAGATGTTCTGGATATTGCCAGTGTTTGAACTTTGTGTGCAGGTAGAAGAGGAGGATACAGGGCAGAGCACCTTAAAAAGAACATATAAATGCAACATAGCAGTAAAAAAGGGCTATGTTTTAATTCACACATATGTCATCGCAGACTGGTTCAAAAAGCCTTTGGTGAGTGATTACCAGAACCTTCTCTTCACTCACTGTACCTGTGACAAGCCAAGACAATTATGTTAATTATTCAGCCATTTACAAGAAAAGAAAACAGAACAAGCTTTCTGCAAACACACCTGAAACCCCAGGTGAATTAAGTTTTGCTTAAGGTGAGAAAATCTGTTTCTCAGAAATTCCATTTCTGTATTTAAGACACCTGGAGCATATCATTAAGGATATATTCAAGGTGGGAAATGCCTAAAGGGAGGTCTGCTATAAGAGCTGGGATCTTTCCCAATCCCCGTACCCTGTGGTGACAGTAGTGATGAGCATACTCACTGATGACTGCAGAAGACAACATCCAGTGATGCTGACTCAAGAAGCTAACCATGAGTTACAAGGCAGTAAGAACCTAGGCAGATATTCCATTTTATGCTAGTATAAGTATATTATCATTGGATTAATTCCTCAAGCCATAAAGATCAGAAGGCCACGACATAGTGGATGTTGCAGAAGACCTCCTTAAAGGGCAGCCTTTCCCCTAAACTGTCTCCTGGCTTTTACTGTGAACCACATTTTGTTCCATGATTTTGTTGGCACTAAACATCTGAGAGAAGGAACTCACTTTCTTCTTGGGAAGTCAGGAGATGCATTAAGTAGGGCTCTTTACACATTTCATGGATTAGGGACTTGCAAATGTCTTCCTCAAATGGTAGGGGGGATCCAAGAGTCTCATCATTTCCTGAAACAGCCTTAGCACTTCTGAGGTAATACTTGATCCCAGTGAACTTAAAATACTATTTTAGGACAAAGAATTTCTTTCAGGAAGGCTTCTAGCATGAAACAGAAAAACCAAGCTGTACTGGACCAAATCAACATATGTCTATATCACCTCTTGCAGGCAGATGACAAGACTGTGCCCTTAACAGAGGCTTGTTCTATCCAAACATGTGCATCTTGCTCCTTTATTGTACTTCCTTATACATAGGTAGATTATACAAAAGTATGGCTAAGATGGTGAGTTGCTATAAACATTTGAAAATTAAGTACTTTCTCAAATCATATTAATTTCCAGGTATGCTAGTGACAGTATTCTGAGAAATAAAACTGCTGGTATTTATCTTGTGTACAATTTCAGACTCTTTTATAGGAACATGCATTTTCCATGTATTAGAGAGTAGTATATTAATTACTTAGATGATCTTAATGCATAATAAAGAAAGAGACAGAGGTAGAAAAGACTTTTCTCAGTGGGAATTTAGAGAACAGAATACTGGTAAGAAACAGAAGTCAGTCTTTCACTGCCAGATGGGCCTGATGCTACCTGTTCGTACTTCTCTAGCACTACTTGACAATGAAATAACTTTCTACTTCAGTTTATTCCTCTACAAGCTGCAAACAGGCTACAAACTGGAGAACTGTTGATGCTCAGCTTTTTAATTATGACTTGGATCCCTGCTGCTAGACTCATCTATTCAATATGTTTATGGATGCATTTACTGTGCATCATTCATTTTCATCCTGCAAATTTAATCCAAGGCATTTACCAGTTTATTTTAGTCTGCTTATCTATGCATATTAAGCGCAGATAAATCAAAAATCAGAGGGAGTTCCTAGTCAACCAACACCCCTACAAGTCCCCTGAAATATATTAAACACTGTATGCACTTTTCATCTGTATGAAATGGGATCGTAAAAGTCTCCAGAAGTGGCAACCAGAAGCCAAATTCATAGTTTGTAAAGCTCAGATTCTGCAACTAAAATTACAGCAATTGGTTTGGGTATCTACAGTATTTTGTATGGAAGAGTCATGAGAAAAACCTCAGCATCATAGTGAGGCAGAGTGTATTTAGAGATCTGTTTATCCCCAGCTAGAAAAGTATAAGCTACAGTTCTTACTAATATCGACATACCTCTTTCTCTAACACATGGCACACCAAGCCAGTGGTATCTCCAAATAAAAATCAGACAGACTTTGGAATCAAGGAAATGCCCTGCCTTCAACACAGGTACATATGACTACTGTTACATCTTGTGTGTCACATCCTACACAGGACAGTGTACACACAATAAATGCCCAAGGGCTAACAATGCTTCATAGCACCACAAAATCATTTTGTTGCTTCAAGTCCTAAACAAGCCCAGCAGGTTCTGTGCAGCTGGTAAATTCTCTATTGTAGCACTAGTGTGTGTGTGCATAAGAACATGCAAAGCTTGCTGTAAGAGCCAATCATTAAGAGTAAATTCTCGCAAACTAAGCATGTGGTAAACTACTGACACATCTTTCTGGTCCTCCCATCCTACTTCTTTAGTTACCTGGTCTACTTTAACATTTCCCCATTAAAAACTCAAAAGAAATTCACATTTCTAATTCTCCACCAGGCACTTCATTCTAGATTAACATTTCAGTAGTGTTATTTAGGCCCTGACAGGAAAGGACTATCCCAATCTCTTATAAAATATATGCAGTGCATACAGAAGGATGAAAGGAAACACTCACTCCTCACAACCAGTGGAGTTTAAAACAAGGAAAAAGGTATATGAAGTGGGCAAAACTCAGCCCAACCCAGGTCAACCACAGCCCTACCACAACAGAAGGGTTCTTTGTGATGCTGTTGTTCTAGCTGACAGGCTTTTGATTTTTTACAGGGAAGAGAAACACTTTGAAAAAACAATTCACAACCATAATTACAACACTTTTGCAAATGGATAAGAAGTAGCATTTGGAGCTTACTCACCATACTGTCAGGACTTGAATCTAAGGTGCTTGAGGGGGCAACAACATATTTGTTATCTTAATAATTTCACAACTGAGGTGTACCTTGTAATCAGATTACCTAAAACAGAGTTTAAATTTTAAACAGCCTTCATTTATTTGAGCACTTATAAAACATACCAATGCCAGTTGAATATATGCTTGTTGTAATAAATAAAAGCCCCAAACAGATTATGATCAAGTATTTCAATGTAAAGCATGATCATTACAAGCTAAATATTAGGGTAGAGTTATCAGGTTTTAGTAAAAGAAGGTAAACAATTTTCAAGATTCAAATGATAGGTTAAAGGATATGGTACCATATTCAGCAAAACTTTAATAGTCTTGGTCTTCTGCTTTACTGCTAAAAGGTACAAATTGTACTCATAGTTGAGGAGAAACTACATTGTCTTGTAACTTCAGGGCAGCTCACAGTACTGAAGCAATAGTACAAAAGTAATTTTCCTTCTGAATATCCTATCTTTAGATAAATGAAAGGCCACACATTTGTCTTGTATGTACGTTTTTCCCTATTCTTATAATCTTCAAATTATTTTGTATTTTAAAAAAGAAAGAGCAATCATCTATGTGGGCTATCTCTCAACCACAACATTTTTAAGAAATGAAATACTGATGTTAAGTATCTAAACACACAATTTAAAAAGACTTGGGTTTCTTGCAAAATGAGCTCTTACAACCTTGTTGCAACTGACATGGCCAAGAAAGGTATGTTATAAGAAATCTTGTTAGACAGACCACTGTTTCACTCGGTGTTTTTCTCTATGAAATCCATCCTGCTATTTGAAATTCCCAAACTCATGACACCCATTAGTCAAACATAGCAAAGTACCACTTAAACATTCAGGAAACCAGTGATGTTTACTCTGAGGTTCACCTTCAAACGAATAAAGAATCCATATCCCATTTATTCTGGTTATCTTTGTTATGAAACATTTTCAGGTTTAGCCCACTGGGCATGTTGACATAATAAATCATCTTCAGCTATACAAAACCTCACTCAGATTCAAATGCCCACAGGGAAAATAGCATCAGCCTAAAGCAGCACAACTTTTGGTGCATTCCTTTAAGTTTTAATCCTTGGCTGATTCTGCTGTAATATCTGTAAATTCCACATCTTTGACAAGTAAATACACACACCCTCTTTGTCTCCCACCCCTTTGTTTACTCTTCTCAAGACTTCCACTGAGCCTGTCTGGCTTGAATATGAGAGGCTCAGGGCATTTGAAGAAATACTAAAAGGTCTGCTTTGTATTGAAAAAATCAGGGGGCAGGGCAGGGATATATAATGCCATTTTGTTATTGTTCTTAAATCCCCCTTTGGTATTTGCATTTCAAAACAAGAAGAGTATGATACCTCAAAATGAAAACACCATCTCCACTGTCTTTCATTTCTTCTTTCCTTACTACCTCATATCTAACTAGATTTCCAAGCAAAATATTGTAATTCTATTAAATGCTACAGAGCATGCTACCTCCATCTCTCTGCCTCCAGTTGCAAATACTTGGGCTCTGTGAAAGTACAGTTTCCATCTGCATCAGGATGCAGATCAAAGCAAATAGAGTTTACCATCTGAACATCTTTCAGATGTGACTTGAAAAGCTCAAGTTTCCCCTACTGACTAGACAACATTATCATGGCATTTTGCATGAAACCAACAGATGTGACCAAATCATTGGTCTTATTTTTGTGCGCGCTATTCGACTGTCTGTCTCGTCTTAGAGGTTAAATCATCTTAGACTGCATTACAGTATGTGTATAAGCTGACCCACATATTTGCAGCTAAGATCAAATGGTGGAGAAAATCCACTTATTCTTATCAATTATCTTCAACAAGTTACTAGCATTCAGACAAGCACCTATTCAACAGAATCCTTCATTAGTAGAAAAGCTGCTCCTTTAATGACACTCAGCAAAGTACCCAGGCCAGCCTAACAAAGCCAGCATGACAGAGATAAGCATGAGCTATTGACACAGCCAGTATTTCCACTGAGCAGTTCTATTGCTGGAGCACAGTACAAACGCCTTCAAGGACACCACGCAGTTCTTACACGGAAAGAATAGGACTCCCTTTCCATAAATAAAGACTCACACAGACAATTAGCTCCCCACCAAAATAACTTCACTCGTGATACATATCACCTTACAAAGTGGAAGTGTATTGCAGAAACTAAGACAGTGCATTTGTTGAATGGCGCAGTATTCATTCCACAGTGGCCAGACCAAGCAAAAGCAAAGGATGGGAAGGTATACTAATAGCATGGGCTATCAGACAGGGCAAAAAATAATCCCTCCAAAAAACCACACCAAAACCCACAACACACCATGGCTTTTGTGCCATGGGAAGGGAAACATTGAGTAATTCTGCTTCCTCACATCAACACTCACAAAACCTCTGCAAAAGAGGCTCTCTTTTCCATCCTGTAACTCTTGAAATTACACCTCTTATATAGGTTTAAAACTATCTAAAGTTTTGTTCAACTTAATTCTGAATTACATCCTCCCCCATTCCCCCAAATCCACTGCTGTGTCCTACATTAAACAAGCTTTGCACTTAACTTGCATTGCACTAAGAAAAGCTGTGAAAGTAAAATTAAGTTGGGCATTGGTTCCAAAACCAAATACTCTAAAAGCTCTTGACCTCATAGGAAATCACATGGATATTTTTCTCAGCCAGCCAGAAAAGGGATAGTCTCTGTCTTCAACTGATTAAAAAAAACATGTTTTCCTAATAGTCTTCATAATCCATGTCATGACATTAAAAAACTCGCATGTCTTTAGGCATCACTAAGGTATTCTTACCCATGAAATTCTGTATTGCAGCATATTCATGAAACAAGCTAATAGCTCTCCAAGATTAGACAAAAATAGATAAATTACTAAGGAAACAAAGCATTCCTTAAATTAGTTTGCATTTTCTATTTTCTTTCTAATTTTTTCCACAGTGGATTGAACAGAGAGAACAGAAATTTATATATACATGAAAGAGATCAATCACTTTATCCAAACAATCTGAAATTTCCCTGTATTTTGGATAATCCTCCAGTTTTTATATCTTTGGTGAATCTCCACAATCATTCAGAATTCCGTTCATATTTTATGTTACATTAAAGTGATTTCTCATCAAGGCAGAAGAAAATAACAATGTAATGATTTCTCATCCTTGCTTTCAAAATCTAGAATGAAACCCACTCACTCAGTGTTGCAATATTATGAACTTTTATTTAGAGATTATTACCAGAAAAATACTGTCCTGCATGTCTGTAAAAAACAAAAGTATCAAGTAATCAAGATAATGATATGAAATTCACAATGCGATACTTCATCAACATACTCAGATCTAAAACAGGATGTGGAACCACATCCAAAAATTCCACCTCAGTGTCAGTTACTGGGAGCCACTACCATAAGAATAGCTTCAATGTGAATGACAAATCCCACCTTAAGCAATTAGAAGTAATCAGATTGTTGCAATAAATGCATATGTTGCCTGACAACAAAGAGTTTAATGGAATGCCCAGTGTGGCCTAGCATTTGCAAAGAATACAATAGAGTATGAAAACGGAAAAAGCTAAGCCAGTGTTCTTGGTAATTATTACCTATTTGGTTGCTGCTCTTCAAAATCTCAAGAAAGATCAGTTCTACTGGAAACTGTCCTAACTACAACAAGAAAAAATATCTCTAGCCAGATTACACTACATTTGAGAAGAATTCCTACACAACCCCTACCTATTTTGTTAATTAAAAGTGCAACGGATGCAACTAGATAACCAAACTGAAGAAAGCCATAAAATGTACTTTTGTAATGCTGCTATTAAAATAAATAGCAGCTAGCTAAAATTCACAAATAAGGGAAAGCACAAGCTGAGGTCTCCCTCCAGCCACCTACTAAGCAACTCTACTGGCCACAGGGCAGCTTCATTGTTGATTCTCAAGGACTAGAACAAAACAGGAAACACAAAGGAGGCAAAATCGAAAAGCCCACACGAATATATATATATTGCAGCAGCAATGAAAAAAATAGTAGCTGTATCACTGATCAGGCAAATTAGCAAGGGAAAAAAGTCAATAGCACAGTCTTCTTCACTTGAAGGAAAACCAAAACAAAAAAAAACCCAAAACAAATAAACAAAAAAACCAAAACTGAAACAAACAAACAACCTGACTGGTGGCCAAAAAGAGATCAGAAGTACAGCATGTATCCATTAGCATTTTTGTGCACTCAACTGTATCAGGTACTCCAAACGTTTTCTGCTTATTTATAAAATATAAAAGGGCACACGTTCACTCAGAGACAACAAAAGTTTAATAGTAACATAGCTTAGACGAATTCTTAAATATCCAAGTCCTAGAAGCGAAGTTCAAACCTTGGTAATGTCAATATAAAGTTTTATTTTTCCAAAGCAGATAGACCAGGTTCCTATACCATTTACCATATTTGCCTAGCAGCTTTTTGGCAGGAAAATTATTTTGGATTAGACTTCAAAACCTGAAGTCTTTTTTGTTTTATGTTTATATTAACGTTTTTGTGACTTTTCTTCAAGAAATGACGGTTGGCCTTATGCCTCCAACTTAAATTGCCACACTCTTTCTAAAGCTGGTAGTTTCTTTCCATCAAAGAGGGTCTGCACAACAACCATAGACTATACTAACCAAACCTGTTAGAAAAACAAAGAATGTTTATCAGTAATATAATCAGAGCAGACTTTTATCAAGCTTCAACATCCAAGCTGCAGACACAATGTGAAAAATATATGTGAAAATTCTCTTGTGCCGTATCACAAAAGCAACATGATGATAAACAGACATAGAATATATTAAGATAGGAAAGGGCCTTTGAGATGCCCAGGGAGAAGTAAAAAAAGGATTTTTTTTTAAAATAAGAACTAAAAGTAGCTAGTTCATCCAGCAAGGCAGAGAAGTGCAGCAAGCATTTGGCAACAGCAATGGCAGCTCTTCCGATAAATGTAAAGTCACATGGAAGAAGCGGGATTGATTCATAGTGAAGGAAAATCTATGAAGACACCTGAGGCAGATTTCTAAAAGTCACAAGAATTCTCATCTACATCCTAAAATGAATATGAAGTTGAAGATGTTTGAGGATAAAGAAAGTACACTGGAAGAGGAGTGGGGAGAACGGAGGAAAAGAGAAGATGGGAGAGATGGAAAGTATCCCAATAGAAAGCAGGCAGTCAGTGACAGTCAAAACCTTCCCCAACAAAATAAAACACAGAAAGCATAAACAATATTCTACATCTGTCTATGGGCTGAGAAGGAGAGGAATTAAGCAATATATTGTGGCAGGTTGTTGATTCAAATCTTAACATTTAAATTGAGGGAATAGATCAAAGGAAGACTAATTAAAACAAAAATCAAATATGGGGTGTGCAAGCCCTCTCCTTAATTACTCCAACTGTAAACCCCAGGGCTTCACTAAGTACTTCACATTAGCTCACTTCTTCCACAGCTGAGTTGTTCCAAAGGCAGCAGCAAAGGGATGGTCGCCTGGAATTGAAATGAAATGGCTGTGAGTTCCAGTATAGTCTTTGCAAGTAGATGTGGGCTTTCTCCAACTGGCAAAGCAAAAAGGCACCTCCTGCTGGGGAGACTCAATCAAAGAGGAAAATGCTGGCTCCTTGGAAGGAAAAAAACATGACTAGCTACTAAAAGGATTTAATTACTCTCTAACCTGAATGGAGGAGCATCCTGAATTAGGGCCAGATGCAGCTACAACATCAGAGGACTTGTCCTACTCATGAGATGAAGAGACCACACTAGTAGGTAGCTATAATAATTTACACCCTCAAATAAAATTCCATACACCTTTCTATTAGTTTTTATGTTTCAGTCCAGTACACATCCATATAACCAATCAGAAAGAGTAGTACTGAGAGACGAAACTCACTGCCCAATATTCAAAGCAAAACAAACCAAGAGGTAAGCTCCCTGCAAGTCACTGTTCAAATTCAAGTGCCAGATAACACCTACTTAACATGCAGCATATTTTTCAAAGTGTAGTGACAATCACATAAACGTTAGTAAAGCATACATAAATGTATCTACCAATTTTACAAACATTGTTTAAACAAAATGAAAGATAAAGCTAGAACTCTATCATCTAATAAATAAACATCCGTTTTTTGGCCTTCAAACAGTTTTATGAACCCTAAAATCTGAAATTGGCAGACTGATAAAACAACATAAGAAAACAACATAAATGAAGCTCATTCTAGATTCAAGTCCAGCAGAACCCTCATTTTAAAAAAGGTATTATAAGAGCATCAGAAGAAAGGCCACAGAATGAATCATGAACTGTCATACCAAACCTTAACTCAGCTATAAACCCTAGTGCTGAATCATATGACCAGGATATTATTGGACAAGTCTGTATTGCCACTCCAGTTCTGAGGACTGTCAGTCCATTATCAAATCCAACTATTGAAAATGTTGAGAATAAACAAATGACCAAACGGTACTGTCCAAGGGTACAGCAACGAACATAGCATAAGGTAACTGCTTTGGAATACCCTAAATCAAAAGTTTACATCTGATCAGCAAAACTACCAGCCTTGCTTATCAAATTTAACCACAGTAAGGAATGTGGTATTCAAACTGTTCTGATAATAAGACGATATTGTTAGATATCCACTTTGTTAGCAGATTTTTATCTTTCACCTGCTATCAGAGATTGCATCACTAGTGTTCTGATGGAGTAAGCAAGACTAGGGGAAAATAAATAAAGAACCTCTATTAGACAATACACTATAAACAACAGATTACGAAACCAAACACCGGCAACATGTTAGAAGGGAATCTGGCATTCTGTATTTACGATTCAGCCTGATCATGTCCTGTCCAGTTGTCTTTACAAAACGTCAACAGACTGAAGGACTTGGAGGTGGCCTGCTTGTACTGGAAAAGAATTTAGGCATGTTTTCCTTTCTTTTCCTTGGACTATTTAACTGGAAGCAAATCTCTGAAGCTGCTCTTTCAATAAAATGTGCCTATTGCAACAAACAGTTAAGTCCATAAGTGAGTTTGGCTTTCTTTCCTACATCATAAAATTAATGACTCAAGTGTCATCTACTGTGTCTGCATTCAAGTGGAATGGAAGACACTGCCAAAAACATCATACGGAAATAACTCATCTATTTTATGCCAAATTTGATATCATATCTTCAAGTATTGTCCTCCATGCAGATTAACACACACACACTACGCTCAAAAGACTAGACAGTCACCTTCGAGGTATGGAATTCAAGTTAATAAAATGATCTAAAGCAGATCTTCATATTCTCAATTAAATTAAAAACAGAACAAACAAACAAAAACAACTGCCACAATTAAGAATTAGCCTGTTTTTTCTCTCATCTTGATTATGCTCTGAAAACTTTCTGTTTTCTTTCACAAGATCAAGGAAACCAGATATGGGGGGGAAAAATTTACAGCAAACATCAGAGAAACAGCATTTGTCAATAGTCCCCAGACAACTGTCATGAAAATAATACTGCATTTTGCTACACAGAGGCTTGGAACAGAAAACACATTGCATTTACAAAATCCCTAGATGATCAAATCTTTAAAGTGTGCTGCTTTATTAGGGGAGAATTCCAACACTTCCCTTGAAGGAAAGCTTGTTATAGAAGAAAACCACCAGGAGAGTATTACAGGAAAAAATACAACTTGGAGTTAATCACACAGCACACAGCTTTAATTATTTCAGACAGTAGCTGCTATTTCATGACATACAGATCTTTACATCAAAACTGCTTTGCTCAGCAGTCAAAATACTTAAGACAGGTGTCCTTGCAATGCTGCAATAAAGTCTGCTGGTGAATTCCTTTCAGTTTTCTGTTACATCCTTTTCTACCACATTCCATTAAAAGGTGGCTCATGGAAACACCCCCTTTTTCTCCCCAAGTCCCTCAGCATTCAGAGAAAGACAAGATTTGGGGCTAGAATTACCACATGGATTATTATCTGCAGATGATGGGAGTAGTTTTGCTGGGATGTTAGGAGTAGATGGCAGGATGTGAGGTGTAGCAAATCCCCTTCATACACTTGCTTACTCTGCTCTAAATGCAGACATGTGGGAAGCAAACAAAATAAGGTCAGGGCTACAGAGCTGTAACCTCCCTCTGCAAACACAGCTCCCTTCATTTGTAGTAGGTGGAAGAAACAAATATAAAAAGACTTGATGTGAATGTTGCTCTTTCCAGAAGAGCTCCCTCTCTAGCTTCACTGGAACATAAAGAGGAATGATACACAATCCTTTAGAAACAAAATAGTCACTTTATCACTATCAATACAGTGAACCACAAACACCCAAAGAGTTCAGGCGTCCAACAGAACCCAGCCACAGAGTGGATGGGAGGCTGCATTCAAGTGCCATCTGTGTTTCAGCATTCCTTTGAATATCAACCCTTTTTTAGTTCAAACTTATACATGGTTATCAAGTAACAGGGAGAATCCATCCAGACTAATAAAATATAAAAGGTTGCCTCCTACTTATTGGTTCCAATGTAAACACCACAATCAGCATGTATGATTAAACTTTGCTTCCAAACTAAACACTGTGTCATGCACACAATTCAGGGTTTAAAATACCACAAATATTCTGAAGGGGTCACAAGGTACATAAAGGCAAACATAAGACGAATTTACAGCAGGAAATTTGGCAGAGAGGTATAAGGGAGATGGAGGGGTGAAGGCTTGCTATTCTGGAGGAAAACTGGTACAATATGGTGCACACCTGGTTCTCCTTCAGCGCTGATTACCCACTAACTGAAAGCGCACACAGCTAGGAGGAGGATCCTGCACAGATCTCAAACCCAAATTATTCTGATGTACTCCAGTGTCTGTAAAAGCACCATGCTATGAATACTCAAGTATTCAGTCTGAGCTGACAACAACCCTTTCCCCTATCAGCTGTGTTTTGGATTTCATGCTCATTGCCAGAGGGTTCACAGCTGGGAATTACATACAGGTCATGTGAAAAACTCTTTATAATACTTCTGTTCTCAGGTATTATTCTGCAATAGATGGCAATATTTCAGAACATTTCCCAGCTGCCTCATCTCCAACAAAATTCACCTTACAAAGATAAGCTATGATGTAACTACAAGAGAATTGCCAGCACTATGCCAGTTCCCCTTCACCCACCACCCAAACTGGCACAGCACTTGCCTAAACCACTACACATTCTTCCATTTTCAGGCTCTTGCATAGTTACAAGAAGGTGACCTGGGCCTCACAGAAAAACTGTTGCCATTTTAGGTGTGATTTCACCAGACACTCTGGCAGCATACATCCTCCCTGGCCTGGACATCTTCAGTATTTCAGGGTGAACCTTTTCATGATTCTGTCAGCATGGCTCAATTTTGACATCTAAGCCACTACCCTTCTCTTCTAGCTCTGAACTTTTGAGCATCACAATCAGCTTGCAACCACAAAGGCTAGAAAAAAACAGAGATTCAGAGTGTTCATTTTATATTCAGGGAGAAAAGTATACACTCACCTCAGTATCTCAATTTCCCATTTCTGCCAAGCAACAGGCTGAAAGCCAACACAACTTTTGTACAGGGAAGTTTCTCTCCCTTTTGGGTGATGAAAAGGCACCACCTTGTGGATGTTGCTCTGTGAGAAAGGTTTCATCAACTGCAGAAAAAACTCCAGTACAGCCAATTCCCAATTCTGTCCATGGGAACATCAAAAGTTTGTATAATGAAAAAAATCACCATTGAATAACAAGTGTCAGCATACATGGCAGCCAATGAAGCACTCTGCCTAACTCAAGTGCATAATTAAAGCTTTGTTGTGTTAATCTCAAAGTGAATACTGAAGTTCTTGAGCTAAACGGTGTAAAATCTTAACAAGGGAAGGAATTTAACTTAAAACATACAAAAATAAGCTTTTTCACTATTCCACCTATATTTATTATTTCTCCAGCAACCACTGATTAGACACATATTGTAAGAATCTAAATTAACATAATTGATTTGCTTGTAGAAATACTGTTTTTCCATAAGCAATAACCAAATAGCAGTCACAGTAAAAAGCAAACTTAATCGGGCACTATATAAAATACACAGCCACTATGTTTGTCCGAAATAAAACATCCCAAGTCGCTATAGGACAGTATGTTGGACATTGGAGTAGGAATATTGCACTTACTTCAGTCATTGAGCAAACAGTATTTGCCACAAAGAGAGAATTCTTCATCCACAGGCCTTTTCATTAAAGCTGCTTTTTCCTTTGAATGTCAAACTTGGGCCAGGTGAGATACCAGAGAACACAGCTAAGAACATAATTCAAACACCTTCTAATTCAAAGTCTAGTTAGTAGGCAATATGTTTTCTTATCAAAAGGCCATAAACTTCTTCTGAAAAGCGATTCATGGATCACATGGATTCATGGGCTGATGCAATACAAAATGACTAACAAGACAACTCAGAATATCTGTATATCTGGTATTCAGAAAATATGGAACAGAGAAAATACCTCTAAATCCTCTTTTAAAATACAGGCAGCTCCTTTTTATATCATCTCCATATTCTACAAACATTGCCAGAGCGTTTATGCAATTTACGCAGAGTGAGCAACCAAAAAACCCATAAGAATATAAAATCTTCTTGCAGTTCTTGAAAATGCTTCTATGCTTAACATTTTAATGTAAATGCTAATACTCAATATCTAAAAATATGAAGAAAAAATGGATTGCAATGACTTATAGAACAGGGAATTAATTCTTTTAAGTTCCAAAGCCAGTGCCTATACTTCCAGTATAATTAGAGACCCTTGATGAAATTATTTCTTGCAAATCACCTGCCATCCCTCTATTACAGTATCTTAATAGAGAAAACACACCTGAGAAGAATTGGTACATTTAAGTTTAGTCTTAATCCATACAGCTGAGAAACACATCTGTTGTCTAATCAATGCTCTAATTGAAGTAAGAGGACCAAATAAACCACAGCAAAATATCTGCCTGGTAAAACAGAAATTTCATTTTCCTTGAGTTTTTTCTTCACATATAGTAAAATTTGTGGACCAAATCTAAATTATATTTTGCCTAAAAAATTGCCAAGTGTCAGGTATTCAACTGCTAGAAAGAAGGCAGTGTGCTATGCCAAGAGAACCAATGTTGCCTGCCTATTTTTCAGATGAACTTGTTAACCGCCCAGCATTTCTTTGGACACCTTCAGTATCTGAGGAATATTACAGTTACAGAAACTCAAACTTCCATAAATAATCAAATTACATTTAACAGAAACAATTGCAGGGTCTGCATGACATGCATAGGTTTGGGGCCTGGCTACAAATTCTTATGTTTTCTGTTCCAGACTCCAGAAGGCTCTACAAGTGTACTACTGGATCCCAAATAAGTTGGTGAAATTTACAGAGTTCCAGTAGTTTACTGTATGCAAGTAATAGCAAATTAAGCTCTGTAATTGGTACTGCTATACGAGCTCTCTTTTCCTGGCTCTTCACAGATCCCCTCTGTTTAGTATCTCCTTGTGTTTGGAGAGCTCTATGGAAAAAAAAAGCAGCAGCTAAGTCATTGCACCAGCAAATCATATTCACCAATACACAAACCTTACTTCTACCATCCAAAGACTCAATTGCAGGGAACAAGAAGAAACAGTGCAGGCTTCTGCACAAATTTTTTTCTTTGAGAGGAGAAACATGTAAGTATTATTCCTAGGTAACTATTTCTTCAGAAGGAATAACTGAAAAGCCAACTGCAAAACTGCAGTGGTTTAAAGCAAATAGTGCACTTAAAGTAAAAATTATCATGAAAATAATCAGAAAGAAGACATTCTTTCAAACTAACTCCGTCAAGGAACACTCCAACAACAGAAAAAAAACAAGCAAACAAGACATGAAGGCCACTGAAATACAAGCCTAGTAAGAGACCAGTTTACTACTATTTAATGTCTGGTAATAGTTGTCTCTTGGCATGAAAATAAAAAGTTTAAGGCTTTGGAAATTAATGGAAATGTAACTTGTTGGGCTGTGTTTCAACAGCCACCATATTAGGCTGGTGAGAGGTCTGATCAGTGATACAGTCAGAGGCGAGTGACTGGACTGAATGCGGGTAGGACAGTCAGGTATGCACAATGCAATTTACACCCTATCACTGATGGTAGATGGCAAGTATTTCATTATATCCTATCAGCAAAAATCACACTAATCTAGGAGACAAAACAATCCTGTAAATATACACAAATATGACATTATAATATAAAAATTTCATATACTAACAGATTTTGCCTGGCACCAAAAATTAGAAAGGTAGTTACCTATTATGATTTACAAATTGTGGTCTTTGCAATTTGACAGCATTGGAATTTTATAAAAGAACACGCGCACACACATAGGCCCCAGACCACACAAATACTTTTAGAAACCTTGTTTCTCCAAGTAACTAGTATGAAAATATTTTGCTTCAGTAATAATCTGAACTGTTATTCTCCAGTAACTGGTCAGTATCATGCACAAAGTACTTTGTCAGTCTACATACATTCTACTCTCTACATTAATACTTATTTTTGCTGAAAACAATATTCATCCACATTTTAACAGAGAGGGTCAAAACAAAAAACCCCATACATACTACCCATAGACCCATTTGTTTCAAATCAGTCCTCTCTGTCTTCAGATCAAATCAGCAACTATAATTTGCAGAAAATTATAGAAAATAGAACAACAAAATACAGGACTACAACAACTACGTATAAAATTTCTAATGAAATTAAATCACTATTACTTGAAACAACTTCTCTAGACAATGCAGTTCAAACAAAAGAAAGAGCAGGAAAAGTACCACATGTCAAGTAAGTCAAATCAAGATCACAGACTATCACCTAGACTTGAACTTACAGTCCTGGACATCTCAGTAAATTCTCTGTAAAATTTCCTCTCACTAGTAGACAAAAAACAGGAACTGGAGATAACTACATTATACAGACTTTTAAAGCAGCAGCTGCAAAAACTTGGGTAATAGTTTATCCATAGCATGCTGACAGATGGATATGAAATTATTAATAATGAAGGAACACAAGCATGTTATGAACTGTAGCAGCTATTTTATGGGTTGTTATACATTTCTTTCTGAATTTTAGCACAGGACGAAATACTGTGGTTTGAAAATTTACTATTCAGCATGATTTCTGACCTCATTTATAATTCATTATGCATGCATAACTCCAAATACAGCATATTATGATGCATTTTAAAACCAAAACGTGCAGATGAAAACCAGGACACTGACCTAATGATGCACTAAAGCCCTAAGTAATGCAAGGATAGGCTTATGCACCCAGCCATTTGCTCATCTTTAGTCAAAGTACAAAGTATTGTAAAAATGGTATGTAAGACAGTCCTTCCTAGGACTGTTAAAAGTACGAAGAACATTCCAAGCACCTAACATACTTTTTCTTTGCTCATTCTGAGGAATAACCTGGCTAGCATTTTTACTCATGCTACCCTTTTTACTGAAGATGCAGTTTTACATTCAAAATCCTTGCCGCTGCCATAAACCACATATTCCTACCCCTCCTTTCTGCCTACATTAGTGCCTATTCAGCTGCACAACTGCCCAGTACATTTTATTCCTCTGGTTTGCTTTCTCAACTGGTTTACATCCTTATTTAGGCTCATCAGCAAGTATAAACCAGTTGCAAAGTTGATAGTGAAATCAATTACAAGGCAGGTAGGAAAGAAAAAAGCACGTATTATCCCCTTGTTGCTGTTTAATCTCTGCTATTTGTTGGCAACATGTTGATTTTGGACTACTCACCCTTTCCGTAAGCAGGCTCAATTAACCTATGACCCACGTGCCACTTGTGATTCCAACAGATAATTTACTTTGCTTGCAGCTTGTATCTGGTGGCCCTTCTTTCCTAGGGACAATTTCCAAAAGACAACTGCAGTTCAGTGGATTTCCAGGCAGCAGCTTCACCCCTTGGCTAGTGGTGGCTCCTCTGTGAGTGCCTTAAGCCACCTGCCAACCCCAAACAGCATCTCTAGCCAGTAACCATCTCCTTTACTATTGTCAATCTGCTCCTTGAAAATATGACAAGCAGGAACAGGCTCCACAAAGTGTTACAGAAGCCTCTCTCTGCCATCACAGAAGCCAAAAAATAGAGCATACCTGCTCCAATACACAGTACTCTAGTTCTGTGAATACGCTCTGTACCCAGAAACCTTGTACTCACTGCTCAAGTGTGACAGTTTCCATTACAATGCCAGCAAGAGCTGTGACATGAAGCTCTTCCATGGAACCAGAGAATGTTATACGAGCTCAACATATACCAGCCTTAGATGATGCAAAAATTTAAGATCAAAATAGAAAGGCACATCAGTCTATATCTAACTTCCCATTATCCAGTTGTACCTTGCTAGTATTGTTTATAAGCTTTGTAGGCAAATAACTTCAGTTCGGTATTTCAGAGACTACCCGTATCTGAAGCCAGTGTCCTTAAACTAATGCTCTCGAGTAGTACCCAGAGTGCCAGCATGTGCCAGCAGCCTGCAGAAAGCCCCCGTTTTCCCCAGGGGAGACCTCTATAAAGTTACAAAAAGCATCTAAGCAGTAAGAGTAAAGCAACTTTTCTCTCAAAAACTAAGGGCTTTTGTATGAAGAAGCAGTGCTTAGTTCATGTATTAGAACTGAACTTGCTATCCAGCATATCATGAAAAACATAATAACACAGACTGTCAGGAACCCAGTCAAGACTTCAGATAGCATTGAAGAGAAAAGCACTCTCTGTCTAGGTCAAAAGTATGAAATATAACAAAGATAAAGTATGGAAAATACTGGAATCTGAAGACAAAATGATTTTTATGCTGGGGCGGGCAATGTAGGCTCATCGAAATTAGAGTATTAAGCGTTCAGAATGTTGAGGGGGAAAGAGATACCACCTTACTAAGATTCAGATATATTCTCACCAACAAAACCCAGCATCTCATTCATTTCCATCTAAGTAAAACTTTGCAGATGACTGCTTGTTCTTATTCAATAAAACCCTCTAAATCTGATTTTGCTTACCTAGTAAATCACAACGGAAATACTATATTCTCAAATGAGATATAGCTATGCATTTTAGCAAGAAGCAACATGACAGTTTTGATGAGGTAATAAAAATCATGTAGACTCTCACTGGTATCCATCTTTGGAATACATCTCCCTCAGATTATACCAAACTTCTGCCAAATGAATTAAAATGCTTGATGTTAAAATGATGGATTTTCTTCTTTAAATAGAAAATTGGGGGGAATAAATCAACACATATGGCTGAAACTTCAAAGAACCATGATACAAAACATACTTGTTCTCAATAGAAAAGATGGAGTCTTCTTGTAGAAAAATCAGAATGAAGTTGCTCAGGATGTTATATGTATGATGAGCATGTTATAGCTCACAGATCGCAATTGCAAGCAAAACAGAGTAGCAAAACCAGAGCAAAATACAACTTCTAATGCACAAGAGCCTCAAAAGTAGAAGAAAAAGAGCAGACTGAAAAGTTTGTCCTGCAAACCTAGACACCTATTTTTGGCGCAGCACAGGATCATCAAGAATGCAGATGCAACAGTTTGGTCTGGTTGCCTGTTATTACCATCCAACTACATGTGGAAAGAGAGGAAATTTTGCAGACTGCAAAAGGCAGGTTCTCTAGTGAACAGCAGCAAGCCGACTGCATCACAAAGCTTCCAGACCATATTGCATCAAAAAGCAGCCCCAGCAGCGTACCTGGTTCCACACAATTGCAACACTCACAAAGCAGCCCTGTAAACAACACAAAGAGGGAATTGGTACCATCATCTCTACTACCACCAGTTTCCAAGAAAGATTTTACTTTTGATCTCTGGGCACATTTATATTTTAAGAGACATATGCATTGCCCAACCTTAATTTTGTTCAACCCCCATCCCTTTATGCCTCAGGGAAACTGGCACAATATTATTTAGGAATAATAATTGCAGAGCAGGTCCTCATTATTCCCAGCAGCCCTAGGGCTAAGTAACCATAAGGCAAACAAACCCTAGGCAATCTGGATATCAAATCACTAATTTGTGTATAATGAGCTCATACAGGCAAGATTTTTCTAACAACTTGTAATCTGGTCAACTATTCTTTGTACTGCTATCCTGTCTAGAGACTAAAATCAGTTTCAGCTACATATTATGCAAATGCAGAAATATTCCTAAACAACCTAGAGTTTAAATAAAATCAATGAACAAGGATGTGGCACACGAAAAAATGCAAAAGACTTGAATACTCAAAATATAAGTACTTCTTTGCAGAGTCAGAAATAAATTATTGGCCTAAAGGTTCAGGCAGCTGCTCACACAGTCAAAACAGTACATCTTCTCAAACCCTAAGCTCCAGTAGAAGGCATAAAAAGACAAAAGAAACTGTTTATTTATTTTGGAAGAAGTCTTTCAGAAATTCAAGTCAAGGCAGATATCAGGGAAAGTGTCTGCCTTCCTTTATAGCAAGTATTGTGCATAATTGTATAACAGATCAAAAACAAATCTGGTAATAAAATCTCATTCCTTTCAAGTCCCTCTCCTATATGTTAATCCTGGTGCATTCCTTCTACATAATTTCATATGTGCAATTGTGCAGAACGATAGCTTTTGGCAAAGTCACTCGCACTGTAAAATGGAAAAAGCAATGAAGGGAAAACTTTAAAAGAAAAAGCAAACTGAATTCAAGTATCATATAACTTTAAACTACCTCCTTTTCTATACTTCACTACCACATGAAAACAGGAAACATTGCTCTACCATTTCTCATTCCTTTTCCTCAGCAATATTAAACATTTTATGAGCATAGATGGTCCAAAAGGAACACTGTCAGGCCATAAACTGCAGAAACATATATTCTCCAGACACATATAAAACAGAACACAAATGGCAGCAGTACTGAAGACAGTTATAATTATGTTTTGAACAGTCATTTTAAACAAAAACAAAGTTATGCTTTCTGAGGATAATTTTTAACAACCACACAAGAAGACAAAACCATCTAACTTTGCCAGTCTAGCAGCACTTAACAGTTGAATTAACTCCTTTTTATCAAAAGTACTTTTGCTCAGTACTGTGGAGTGGAGGGATACTTGAAGCATAAACAATCTGCCAACAAAACCTGGGTTTATGAAGTTTTAGTAAGGGCAAAGAAAGTTCTGTAAGTCCCCTTTAACCATTTTGGTTTCCCAAGTAAACAGCACCACAAATTTAAAGTCATTCCAAATCACGCTTTACAAACAGCAGTGTTCACATATATGTGAAATTCTGACACTTATTTTTTAAGCCAGTATTTGCAAGAAAATACAGGGTAATGCTATAATATTTAACAAAACAACTCAAAGCTGTAGATTCAGTTCTGGGCATGAAAGTACTGTTAAGTATAACACGGCAAGGACATCTTAACATTATAGCATGGTTTGGGTTGGAATGGACCTTAAAGATCACCTAGTTCCAACTGCCCTACCATGGGCAGGGACACTTTTCACTAAACCAGGTTGCCCATGCAATCTGGCCTTGAGCACTTTCAGGGTATCCACGGCTTCTCTGGGCAACCTGCTCCAATGCCTCACCACACTCATTTCACAAACTACTTGTTACTTAAACGGATGACACACACTGAACAAGGTGGGGTTTTATACCAAAACCCAGCACATTTGAAAGAAAAAATTGATACAGCAAGCAGAATCCATTTTCTGATGTTGTTCAGTTCAATATTTAATGAAGACATGAACACCAACATGATTTTTTCTGCAGGGGACATGAAACATCTTGAAGAGCACAAGAATTGTCTTTTATTTAGAAGAAAGTTAGTTTTGGAAGGAATCTTCCTGACTTTGGAAACAAATTAACTGCTGTTTTCCATGGCTTAAAACAAAGTTAGGGCTACTCAAAGATTCTTTGTTTCATACAGAGAATAAAGTCAGCAAATTCTGCAATATCTACATTATTCTAAATATTTATGCTTCTGTGGATAATGTTCACAGTATAATTAGCATAAGACTTCTATCTTTTCATCTTATTGAGCTGAGCAAAGAAAACTCAGTTTCTCCAAGAAGCTGCTGAATTATCTTAATAAAATTCTGCGGGTTCAAAAGTGCTACTCTGTGTCTTCGAATCAGTCGCACACTGTTTTAACTTTCATGCTGCTCCCTAGAGAAACATACAAACTTCATGGAAAAAAAAGCAATAAAGCTGCTCATATGGAAGGGAGAAGGAAAGGAACAAAGTAAGTAGCAGTCCCAGACTAAAAGAATTACATTACTGCGTAAACCTCAAGCTTTCACAGCAAGCAGCCAGCCAGGAGTTCAGTGTGATTATGCAGAAATAAAAAGATGCATCTATTAGCAGCTGGGAAAGGTATTCAAGTTCACATATGTACAAACCCAAAATACACTTGCAACTTGAGTGACAAGACACGATACATAAATATCAGCAGCTAAACAGAGAAGGACCCATACTTTCCACTGAATTCTCACCACTAGAAATGGTTTGAACCACATCTGGCCTAAATATGGCCAGCAAAATTCTGGTAACTCAGTTCTAAAGTGTTTTCTTCTGATAAGGTTAGCTCCTCATTAAAGAAACATATGTTTCAATGTGGCATAACACAGAAGAGACTTTTCAGAAAACTTCAAAATGGAAAATTTTGTTTGTGATAAGTTCTCTAAGCTTTGCAAGTAAGTTTTTCTTATTCTAGATTTAAACAACTCGCAAAGATAATTCAATTGCCATTTCTATAACACTAGCATTAAATTTACTTTTTAATAGTAAAGTATAAAAACAAAGTTTGCATTTCAGCAGCTTACAGTCCAGATACAGACACATTTGTCGGACAATCTAATGCATCCCCATTGTTTTGGAAAAGTCAACATACAGTGTTGTTACATACTGTAACAACAAACCAACTACCCATGTCTTCCAAACTCTACCTATTTATTACAAATTCAAAAGGAACTGATATCTAACCTTTTCTTCAGGAATCTTTCATTCTGGAATGTGTTTAGCTCTCCATAAACTAATATTTTCAAATATCAGAAGAGCAATAGCAAAGGTGCAAAGCAACCATCTATGTGGAAATAGAATAAAACAGAAACAAGAATGAGGCCAAATGGGAGAAAACTAAACTAATATTTCCTCTGTGCCAAAAGAAGCACTTCACTCTAGGGACACTTTACAGCAGGAAGCTGAGACAACACAATCAAACACACTTAATGAAAGACAGCAGAAAAGGCTCTACAGATGTCAAGTAATTTGTGCATATAAACAGATTTTGAGAAGAAAAAACTTACTCAATCTAAAACCAAATACATGTTTAGCCAAACATTTGGCTTTCTAAAGTAAATGAAAACATTGGGGGATAAAGTTTACAGAGCACAATGTGTAGGTGATTGTGAAGCACTGAAACTAAAAAAATATGAGATCTGAGTGTGAAAAGAAAACTGACTGTGACGGATTTAATTGCTGTCATATTGCAAATATCAAGTAATTTTTTAGTTTTCAAATGGAGCATGTGGCATCTAAAGGGGGGGAAAATATTACCCATGGAACATGTGGGCTCCTTAATTTTTTAGCATAGAAAATAAAAGCATTAGACAGTAAAAGAAAAGGATTTTTGTTTGATTAACAATCAAGTTGTCCTTCTCAGTTTCTAGCAGTTGCTTTTGATCTGACTGGCTAGTTCCAGACAAACCTAGATGCTTACTGGAAAGCAGTTCCAGCCAAACAAGTGCTTTCTCACTAGTAATGACCCTATCCTCACATCATCCTCCCAATAAACAGATCTGTTATTCCCATTTTACAAACTGAAAACAGAGGTGCAGAGAGGTTATTGAACAATAACCATCAGTTTTGATGCAATTAAGGTCAACTTTTATTCCAAATACTTCAGACTATATAGAGCTACTTGTGTTTGAAATGGCTCCCCTTGAGTGTGGTAAAACCTTTTGCAGATCAAATTCTATAACCTCACACCATAAACACATTATTATAAACAGACAGTTTATAACACCAACAGAAAGAACAGCATTGAAATCCTTTGAACTCCAGCATAACATGGTAGTACAGGGTTTCTCCAAATTTAACTCTACTTGAACCCATTTCTTTTTTAAGAAATGAGGGAGGGGAAATGGCCATGTAAAAATACTCAGTGATAAGCAGCTATTTATGAGTAGCAATTCATGCCAAGGAGTAATTAGTCCAGTAAGAACCACCCATTATTTGAAGTCTGAACTTGCTTAATTCACCTTCCAACCACAGAACTGTGGTACACCTGTGTCCGACAAAGCGAAGCTTTTAGCAAATACCACTTTGCCAAGTAGGTGTATATTCAGTAATGAAGAAGCCCTTAACACGTCCCTAGCTAAGTCAAACAAAATAAGCGCCTTATGTTTTCATTACTAAGACTGCTCTCCTATAGCAATTTTCAAGACTGTTCTCTGGAAGCTGATTTTTCACCATCCTCCCTGGATTGTCAGGATCAGATGTACTGCTCCAGCAGCAGGTATAGCTGATGCCTCCAAATTTCCAATTCCCTCACTCAACTACTCAAAATTTTACACCAGATCTTTAGCTACAGCCAAAAGGATTGACTTCAGAGTAAAATCCTATCAGCCATCAACTCCAAATCTTTTTCAGCCTCAGACTGAGTCCCCCGACTTGCTGCCCAACTTGGTTCTGCCATGAAGTGTTACACGTTATTCATGTGTCCCATTTATTAATAATCTAAATTACTTCATGACTTTACTAATGATTTTAGTCTCAAATTTAAATTTATGATTTTCTAGGTAGGTAAAAACATCTAAAATAATTCCAACACAATTATTTACAATGAGAACCTCTGAGACTCTGTAATGGAGGTTAATGCACTGTATGTCCCCAGCAGACTGATTTGTAGCAGGTGCCAACACTTGCACATGCATAACACACTCTGACATTGGATTTTGCATGTTAGTCATACACAGCCTTGCCTAGGGATCCAAGTTCGCAAGAAACCAATCTCTAGCCAAAGCTCTTATACTTTATTTTGTAATATAAAATTTAGCAAATCTTTAACATACTCCAGAACCAGTCAGCAAGTAATGTAAAGATGATGATAAATATAGACTTGGATTTTCACTGAATAAATTGATAAATCTAATGAACCAGTGCTTTAAAAATATGCAAGTATTCCATCTGTGTATTTACATGTATTTTCACAGATCTTTGAAGATTTTATTTAAAAGGCAAGACCCTTCAGGGACCAGTTCAAAAAGATGAAGGCAGTGACCACAGCGCAAGCTTCTGCTCAAAATCTCACAACTCCTTACTAAAGTGTTCACAGTGAGAAACAATAACAGACTGGAACATCAGGTACTGCAGACGTCTTAAAGCAAAAATGTCAGCTTTCACCTAATGGAAACCTTTAGACATGTGAGCTTTATTTTCTTCATAGGGAAAATTCGGATCACAGGCAGGCTACTCCATATTGACTTTGTGCATATCAACACTCACTCTGACTAAGCAGGACAACAGCCTGAATTGGCAGACGTTCAAATCCAGCTCACCTTCACCATTTCAGTAAAGGCGGAGGGAGACACAGAGGCTTTCTAAAGGAGAAGGAAATAGAGAAAAAGATTATCTTCCCCTAAAATTTCTCCCCTATATTAAGGGCTGCTTAATATTTTCTCAAAACATCAGAGTGTATGTACTTACAGAAATTCCTTCCTGGCTTTTTAAAGCACCATAAACATTGCTAGTTGCACTGCCTAGGATGCTATGTTCTGTACCTGAACTTTAAAGGCACTTACACAGGGTTTCATCTTCTCCATCAAAAGTCTTTAGAAGTCATGTGGCAAAAGGAAATCCATTCCTCAAAGTATATCAGCCAGTTCCACACCTCCTTTTTCTGGTGTGAAAGTTTCTGTGACCTCAGGAGCGTCACAGTGAAAAGGCCTCACCAGTCTTACTCACATTGTTACCACAGTTTCTCTCTTACACTGCAGTGATGAGCAGGTTACACATACCAGGAAATACTTTCAAGAGTTGAGTCTCAGTGACATCGTTTGATACAATCCTTCATGAATGAACATACACGAAAACATTTATACAGTTTACACCTTCTAAAGCACTTTTCAATCAGGCCTCCCCAGTGCCTGTCCTGGATGTTCATGTCTTCCTTTTTATTTTGGACAAGTACACAGACAAGGATTGCTGAGCTATTACCTTTCCTTTTGCATAAATTAGCATACATCATCAGTCACAAAAGGAATTAGGCCTTTTGAGATTCTAATAACTTAAACGAAAAGGACAGAGGTAGAAAAAGATCTTGAACTAGCCAGAGTACAGACTAATTAGAGTGACATTGCAACAGAAGGGAACCATCAGGGTAAACAATATTTAATGGCAACAAAATAAAAGATTCAAGGAAAAAACCAAACAAACAACAAAGCACTGAAATACAGCTGGAGAATCTTGTAATCCCTTATTTGAAGTCCTAAATCACAAAAGAACCAACAAAAACCAAACCAAACAAACAAACAACAAAACAAACATAACCACACACAAAAAATCCCACCAAACAGAACAGTTACTGTTCCTTCATTTTCCAGCTGGTACTTACCTAAGATTTCTGCTAGAATCATTTTCTGGTCTTCGCCTTCCTGTCATTTTCATTCTCTGATTTTATTACTTCATACTCTAAGGCAAAAATTTAAGAAAAGAGGAAGAACTTACTGGTATTGAGAACTCCTCTGCCAAATACTTCAACATTGATGCTCCTCTAGTCAAAAAGTTACTTCTCTCTGCCAGATTGCCTTGAAGTTTTGTGTCAAACTCCTTTCTAACGACTGAAGCAACAGAGTCAATTATTATGAGTTTAACTTTCTTTGAAATAATTTCTTCTTCCAAAGACATAATCCTAAACAAAGAGAAGAACAACATCATTGATAGCGTTATTTGCACAATAGAACCATTTTATAACCCTGAAATTTTTTAAATAAAAGGTTTCCTTTAGTAAGCTGAAAGTCAGCCCCTTTTTCTCCCTCCTCACACACCACCCTCCATTACCCTCTGCATGTATTGATGACATTTGGAAAGGAATCTGAGGCTCAGCGGGCCATGTAACCCAAGGCAGGATTTCTCCAAAAGAGAGGTTTGGAAGAATCTCTAGTTAGCAACACTATGCCGTACAACCCCTGAATGGCAGATGGCAAGTAAAGTGGACATTGAAGCTGTGCCTTTTAGCTCACAGTAGACACATTCCATTGTCAGCTCCAGAATCCTTGGTGTCTATGGATACAGAAGGTCAAATCCATTTTTGTATACCTCCAAACCTAATCTGTTAATAAGGATGGAAGCCACCCAGAGGGACCTCAACAAACTTAAGAAGTGGCCTCACAAGAACCTAATGAAGTTCAACAAGTCCAAATGCAAGGAGCTGCACCTGGGTCAGGGTGCACTTCTATCAGGGTGGTCCCAGAGAGACGTACAGATATGTACAGCCTGGGAGAAAGAATCACTGAGAGCAGCTCTGCGGAGGACTTGGAGGTCTGTGGATGAAAAGCTGGACATGAGCTGGCAGTGTGTGCCTGCTGCACAGAAAGTCAACCATATCCTGAGTTGCAGCAAGAGGTGCAGTCAGCAGGGCAAAGGAGGTGATTCTCCCACTCCACTCTGCTCTCATGAGACCTGACTATTGCATTCAGCTCTGGTGTCCTCACCACAAGGAAGACCTGAGGACCTATGATGACTATAGGGCTAGAGTACCTCTCCTATGAAGACAGGCTGAGAGAACTGGGGCTTCTTCAGCCTGGAGAAGAAAAGGCTCCAAGGAGAACTCACTGCAACTTTCCAGTACTTAAGAGGAGATTATAAATTAGAGGCAGAGTGATTTTTTTTTTTAACACAGCCAGACAGTGATAAGACAAGAGGAAATGGTTTTAAACTAAAAGAAGAGATTTAGATTAGCTATTAGGAAGAAATTCTTTACTCAGAAGGCAGTGAGACACTGGCACAGATTGCCCAGAAAAGTTGTGGATGGCCTACACCTGGAAGTGTTCAAGGCCAGGCTGGACAGGGCCCTGAGCAACCTGATCTAGTGGGTGGCATCCCTGTCCATGGTAGGGGGGGTGGAACTAGGTGATCCTTAATGTACCTTCCAACTCAAGACATTTCATGTTTCTTTAATATGCTATTAGCTGTTCTCTGATAAAGCTGCACTAGAAGATCAAACTACCCTTAGAATAATTCTCCCACTAATATAAAACACACAACATGATGCTAAAATTTAACTTAATAATTTTCATCGCAAAATATGTTCATAAATTAACATAACGTAACAACATGACAATACAACACTGCCAACAACAGGATTCAGGCTGAGGACTGTTAAACAATTCCTCCTTCCCACTGCTGGAAGGGTCCCTGTCTTCCTGGAAGAAACCTGCTCTGGGGAACAAGTTCCTATTTTATGGAAAATATAATTCTTACACTACAGTCTCTCCACAGTCCAAGAGAACACCTGTCTCATAAACACTATCCTTTAAAGGCTTATAAGGATAAGATGAAACAGAAATTGTCTATCAAAAATTAAAAAACATCAACTGGATTAGTCAAATGCCATGAAATGAAAAAAAGCAATGTCATTCTTTTTGCTATAATACTCCTTCTGCAGTGCTACTTTGTTGGAGACCATGCTGTTAATCACGTGAAAAGATCTCAAATTAATTACTCTTCATAAAACTTTGATATAAAACAAATATTGTTATAGACAATCCAATCAAAGTGGGGGGAGAAGGGGTTTAAACTCTGGAAAAGAATACCTCTTCAGTACACTGCAACAGGTCAGTTCTCGATAGAGGTGAATGTTACGGGTCATGCAGAACAGTTTTTCATCCGAGTCAAAATAAGTAGGGAATTTGTTTCCTGCTATCTCAATCAACCTGTAAAAAAACCCAAACAAAACCAGAAGGCATAGCACAACCAAAAGAAAAATGTAGATTAATAATGCATCAAGTATTCACAAAGCAAACACAGTAAATCTCTGAACCATAAGCAGATACCAAGTAATACCAGAAAACTTTTAACCAGGAAAAGCATACTTTATCAGTCAGACAAATAGTCAAAGTCAGAACAGTTAGGTTTTCTTCTCAGTGATGCTGAGTCAGTGTACACAAAGGAAAGACAATGTGTCTGTACACAAAGAAAGGAAACTGCAAAGTTTAGTTACTGAGTGCAAAGTTCCTCAAGTTTTATACAAGGGGTTCCACTCAATGACCAAACATTCTCCTATTCTAATTATTGTATCTAAATGTTTTTTTAATTAAAAAAAAGTACTCTGCAAATCAAACCATCTTCCCTTTCACCTTTATCTTGCAGTAAAATCATAAATTGTCACCACAGAAATTTAACAGAAGATCCATTAGAAGATCTAGCCAACACAGAACCAGGACTGCAAAGAACAGAACCCAGTTGGACTGCAAGTACTTATGCAAGCAGTACATGTATGGAAAGTATGCCTGACAAAGTGAAAATCTTCTCAGAGCTAATCTCTCCTTAAAAACATGCACAAGGTCATTTGGATGGCAAACTGTTGCACTGAAACAGTTTCTGTTCTACCAGTTAACTCTTCTTAAAAAGGGTTTATAAAATCTTATGAAAATCTACTTTTTAGAACTTGGCAAAAAACACAAAAACCAAACAACATTGTGTCACAAAGTGACTGAGGCTCCAGCTGCCGGGCAACTACAACTGCACATCCATCTGTTCAGATACCGCAGGTACAAATGGCATGACTTCATACAACAAAATAACTAGAGCATTTAAGTGGCTGCTTTACTGATGGAACTGAATGTAGGATTCTGTGATTAAATGTTCTCCATTACCTTATTAGCAAATTCATAAGCCTTCAAGACCTTGAATTACAATTGCTAAGCACACCACTGTTTATTATCAGAGTAGACAAAGGAGGCATATCAGATTACTGGTGATAAAACCAAAAGAAGTCAGAGGAAGTTCGATATTTATTATTTGCTGTCAAAATACTTTAAAATTCAAGAAGACTTTAAGACTTGAAAAAATATCTCACACAGATGTAAAACTAAACAATTTTCAGTTAAATGATGTTTCATACATAGAATCACTGAGGAAACTAAATGGTATACATTTTAGAAATACTGACTGCACATAAACCCCTCCAAAGTCACTGTAAAAATGTTCCACTCCTGTGATCACAAGGCAATTTTATCTAGGTCCTTATAGAGGTGATCCAAGAATTTAACTTTGAAACTCAACCTGGACACTGAAATTTTTTTTATTTTTTAATAAAGTTTTATTTTTTAGTAAAAGAAAATGCTTAATTGTTGGTATTTGAAGCAAGCATATCCCACTATCTACAACTTGAGAAGAGTGGCATCTAGTGGATTACACTTGTGAGCACAACTTACTGTTTTTATCTCAGTGCTTTTGATTTAGGGTCCATTCATTAAAACACATAACATTAAGGTTATTTTAGGGGAAAAAATTAAAATCAGTTTTATTTGGTTTAAACATAGAAATATTAAGCTTGAGTGTTAATATACGTACCCTAAGCAATTTCATTTTGATAGACTGAATCTCATTCATTAAATAAGTTATTTATTACATCCAAACTTGTCCTGCAGAACTTCCAGAGACAGAATTTTGTCGGCCCAGCTGCACAATTAATCATGCAGACTATTTGGGCAACACTGAGCTGCCATTCAATAGTCTGCATGAAATGAGATTTCACTGCACTTTCTAATGAACATGCACATCACAGAGAACATCAATATACAGAATGTCATAAAATGATACACGAAAATCTTGCAGAGATTGCAGCACTACTCAGAGAGCTCCATGCAGGTTCAGAGTTCTTTAATACCTAAATCCTGTTTGCCATGATGAGACCAAAAACTCCACAGAACGTGTTTTCTGCAATCAGGGCAGAGGCCCACGGGGTAGATATTCTATTCGAAGCTTTGGTTCACAGAAATTTGTACCTAGTCTTTTTCACAAGCAATAAGTATGACTAGCAAAAAAAGCCAACCTAACAAATTTTTTTCAGACTTTCTGAGTACCTCTGGTATGTTTTCAGGTAATAGCTGGCTACTACAAAACGGATGACAACAATTTTGATTTCCAGACTTAATACAGCCCTTTCAACTACCTGTCCTACTGGCCATGTTCTGACAAAGCAAAATGACAGACACCATCTGCACTTTCATCTGCTTTCTTGCATAAAAATAGTGCCAGCTAAACGTCTTCATCAAGCCCTTTAAATTAAGATGCTGTTAAATGAATATTTTCTTCTTATATGACGTGTTTAGAACAACAACAATACCAAAATATCTTCTATTTGCCATCTATTAATAATACAGGATTACAGGATCATAAGAAAATTCAGGAATTCAGGTTAGGAAGAGAACTCCAGAGACTTCCAGGGCTACCTCCTGTACAAAATTGTGCCAGCAGTCAGAACAAGTTACTTGAGTCTTTACCTATTTTGAAAGCCTCCAAGAATGGAGACAGCACCACCTCTCTGGATAACCTTTCTTTTATCATAAAGACAGTCAGGAATTGGAAAGCTCCTGCATATATCAGCACGGAAATGGATTTCAATACATGCCTGTCGATCCCCTGCCACACACCACTGTGCCACCTCCTCCGTGGCCTCCTCACTGGCAAGGCAAGGCTTCTGTGAGATCCCCCAAAGCCACCTCTCCTCTGGACTGAGCAAGTCCTCAGTCTCTCCGCAAATGGCAAGCTCCCAACCATCTTGGTTGTACCTTGCTGAACTTTCTGCAGTTTGTCATGCCTTCCTCATACTGAGACCCCAAAACCAGACACAGGATCTAGCTGCAGTCTAACACATGCAGGGTAAATGGGGATGTGCACCTCCCTCATTCTGCTGGTTCAGCTCCTTAGACATTACAACACAGGACATATAAAATATGTCCAGTCTGCTGAAACTGTGTTTATGTCCAATTGAGTAATACTATATAATATTTAATACATAAATATACTCATCTTAAGTAAAAGTATTTTTATCACATTTCCTTTCTATATATTATTCTATTTTCAGCAGTTTCATTTTCATGTTCACCTGATTTCCTTTTCTTTAGCACTAACTTCTAAGCAAGAAGTCTTAACTTACTCACTACGTCCTACCCTTTTTTACTATTTACATTTCAGGCATCTGAAATAAAGCATAAGTGCTATGTAAAGAGGAAGGACTGTATTTTGCAGAGCCATTGTCTGAAGCTTATTTTACTTTGATATACTACACTTCAAACTTTTGCGAAGTTAACTTGACAAAAAACAGGGTTAGAAACCCAACCTTCTCATCCATAACTTCAAATGAATAAACAATGCAAATAAATTTGCTTCAGGCCATGGCCATAACTACTAAATCATACGAAATATATAAATTGTTTCAAAGAACGTTTTTCTCTCCATTTTTCTACACAAATGGGGATGTGACTACTGTACATTTCTTGTCCTTCCACAGACCCTTAAGAACTTTTGAACTTGCTCATTCCAACCAACAGGAACAATGGAATAGAAATTTCAAAAATACTAAATCCTCATTATTTAGAAAAGTTTGCAGCCAAGAAAAGTAAATTAGAGCTACCTTTAATGAAACACTGCAGTATTATTTCAACAGTTAATCACTCAGTCAGCATGGGAAGAGTGGCAACCAACACTTGCATACATCTCTTCTCTCCAGCCACTACACCATAGAGCCTCTCCTGCCCATTCAGCAGTCAAAGCACACCATAAGCCCACAGCTGAGCAGCTTCAGTAGCAGGGGCCAAGCAGGAGATATCAGAAGAACCAGAGACGTTATAGAAGCAAGGTAACATGGTACTGTATGGCTGCCAAGGATATAGGAGAAATGCAAGGTTATTGCAGAAGGAAACCAGAAGTACAGGACACAGGGCCTCACTCAACAGAAATAGGAAAGAAGTCTGAAGGAAAACTGGCTATGTCAGTCCCACTGTTCACCAAAAACCTCCATTTCCTTTGCAGTCATAATGCTGAGCCCTTACATCCTCAAAACCTTCCTGTTAACTCCACAAACTAAACTGCAAAGGACTCATAAGACCATTTATAAATTAAAGAGCATGGCATCCACCTTGCCATACCAGAACTGGAATCTGCAACATCCTATGAATTAGAAAGGTGAGCAAACCATTCTATTAAATTAATTTCATCATCAGTGGAATAACTGCATATACCAGAGAAGTGCTTAATAACTACCACAAGTATCTAAAAATGCATAATTAATGCTCAGAAAATAATTGAAGGTTCCAAGATAAAAGGTGTTAAGAAGTTGTTTTAGAACTTTGCATCTTACCTTTCAGCACTGAATGCAGATTCTGTGTCAATGTATATAACAGACCCATCTAGTCCTCCCATGCTTACAGGAAGTGTAGCCAGAACACTGAGCATAATACAAAATTGAGTTTTGCCACAACCCGGTGGGCTAGTTATCTGGAAGAAAAAAGATTAGTAACATAACATCCATTTTACATAATTCTACTTTTATCTAAGACCCATCAGACCACTCTCAAATTTTGCTCCTTCTGTTACCAAAGGAGACAGCCATGATATGATAGAACACAGCCCACAGAGCAACTTCCAGTTATTCTTGAATTTGTGCCTTGCAGTCAGACTCATCCACTGAAGAATGCTTTTCAGACACAGCATTATGCTTGCACTTTATTTCTTTGACGTCATTATTATCTTTCAAATCCGAGGCCCTCTACTCTCCCCCTCACTCATAAGACCTTCCCTGGAGACACCTAGTCCTCTTCCGTCTCTGTCTCTGAGCTACCTTCTAAAATAGAGAAGAATTAGAAAATTCACAGTTGACATTCACAAGTCACCAACAGCCTTTAGAGCTGAAAATAAAGTTCAGAGGTAATGAGCTCACAAATGTAAACGACCACTTAGGAATCATCACTACTTTGGTTAAACCAGGTCTCCCTTGGAAATCACACGGATAACTGCTTCTATCCTGTAAACACTGAATGTTCTATATGAACCACATATATACACAAAACAGATTTTATCTGCCCCAGACACTACAGTCTGCTATGCAGTATGGGTTTTTTCATGGGTGTTCACTCCCTATTACCGTATTTCAACATCAACACCATTCAATGATCCAGAGTAGCTCACCAATTCTAAGTTTCCACCTGTGCTCACTGAAAGCCCCCTATGGTTAAAGGAGATTCAAAGACAGCACACTCAACTTGTATGAAAAGGTTCCAGTATGATTTTGACTGAAAAGAAAAACCACACAGATGCAAAGAACACATTGTTTGATGAGATCACCAGTTTCTGAGAGCAGTACTTTGCCACTAGAGATGGCAGCCTGCTGGTTTTTATCCACTGCGGATTTTGCAAAGACTGTAAATGAATGCTGGGCTCTGTGTTCAGATAATCCTAAGTTCATTACTACTACAGTGAGTCTTCAAATACAATGTCACATTGTCACTCCTTCTGAGAAGGGAGATGATGAAATCTTAAACACTAAGAGGGCTGAGCAGCTAATACAAAGTCTGAGTGATTTTAGGCACTAGAATCAGCGATGGGTTCATTCTGATTCTAGGAGGTAAAAGTAAGCACCCTCAGGGAAATTCAACTTCAAAATGAAGCATACCTCCTCAAAACACCTAGTAGGGTCAAAAAGAAACCTTAAAACAGACAGACACTCAAAATCAAACTGATTTGTGAGACTACACACACAATAGTTTGGTTTTAAGCACAAACACACTTTGACCACAAAGTATTACAGTATTGCTATGGTTTTGTTTTAAGCAGTAGCAGCAGGAGCTGAAGCACAGAGAATTTACAGGGAAACACTGAAGGACCACAGTAGCTACAGTTAACAGTTGGTTAAAATCCCTTTAATCACCTTTCTCCTTAAACAGGGCCTGAAAGCCAAGCCATATCAGTCCATCTACTTGAAGCTTTGATGCAAGAGAAGCATTAAATGATTTCTGTTTAGAAGCACACACTGCATTAAGTGAATTAGAGACCAGCAACCAGTCATATTTATGCAATTTTCTGTCCTTCAGTCAGTGTACTTAAATTACAAAATATCAACAATAGCTACAACATTTTAACATGAACCCGAAGCATATATAAAAAATGCAGAGGCAATACACATTCCTTACACTGTGATAGCCAAGGAATCGTGCCAGCTGTTTCTAGTTAAAAAGAAGACTTGAAATGAATAAGGGGAGGGCATGAATTCATTTGTTAAATTAAAATGGTTAGATAATTGTGAGGACACCCTGTAAAACCTTTATAGTTTCAGCCTTGCCTGGGGGGTGCACTGAAATCAACATTCATGTCAGTGGCTGATGCAGGAACTAATTCAGCAGAGTTGCTATAAAAATGTTTAAGGATATGAGCATCATATCAGAGAAAGAGAGGGAACCTTGCAGTACAACCTATTACAAGGAAGCAAGCCAATGGAGCATGGGAGCATTTCTATTCCCAAAGACAATACTTCATCTTTTACCATCATTCTTTTAAAGGGCATTAAAACAGACTTTTAAATAATTCACAGTGAACTGTTTTTAAAACTGCCACACTTTATTGTAGTTACCATAGGTTAAGCAAGTGGCTTGGAACAGTATCTTAGCTAAAATTCCTCTAATACAATTTAAATTGAATGTCTGCAAATAGTTTTGTTTGTTTTACTCTAAACTTGCTCTGGAAAAGAAAATCGCCCATATAGAAATGTGAAGACTACAACAGTTTTTGATTTATCTCTGCCTAATGAAATACACTTTTATTTTTCAATAAGGTAAATATTATTTTCTCTGGCACACCTGGAGGGTTTGGATGAAGTCACAAGGAGCTAATTCTTCTTCAGCTACCAGGAGATTAAATTCTTCAATATTCACAAAGTAATTACTTTAATTTTTCCTCATATGAATTGGCCTAAAACTCCGACATTTGACCACAGAATTTCAGCTATGATTTAATTTCCTACTTAAAACCTAACAGTGGTTTGGAAAAAAATGGTTCTAGACAGTGTGACACAAATCAAATCCCTCTGGCACTCAAAAAGCAAGCAACTTTGGCTATATAAGATACCACTGCAAGTCTTAATCCTGTGGCTCATGTACTCAAATTCCAAGTTTCCAGCCACCCACCATTACTGCTGAGTAAAACAACAGGAAGACAATGATTTAGCCACACCAGTCAGGAAGTAAATGCTGTACCAGAGTACTTTTGAAGAGAATTTCTCTCAGACTTAAAGTCCCTGTCAAAAACTAAAATACCAAAAGACAGTGTTTGTCAGCTATGCTCCAGTGAATTGCAAAAAAGTAAATTAAAACTACTAAATTCCAAAATCACTTGAATAAAAAAAAAGACCTGAAAATGTTCACAAGCTGCAGTACAACGCAAAAGCAGCAGCTGCACAGCATCAAAGCAGCAGCAGATGCTTGACAGTTTTCTACTAAAATTTCGTCTAACAATCATGATGAGCACTTACAGTGCTGCTAGGCTTTTAAACTTCATGTCATGACTCTTATGAAATGCTTTTAAAAATTTCCAGAACCAGGCTTTAAATAAGAAAACCAGTTTCTGCATAGTCAACTATACTTGCTGAGAAACCCCTAATAAGTGCCCTAATCGCTTTCTATATTTAATACCTAGAAGGCAAATAAAAAGCAATACATGCTTTTTTAGACACCTCTAATCTCTTGATTATTCATCTAATTCCTGGAGTCAACCTAGTTCTCTCTGTATTTCTGACTAACAAGTCATTATGTACCAGTATTGTTAACCAAGCCCAAGGCACAGGTGAAAGAATGCAGTACTGGCAATTTTTGTACAGACATCCACATTGCTGTCTCTCAGTGAGATCCCCCACTGAGCAGAACTGCATCAGGAAGGTCTTCTCATTTTTAATTAAAATGGGTTAAACATTCAAAAGCTTCTTTTTGGAAAAAAACAAAGAGTGCAATACCTTTATTGGTGCAGTGCTTTCCATTTACAATCAGATGAAGGTCTAGCCTACCTTTGAACATAGTAATTCCACCAACTAACTTTAAATACAATGATACATAAGGAGTATGACCATTTTTAAAAGAGGTTAGAAAGTTTCCCAGATTTTCTCATATCTTGAGATAAATATTTTCAGGAAACACTAAGGGGAAAATATTGAGTATTGCAATAATCAACGAGGCCACAAAGTAATAGAAAATGCACAGTTCTGAAAAAGAAAGCATTTGCATTAACTTTCCATAGAGTAAAAAAAAGAAAAACAAAAAAAAACAAAAAAACCCCAAACCCCACATCAACACAAAACCTAGAAGTCAAAGGTTAGCTAACCCCCCTAAAATTCCCAGCATGTCAACCACTGAATTCTGTTAGTGCTCTGGAGCCATTATACCTGGTCTTCAGGCAAGCAGTGTCAGATAGACTGCACTGACTACTGAAGATAGCTCCATTTAAGATTAAGAACAAAGTCAAATATTCATGGCACTGTTATCAGCAGCCTTGTAATTTAACTGTATGGTTTAGTGGACCCAAAATCACATCAACTTGGGTTTTTAAGCAGAAAAAAAAGTTCCATACTCAACATTTGAAATATTTGGGCACCGCCTGTAAGACAGGCACAGGCTCAGGGACAAGTCATCCTATCACAGGAAAGACATCTCTATTCTAACTTCTCTTACTTGCATAGCAGTGGCTCTGCATTTCAACTAAAGAAGCACAATTCAGACATTTAAGCAACATAAGCATGTGAAAAGCTATTCTCTGCCTCCAGCACGGAAAAATTAGTGAACCACACGGAAGTCCTGGAAAAATCAAATCCTAGTTCAAAGTGAGCATCATTTCTTTTCAAACATGGGCTGTGCTATTTCATCAGTTGATCAGATGAACAATAACACATGAGAAAAAGACATCAAAGTACACCTAGTGTAATCACTATGCTGATAAAAATATTTCCAGGAGCCAGAATCTCATCTCCTCCTGAAAGCACTATTCTCAACAGCAGCATGGTTATAATCTCAGGACCATGCGTACCCCACTACTATATATAGAAACTGCTCTTTCTCTTCCAATTAAACAGAATTTAGCAAGCTGTTTGTCCCAGAATTTAAAGACTTGCAGTATTGGCCTTAAATTATTCTAATCCTAATTTCTTATAGTACATTGGCAACAAAGTTAGGCCTAGATATGAAGAAAATGTTTTCCTGCCAGATCAATATAAGTTCATGGATATGTTCTTAAACATTTTACAATGACCCAAATGATGTATATTCCTGTACATCATATACAAGAGACTCAGAATCTTTGAAAATTAATATCCCCTCATTACATAAGAATTTACTAGAGCAGAAACTGTTTAGTTTAAACTCAGTGTTGCTTAAATGCTAATATGTTTTAAGTCACTATCAGATTTCATAAGTAATTACTACCTGAGAACAAAATTAATCTAGCTAGATTATAGGGTGCAAAAAAAATGTATTTTCTTCATAGTAAGATTTTCATAACTTCCCACTTTGATTCCTCTACAATGAAAAGCACTTGGTAAGGAGTGGTAAAGTGTTCAAGGGAAAAATTGTTTTAACCTGTCTATATTCAGAAAATGACTCACACAATATATAGGTCTACTAGTTTCAAGTGCACAGCTGAATTCAGAACTTTAAGGTGGCAAGTATGGTCACACTGCATAAAAACAGTGTTCATTTAGCTTTGGATTTGTCTCCAGCAAGAACCTACAACAGATAGCTAGGGCAATAACATAGGAACTGGTCACACATATACTGATACTCCCTCCAAGATATGTTTCTCCAACTCCATTTGTAGGTCAGCCAATTCCTAAGCCAGAGACTGCATCTTTGTATTTTTAAATAATCAGTGACTTCTATGAGCACCTACACAAATCTTGCCTTTCCAGACTACAGAAACTATGCACGTTATTATCATTTTCTGTGAGGCCATAAAAAGATCCAGATACTAGAATAAGTGGCCCCTTGTTCTTAAAATAAAACTTAAAGGAAAAAAGTAGCATTATCCGAAGTCCAGAGAGTGACAGTTATAGACGGACCTGTTGTGTTGCAATCTATGTGCATATAATATAGGCCTTAATTACAGCCGTTTTGAAAAATAATGCATTATGTGCTTATTGCATAAATTATTTACATTTATATATAAAAGCTCTGTAAAGTCATTCTCATGCCTATACACTTCATACTTTTGTGCTAATTGCTTATTCTACCTTCATAAAAGCAATGACTTATTAAAGTCAGTCAGTTTTAAAAGGGCAGATTTCTGATTCAACACTTTGTCCTCTCACCACAAAACTGCAACTTTCCCACTGCAAAATCCAGCCAACAATTCTCCAAAACTTTCTGTGAAAATTTTCACTTTTTTTAAAGGGTGAAGTGAAGGATCACAGTACATTTTAACTTTTTTATCCTCTTACTCACCTACCATACTAGGAACATCACCAGAAAAAAAAGGGCAGCCTCTACCAATTACAAAAAGCATTTCTCATCCAAAAACAGTTGTGTATTTTGTGTTTAAAGCACATGACACGAGACAGTCCAATCTATCTGTGACTTTTGACTTCTAGGCGGAATGTTTAATATATATTATTTCAGTTGAACAAGTTACCTCTGTGAGGGATCCACAAGGCACTCCACCGTGCAGGACTCTATCCAAACTATGCAGTGTGGTGGATAAAAAGGCTGAAGAAGGATTGACAGACTTGCTGAGTTTCATTTCATAAGCCTACAAAAGGAGGGGGAAAAAAGGCAAAAGAAAACAAACAAAATAAAGAATGCTTTTTTATTAAGGGAAGTTGGAAATTTGTATTTGCTTTCATCAACCTGGTATGACTTCACACTTGCTAATGAGCAAAGTACTCCTATCTTCAGCTATAGTCTGCTTAGTTCACCACACTTACATCCCTTCTATAGCTCATAGAGTAAATTTAAAAGTTTTTTTTTTCCAGCCATTGGATCCTGCTCAGCTTTTTATTCTGCTAGATTCTAGGAGATCTCTATCATAATTAGCTTTTTCTACCCAGGTTATAATACAACCAGTCAACCCTAAGTTAACTTTCTCTCTGATGAGCTCAGTAGTCCTCACTCTGTACTTCATACTGCAAGGTAAGTTTTCCAGAAATCAGAGTTTTATTGTGTATTTTGGCATACAGTCAAATTTTGTTGCTAGTGCTTCCAGTGTTACATCTGGACCATATCTTCCTCTTACTTATACCTCCTGTCATCTAATTTATTTAGGTGGGGTTTTTTTACTCCAAAATAATGACAAAGCTTCTTGCTATATCATCATGATGTTACATCGCTCACTCGGACTTGAAGGCCATTTGAAATCCCGTGTTTGCAAAGATTCAGCCCACATCCCTTAAAAGCAGTTCACATCCTCTGCTTCTGGAAGTACAGCTCTGTATTGTATGCACTAGCACAGCTGGATGTCCATCAGCTGGCTCTGTATTAATGGATCTTGACAACTGCTGTCTGATAAACCTCAATATCTACCAGACCTCTCAGCAAAGAAATTTGAATGAATAGTGATGTGTGGATGCCAGGCAAAAGCAAATGCTAGAACTCTACTTAAAACTTCCATCTGTACCCAATTTTTTGATAATTAACAGTTAATGATGAAAAACTAGTATGTAGATAGCTTAAAATTCATTCAGTACAAGTCATATTAATTCTGCATATCATTAACTTTAATGTACTATGTTCATGAATTTAAAGTTTCACAGAATTGCTGCTATAATTACTGTGTCTTTGCAGACAATAAACTTTGACATGGCTTATTCTCTTCAGTAAAAAAAGGGTGCTGCATTGACCCAGGCCAAAACTGTCTGTATCCTCTCTATTCTAAAAGACACCATTTTGACATCTTCTCACAAGAAATCGAAGAAAAGAAAACCCAGCCATTGCATTGCAGATAACGTGTTTTCTTCTTGCACTCTCCCCATTTAGGCTACCTGTAGCCTAAGGCACACTACAGCTCATTGGAAAAAATCCTCCAGAAATTATTTTCAGGATCACTTCACTTCTTGGCACCACTTTTATATCTAAAACCAATTTATACTGAAATTCTTACGCTTTGTATTAAACGACATTTTTTAGTTAGTTAGTTAGTTGCAGGATCCAAACTAGAATCAATTTTTACATGCTGGATTGCAAGAGAGGATAATGTATTTCCCTGCTGCACTCAGAACAGATGTTGCAAGCCTGAACAATCTCTTGAGGCTATAATACCTAATAAATATAACTACATCAAACTAAAGTGCGTCAGAGATCTAAATTTAAAAATATTATTTTCATTGTGCAACATAACTGAGACACCCCCAGCCTTCCAGCTGAAAAGATGAGAGACATTGTTCAGCTTTTTCCCAGATATTGTATCAAAAACAGTATCAACACGAGCATACTCACTGTTTGCATTTTGGGAGCACAAGCTCTGCTGACTTTACAAAGAAGCTTTTGCACCTCATAGTAGCTCTGTCCTGTCACTTTCATTAGCTCCACGAGGGAAAGACATAAAAAGTCCTGAAAGATGATGGAATGGTTCAGACAGCTCAACATAGAAATCGAGGCTGGGGATTAAACTGATGCAATCTGTAAACAAGTAGCATACATTCCACAGGTTTACCAACACTGTCATGTTATATGTACACTACTATGCTGTACCTCTCCTACCTTTTCTCATACAGTATATTAAAAGAAATTGTATTCATATTTTAAATGACGTGGAGTAAAAGGACCAACCATTCAAAATCTGAGTGATGGAATTGCAACAAGATAACAACTTTTTGCCCACCTGAAAAACATTAAAAACACAGTAAGTTCCAAATCCCAGTGCTATGCAGAGATCCGGTATTTATGATGCATACTACTGAAAAGCATAGGGCCTCTTGGCTCATGGACAGCTTATTGACCACCAGGACCCTCAGGTCCTTCTCCACAGACCTGCTTACACAGCTTCCCTACCTCCACAGAGGTATTAAGTATATAAAAGTTTAAATGTTTTAGTTAGGCATCTATCATTTTAAAGCTCTGTTTTTACAAGGCAGCAGGCCAGATGGCATCTGAAATGGCCTCTACCTTCCAGAAAGCAAAGCTCCTAATTAAACTACAAAAAAGTGAACACAACATGCATTAAAACAATACAAACACACACAAAAAAGTTACCACTGAACCTAAAAACAACCTCAAAAAGAACACCCCCCATAAACAAAATAACCCTTTCACCTGACAGGTAGTGATCTGACAGCGATTCAGCCTTTCACACAGCTGCTGAGACAGCTGTGCTCTTCTTAGTTTCTTGGCAGCCATGCTCCTCAACCTACAGGGCCAACAAAAAACATTTGTTTGCGAGATGATTTGAATATGACTGTGCAATTGCACTCACTCCTTGCTAAGGAACAGGAAAGGATGTACAAGTGTGTGTGTGTATATATATGATATAATGTGATACAGACTTGCAATATAAGTCTGTGTCACATTAAATTATATTACCACTCTGAGAGCAGTTTTGTTAAATTACATCTCCCCTCATATTTGAGCATGTGTGAGATCATGCCAGTAAGAACAAAGAGTCATTAATGTTTATAGGGCAGATGTTTCTGGGATGTAGGAAAGCTGGAAATTACTTGTGAGCTAAACAAGAACTCCTCATGTTCTAATCTACAGAAAAGAAATAAATTATCTTTGGATGCCTGAACACTAACTGTAGAGCAATCACAGTCAGCATTTAACCCTAGAACATACACTGCTAGAACACACACTCAGTTGTGGTGTCCCAGGATTCATGACAGATGTTGAAAGAAAAGAAAGGAGATATACCAGGAAGCCTGAAAGGCTGGAAACATACTTTATTTAGCATGTGATCCAACTAATCAAACCCAGTTCAGTGTTTCACGTAGAGTTTACAAAGCAAACACACTTAATAAAGAATTCTTTAATTTAGTCAACAGCGCAAAAGAAACCAGAGACTGAAGCTGAGCATATGAAGATAACTGCAACATTAGCATTATTTATTCTAAAAGTGAACAAAGATACTATTGCACCAACACAGCAACAACTGTGGCATATTGTGGCTGAGACTTAAGCAAATTGCACTTCTGAGATTCCTGCTTAAAGACTACCTGATTATGTCAGAAAAGGCTTAAGACTATTTTATGGAGCAGGTAAGACACTAGGGCAGTGATGGAGCCTTCTGCCCTCAGCCAGGTACACTGTCCCTCTTTTCCCTCCTTCCATTCTACTGAACAAAACCACACGGGATGGTGCTCAAGCCCAGAAACCAGCCGTATATATGTGCTCGAGCATATTCCTGGTACTCATTTTTACAGACACTGAGGCAAAAAGAAGGTTTTTGTAATGCAGTAAGTGCAAAAATTGCAAATATTTGCAATGATGCAAAACTACTACAACTCTGCAGACGCACAGGCCTCCACGTCCTCTCAAGACGGAAACTTTAATGCCCCCTCTACAAAAAATGCTCTTTAAACAGGAGGAAACCCACACCCTTGGTGCTCCCCGCTCCGGCGACAGGCCTGCAGCCGGAGCCGCGGCCCGACCCTGTCCCGCCCCGGGCCGCGCCAGAGAACGCACTGGCCCCGCAAACCATCCTCATCACCCCGTGCGGGGTGTCCCTTCGGGCCGGGCCACACGGACACACACACACAGGCACACTCGGACACAGACCCGCCGCCCGCCCGGCGCGGCCCCCGCGCACCTCAGCACTGTTTCAAAGGCTGCCCGCGGCGGGCGCGAGGCGGCCGGGCCCGCGCTCCGATTGGCTGCGCTCCCGCCAATGGCCGCGCGCGCTGCGGGCGGGCGGGGTGCGGGGCATGCCGGGAGCGGTAGTTCCGCGGGGGGCGGGAGCGGCGCTGTGATGGCGGCGGTGGTGCTGGAGGCGTCCTGGAGCTGAGCGCCCTCGCCGGGGCGGCAGCCGAGCACGGCCATTCCGTGCGGTATACTAGAAATTCCTGCGGTCCCCCGCACAGAAAGCCTCTACAGACCCCAGCAGTGTCCAGCGCGGAGGGTGCCGCGTGTGTGTTCAGTGGCTAGTAAAGAGTATTGGATTGGTGGTTCTTGTCTTCAGACTGAGGGCTCACAGACATCCGGACCTCAGCCCGCTGTGGGAGAAAGGCCTTCGGCGCTGAAGAAACTGTTGGGCTCTAGTGTGAATCACAGCATCAGAATCAATTCCTCTGAGAATGAGCCCTTGAGATCATCGAGCCCAACCTATGACTGAACTACACCGTGTCAGCTAGCCCATGGCACTGAGTGCAAGGTCCAGTCTCTCCTTAAAACACCTCCCGGGGTGCTCCATTCCAGTGTCCAGTCACCCTGTCAGTGAAGAAGTTTTTGCTGATGTCCACCCCAAACCTCCCCTGGCGCAGCCTGAGGCCACGTCCTCTCCTGTAACTGCCTGGCACAAAAGGCCAACCCTCACTTCCATGGTCCTGCTGGCCACGCTATTCCTGACACACAGAATTTCTGAATGTGACAGCTAGAAGCAGTTATAAAATGACTGACATGAATGTCTATGGTGAGTCCAACTCACTACGAGAAGGTATTGAAGTTAGTACCGCGTACATGCGGTATCTGCATAATCTTTACAGTTCTACAAATTCTAACTGAAGAAAAAAAAACGGGCCGGTGTTATCTTAGACATCTACTGGGAGGCTGTGCATGGGGAACTGCATGGCCCAGATTTTGTTCTGAAAAACAAATGCCACAGCAAAGCTGCAAAATACAGAACGGGTCAGCCACTTTTCCAAACGAGTGAACAGGAGAAACAGGAAGAATCTACCAAAAACTGTAGTGTCAAAAAGGGTCAGCAGAATTGGTGTTTCTTTCATACCCTGAAGGGAGCTTTCATACCCAAAGAAATCCAGAAGATTTAAGAAGATGGACAGGTTTAAGAAGCCCATACAAGAGTAACTCGGAACTTTAGTGAAGAGGCAGCTGAACAGGGAGAGATGGCATGGAGGAAGAGCTCCTCCTAGTGTAGTTGACCTTCAAAAGCTGATTTGAAAAATGTAAGTCACAACTGAGAAAGGCTGTTTAAGGAAAGGGAAAGGAAGTATGTTGCTGCGGTTTAGTTTCAGTGTAAACAGGAGGACATGGCCATAGTATAATTCGTCATGCACTACTCGTGCACTATTTCCTCCTGGGTACAGGAGTAGTAGGAGCCCTGCCTTCCCACCAGAGGTGCAAGAAAAAGGAGCATAGCCTTGATGACTTTTTTTTCCTCCCACAAATGCATCAGGGCTTTCTATTCACCTCCAGGTCAACAAGCCTCCTTTCCACTTTCTACAAAAGCAAAATACCTGTATTAAACCAGAGAACTGTTGAGTAAGGGAAGCAAATCTTAGCAGACAAATAGTTTAGAACATTTGTGAGCAAAGTCAATATACTCTGGTACCTCTCCTTCAAGTTCTCATTTCTCGGTGGTGTCGTGACTGTTCCACTCTCTGCTTCTCAGATCTGCAGATACACTTTTAAACTTCCTGGCAAATAATCGTGCATCACCTTCTCTGTGTAACTTGAGAGACATACTATTCAGAGGATAATCAGAGATGTGTTCATAAACACAGCAATACGGCAGGCAGCTCCACAGCTTCCATATGTTTGACTAGGATTATATTCACTAGGGAAGCAGTGCAGGCCCTCTGCAAACTGATCTGCTCTGTGGCCTTGGTCAAGCCCTTTCATGATAGGGTGTCTGTTTTCCTTCTCAGTTTTGGTTTTACCTATTTAGTCTGCAAACAGAGTAAATAGTGCCTGCCCAATAGACTTATGTGTCAGGCGTGATACAGCAGAGAACTGCTCTAGTCGAAGCCTTTTGCTGCCAAGGGAACTTATAATAAGAAGGGATTAATAAAGCTAAAATATGATTACTTTAGAAGAACTGAGCTCCACCACATTAGTTTGAGAAGGTCATTTAAACTGGCAACACTGGAGAAAGACTTAGAGAAAGGCGAAGCGTAACAGCAACATGCAGCTGTCTTATAGAAGCAGAGTGATACAACATCAAGCACACCAATTAAAATAAAAAAGGGAATGGTGATTAGCTTTCTAAGGGGCAAGCAGAAAGGGACAAAGTCTGATTTGAAGGGCACATGCTGAAATACTATCAGTTCTTACCCAAATAAATACTCAGCAGTTAGGAATTCTGCAAGTCTCTGTAACTGAAGAGATAATGGCAAAATTTCTGCTTTCTGGAACAGAATCCACAGAAAAGTTTCTTCCTCAAACCCAAGACAGCCTTTTGTGAGCATTTTCAGATAATAGTTTGCATTCTGAAACATTTCAGGTGATTCACATAATTACTAACACAATATCAGCTCACTGATACTGACTACAATCCTCAGGTTTATTACTATTTTCCAACTATCTATTCTTGCCTTAACATCAGCAATGTTCCCCTACTCTTGTAAAGTGTCTCCCCAAAACAGCTTGCTCTAAGAGAATATAGCTGAGAATATAACAATTCTGACTCATAGGGGTAATCCAGATATTCAGAGGAATTCCCCACCTTATGCTTGCTGACTAGTGTCTAATTAGTCTAAAACATTCTTGTTCCTGGGGGTTATCTACTTGATGCCTACTACATTCTTTAGTAGAAAAAAAATCACGCATGAGCTCCTGAGACTGGAAAACCATTACAGACAAGCTCATGCTTTGCTGGGATTAAACTTCCTCAATAATAATACTCAAATGAATCTCCACTGAAGTGCGCTCTCCATTGCTGTCTCCTCAGAAGTGCTGGAGATTTACTTCCAACCCTTTGAGTTCCCCCACCTCAAAAAAATAAATTCAAAGGATCTCATAAGGAGGCTTGCACTCTGGTTAAAAATGCTTTATATTCCATGCTGTCCATACCAGCACAGCTGTAGCAAAGCTGCTTCAACTTGAGATTTTGACAGCAATATCTGCTCCAGGGATGGGATGGAGGGAAAGGAAACCATCTTTCAGTTATTTCTACAAGCTCTTCAGCACAACCTTGATGTTATCATCACTTATAATAAACAAATTAAGAACAACAGACCCGTGAAAAAGTAGCCCATCTTTTCATTCTGTCTTATTCTCCCCCTCCCCCAGTCTTTTGAACAGTCTGTGGACAAGATAAATGCTTCTCCCCAGGCAATTAACCTTTTTCCTTCTGCTCAGGAAGTATTAAACCGAATTATAATGAATCCTCTTCAGGTATTAGTGAGGACCTGTCTGACCACACACCTTTACACCCAGAAATTTTTCTCAGGACAGGCAGAAGGCATTTCTCTGTTTCTGCCTCTTCACACATCCTGCTCTGAATCCAGAATTATTCATCACCCTCAAAACTATTTCAGAAATATTCAGCAGCAATGTACAGATTTTTTGAAAGGGAGCATCTGTACCTCCTACCCTTTTTACAGAAAAGCAGATTAGCCACATTCACTGCTGTTGCAGGCAGAAGGGCAGACCCACCTGTGCATTATAGCTTGGAAAAATTCGGTGCATTTGCTTTCGGCCCAAACTACAACAAATGAAATGAGAGACTTCAGGGATTATTCCTCTTTTAGCCTGTACTCATCTAAGAAGATTACCATCCAAGATCAACTTCCTACTTCATTTAGCTTTTTCTGGTTAAAGGGACAGCAGGAGTCATTCAAGTCTTTGGACTTTTTATATTTCCCTGTTAAGCTTCTGTTAGATGAGAAGGCCACGAACTGGTACAGCAGCAGCCTAATAATCATCTATGGAGCTGTTGTTACCATTGTTTCACTGGTGCCTTACCAGCACCCCTTTTTTGCTCCCTTGTCTTGAGTTTCTGTTGACTGAGGTTGCTGCAGTTGTCCCAGTAGTGCTGTCTACAATCATCAGGCCCTGTCACTCTCAACACAGAATTTCCTGCAGCTTTCCATGTGATGCTGAGGAAGACCAAGAAGCAACAAATGCTACTGCAGTAGGCCTTCAGGAGCACTGCACAAAGCAGAACATATCTGACCAAGATAATCCTTAGTTTTCCCACTGCAGCTTTTTGTTTGTGAGGCATGGAAAAACTGCAACATACCTTATTACTCAGAAATTGGAGCTATGTTTAGACTGCTGTCCTATGAAGCAGATTTGTTTCACTGTGACCACCTATGGAAGCAAACAGGAGTTCAGTGATTCTCCTTTGATCAGCCCAGTTCTCTGGGGACATGCACATCCAGCATGTTACCGTGTGATCCTTCACAGCAGCCCACCTCTACTGAGAACCTGCAATAAGACTAGAAAAAGGCAAGCACCTCACAGCAACTAGTAGTGAAAGTGCACTATGCACCCCTTGTCATCACACTCGGGCTCAGCCACTGATGGTGGCTGGTTTTAGCAGCCAGGGCAGGACATCTGTTGCTTTCAGGTGCAGCCCTCGCTCCATCTGCAGAATTCTTTAGTGGAGAAAAGAAACAAGGGAAACCAGTGGACTTTCACAGAATCACAGAATATGCTGAGTTCGAAGGGACCCACAAGGATCATTTGGTCCAACCCTTAGCCCTGCACAGGAGCAGCCCCAAGAGTCATACCATGTGTCCGAATGTTTCTTGAACTCTGCCAGGCTTGGTGCTGTGACTTCCCTGGAAAGCCCATTCCAGTGCCCAACCACCCTCTGGGGGAAGAACCTCTTTCTATTATCTAACCTAAACCTTTCCTGACACAACTTTGGGCCATTCTCTCCAGTTCTGTCACTGGTCACCACAGAGAAGAGATCAGTGTCTACCCTCTCTCTTCCCCTCACAAGTTTTAGACTGCAGTGGGGTCTCCCCTCAGTCTTCTCTTCTCCAGGATGAACAGACCAAGTGCCCTCAGCCGCTCCTCAAATGGCTTCCCCTGAAGGCCCTTCACCATCTTATTTGCCCTCCTTTAGACACTCTCTAATGGCTTAATGTCTTTCCTATATTGCAGTGCCCAAAACTGCCCACAATATTTAAGGTGAGGCCGCCCCAGTGCAGAGCAGAGCAGGACAATCCCCTCCCTCAACCGGCTGGCGATGCTGTGCCTGATGCCCCCCAGGATACGGTTGGCCCTCCTGGCTGCCAGGGCACTGCTGACTCAGATTCAATTTGCCATCAACCAGGACCCCCAGGTTCCTTTCCCGGCACTGTTTTCCAGCATCTCATTCCCCAGTCTGTATGAACATCCAGAGTTGTGCCACTCCAGGTGCAGATTTCAGCACTTTCCCTTGTTGAACTTCCTATGGTTGGTAATTGCCCAGCCCTCTAATTTGTTGAGGTCTCTCTGCAGGACCTCCCTGCCTTCAAGACAGTCAGCAGCTCCTTCCAGTTTTGTATCATCTGCAAACTTGCTCAGTATCCCTTCCAGTCCTGTGTCCAAGTCACATATGAAGATGTTGAAGAGCACAGGACTCAAGATGGAGCCCTGTAGAACCGCACTAGTGACAGGTCATCAGTCTGATGTGACCCCATTCGCTATTACCCTCTGTGCTTGACCCATGAACCAACTGCTCATCCACCACATGCTGTGTTTATCCAGCTGCGCTGAACATTTTGTCCAGCAGGATATTGTGAGAGACAATATTGAAATCTTTACTGAAATCCAAAAAGATTACATCAGCTGGCTTCCCTTGGTCAGCTAGGTGGGTTACCTTGTCATAAAACTTTACTGAGTTGAGCTTTTTTGTTTGGACAACACCAGCAGGGAAGGGTAGATCCCAGACAGTCATCTCTGTGCAGTTGCCAGAAATGTGGGAGAAGGATTCTTCACTTTGTGATGTTACAGATTAATGGCCCTGATAACCCAACAGCTGAACTGAGCCCAGTAGCTCTTATTTCAAACAACAAACACACAAACCAGCAGGAAAACAAAGCCTGGAACATTTCATTCCTTTAATTGTTTCAGTCTGGGACCTTTGGTTGTTGCATGCTTTGCATTCTGCTAATTTTTAAAGCAATGAATGAGATCCCTATGGCTGGGACTACAAAGGAAACTGCTCCAGACATCCTCCCCATCCTCCCCAGAAGATGTTTCTAAACTGTTTCCAGAGGTGGCCAGGTGGCCTGGAAGACAGAAGAAACCGCCAAATGTGGGCAGAGAAAGCAGGGGAAGGTCTCCAACAGTGTTTGTGCCTTAGAGTTTTTTACTTGCCCCTGAAAGAATGAGACATCTTTATGCCTTGCAATTGAATGTTACTCTCACACACCACCTATAAGGAACTCAGTAGCCTCAAACAAGATCAAACCACAGACTCAGCGTCCTGTGTCTTAGCAGTGTTGGCAAACAGATGGAAGAGATCTCTTAGTGGATAATTATAGAAGAATTTAACCACAGAGGAAAGAAGAGATCAAGTTAATTCTGTGGTTATTATTATTTACTTTGAAGCATGGTGGTTCTTATCCGTTTTACTAAGATGATCACACAGCATAATATATTCAAATATCACCCCTAAGACTGCACTACTGCAAACTCAATTACTGTAGAGAATATTCAGGAAAGCATGTTTGTCACTCACTGTTTGGGCATGATGCCATAGCTATGATCACATTATCCTTACTCTGTGTTGACTACTCATGACAAATTGATTTTACAGAGCCATATCTATTTTTTAAATAAATCACTACAGCAAATTGTATTATATTAACTATTCAGCAAATTAATCCTATACTTAATTGAAGTAAAATAGGACATTTGTGCAGCAAGAATCTGAACGCATGATTAGCTGTTTTGCTGAACCAGGTTCCTATTAATTGTCTGACAACCAAGCTTTTGTTTCAGTTGTTTTTAGGATATAGGCTTATAAATCCGCATGAAGTATCAGAGTCCAATCCAATTCAGTCACTGAAAGAATATTTTCCCAAACCTTGGGAGTTTTAACAGCAAAGAGGGAAAGGGCATGAAATGAGAACACTCCCAACCTTGCAAAATAAAATGCACCATAAGTAAAGGTGCCACTGAGATGACAGTAGAGCCATCCTGCATTCCTCACTGACTTTCATCACAGTGTGCTGTCATGGCATCAGCAGGCACAGATGTATCCTGGGCTGTGTGACTCAACAGCCGTATGGTACCAAAGGTTTGATTCAGCTGGCTCTCCTTCAGCTTCCGCTGGGAACTGCATGTTTCCATGACCTCACAGCAGGGACTCACCAACTCATATACAAAGTCCAAATGATTTTTAAAAGCCTCTGATTTGAGTTGGCTTGATTTTAGGGCTTCCAGCTTGAGATACTTTCAGCCCCAGGGGTGCACAGCTGACATACTTCTAAACTGGAGTCATCTGAAGAAAATCAGGATAGAGATGTCCCAGCCTGGTAAATCTTAAGTCACTCTAAATCTGTGGTCACTTTTCAAATATCTGGGCTTGAATGATAAGAGCAGGAATGTAGACAAGTCATCAGGGCTGAGAAACAGGCAGATGAGCATGAGACCTGTTTGAGTTAACACTCAATGTAATGTTTAAAACAAATACTCTTTTAATATATCACTTGACTTCCTTGTTACACTGGTGAGGATCCACAATAAGGTCAGTGAAATGAATAAAGTTACAGAAAGCAAGAATAAGAACAGAATTGGGGGTTTGGGCATTAAAAAGAGAGAACATAAACGCACAGTTTTTGTTGGTTCTTCCTCTCTGCCTTTAATCTGACAGGGGGAAAAAGAAGCTGGGAGTATGAATGAATGTTAGATGTGAAGAAAATCCTTGGGCTTTCAATTTCCTATTATAAACCAGGACTAGAATAGTAAAAAGCAGGAGAGGTCAGAAATGAGATACAGTGAAAAAAAAAGTAATACACATGCTCTTATTCCAGGGATAATGGTCTCAATCTGCTGTGTATGAAAAGAGATGCTGGGAGAGAAAAGCCAGAAATAGCAGAAGGTTTTACAGGGCAAGGGAGGGATACTGTTATTTGTACTAGATCTACATATGGTTCACTCTGAGGTTTTGTAGCTGTAATTCTGAGAGCCTGGCATCTGCCACCCCACACCACAGTTTCTTATCTAAACCACAGAGCAAGGGCACATGCCCTGCTTTGTCTTCTGGGAATAGAAGATGAAGAACAATTCTGGAGCCATAAGCCAAGACCTCTGTCTCCATCCCAGAGTACCCAAGAAGGGCAAATGTTTTGTTGCTGTTGGATTAAGCTTTTGACTGGAGATTAAGCTTTGTTGTGGGTTAGCTGCTGATCTTAAGTGGATAGCTTGCCTTCCTATCTGCCAAAAAGATGCCTAGAGTAACATGCTGGCTCTGTTCATACAGTCTGTCAACAATTGAAGTCAACACATAACATCAAAACTACATATTTTAAAATGAATGGAAAAAAGTAAGTTGGGACAGGCATGAATTCTCGCAGCCTCTCCTCCCCACTGCTAACTTCCCCTGCATACAAGTGTCTCTGTTTCTCCTTCTGCCTTTTCAAAACCAGAAGAAAAAAGGAAATTGCTGCCACCACTTCAGCCACAAAAGTGTGGAAATTGAGGAAATCCAAGAGGAGCAAGATTTTTTTCATGTACACCAAGGCAGGAGGACTGATGACTTGGTAAAAAGAAATTATTACATTGCTTGTGAATAACTGTGCTTCAGGCGTACCCCTCAGAAAGTCATTTACTCCAGAGCCTGAAAAAGATTAGGCCTAGATCAGACGTCACGGCCAAATGTGGCTTTTCTATCTGGGTTGCTGACAGAGGGAGCTCAGAGAATTAGCACAGACCCCCTGTTCCTCTAGGAGATGTCACAGGGATGTCCTGACCCCTCGGTCTGCTGAGGCTGGCTACTGCAGTGCTGCTGATCCCTAGCCAAGGGGTGGGCTAGGTGCCAGGAAAGCACATTCTGACAGGCATCCTGAACCATCCTTTTTTTAATTTGCTAAATTTGGTCCTCTACAAGGGGACTGTAGCACATGGCAGCTGTTTGTAGGGTAAAGAGAGAAATCAGGGCTATTTGTGACATTTATTTAAGAGCTCTTTTATACATATGTAACCTCTCTTTGTGATCACTTCTTTATCTAACCATAGTCTCTATATTTCACTGCAGAAAAACTTCCTGACATTTACCATTTCTGGCACCATTTAACTCTGTGCGTGAGGGTTAGGGGAATATAGTGGGGCAATTCATATTTGTAGGCCAGCAGCACTGCAAAGCCATACTGATGCCCCATATGGCAGATTTCAGCACTTGAGGTAAGTCCTAGTTTCCTTGGTTAATGTTTTGTCCTTAGGAAAACACTCATGGAAATTTGAAGCAGCTTTGCCTGGGGTAGGATTCAGTAATAATTGAGGTCTGTGTTCCCTTTGGTTCTTACCCAGTGCTGTTACTGATTTCACCATTCAGTGAGTACAAAACATTCCCTTTGTTATTTAGTAGCATTTTATACTGAACTTGCAAGCTATGACTGCACAAGATACAGAATAACGGAGAAATTAGTCCAGAGTATGGACACCATCTTTTCCTTTTTTTCAGAAACCCGCCATGGGAAGGCCTATGTCTGTGCTGGTGTATGCTTTCGCCTCGCAGGCAGATGGGCTGCACAAGCACTCTCAGTTAGGATAGTCCATTTCAGCACCTGCTGAAACCTGGGTGAGTACCCTCTGCCTGTGCTGGGCCAGGCTGGTGCTGGAGGCTTCTGAGAACTTGGATGTGAGCTGGCACCCTACAGTGCCTGCACTTGAATTATACTGGTAGTTACAGATTTTCTCAGGACTGGATTTTAGAGGGGTTGATGTCAACGTTTGCATTGCTAAATTTTGTGGAAATTCCTGTTTTAGCAGGGCTTGCTCAGTCTTAGTCCTTCAATATATAAAGCAGATAAATTAACGATTACACAAGATTGGGAGTAGGAAGAGGCACCTTCTTTGTAAAACCTCATTAAAATATCTCTGTCTTGTCAGTGTGTACAGTGAGAATCCCATGAGGGTTGTTGTGTCTTTGGACATAATTGTCTCCCTTGCATGGTCTTCTGAGCTGGCCAGCTGATGATTTCCTTGGCCAAGATATCTGCATTTCAAAAACACCATACTGTGATGAAGTGCCCATTTCTGCCTGTCTTCACTGAGACAGACAGTTTTCCCACACACAAATAACCTTTTAACAGTTCAGTGAATAACCGCTGATCCTCTTCTCAGGCTTAGATCTGATACTCAGCCTACAAGGTGTTGCAGTAAGGGGGATATTTGATCAACTGCTGTTATTAAAATAAAAGCTATCCCTGACAGAGCTGTAGGTAAAATCTCTCTTGGAAGCAGCATTTCCTGCTGACTCTGTATAGAAGGCTTGGCAGAATGCCCTGTGCTTTACAGATATTTTTTGCTGGTAACAGAAAAATCATGTTGTGGGGCTGTAGAGCTGGCCCCCTAAAGCCCTTGACCCTGAATGTGTAATCTCCCTGGAGACCCAATGCACATGAAGAAATATAATCTTCTTGAAGCATCTGCTGTCTGTCGCGTGTTAAAATACGACTGGGATGCAACTGTCAAATCTCCAGCTCACTCATTGCAGAATCCTTTACAGGACAGTAAAATACCCCAGCCCAAGCTGAAAGGAGCTCTTGCACACAAAGGATCTCTCTGTATTTGTTTAAGGAGGGGTATTTTATCACGGCTGCAGCCTGAGAGGTTTCTGTGGTATGCAACATGCTTTTTTCACATGCTTTTGTGTCATGGGAAGGTAATAGCACACAACAGATGGGAAAAGGAGGGAAGTGTTTTGAGAGGTCACTGTAATGGCATTACATGCAAATCCTCTGCCTACTGGGACCAGTATGGCGCATGAGCTGTGCTGGGGAAGCTGGAAAGAGCTTTCCCACTCACAGTAGCATTCAACAAAGAGGCCTGCAAGGGCTGCCTTGGCAAATGGATCCGTCTGATCAGCTTTCCTGCTAGGGGTGAAAGGGAAGGAGAGGTGTCTATTTTCACAGAAGACACAGAGAAAAGCGGTGTCTCCTGTTTCTTTATACATTTTTCTGAGCCAGTTGGAGGGCTTGGTATCTGCTCAGAAGACATAGGTGCAGGGAGCAGGAAAAAGGGAGTGCTTAAATGCAGAACTAGCAAGGAAAGAGCATCAATGTGGCTTGCCAAGGATACTTTGATCTGCTTGGTTCAGCTTTCTGTATTTTTTTCAACACTGTAAACTCATCTCCTTGACATCTGTTCTGTCCTTGCTCTTGGTCTGTCTTCCCTTCCCCCATGTCTCTATTTAATGCTGGTGTCCTCATTTCCCCTTTTGTACATACGACCCTTTCACTATGCAGGGATTAGTATCTTGCTCATAAATATGTGAAATAGATACGCAGATGATTTAATTTGCTGGGTTTTGTAGGGATGGCGAGAGAGACTAGCATGGGGAGAAGGGTACATTCTAGCAGGTCAGCTGAAGGAAATACCTTGGGTACGGGATAAGTAATGTGAAACAGGCATACAGAACACCAGTACTGCTCCTGCAGTGAGTCCTCAAGGGGACCGGGACAAGGTGGCAAGACATAAAGGCCATGCAAATGTGGAAGAGCAGAAGGCAAGTTCAAAGATGTCTCTGCCGCTGCCATTTGTTATGTGTCTGCCAGGAGAAGGGACAAAAGTGGGGAACATGAGAAGCAAAAGCACACCAGAAATCCACTGTGGTTATGGGCAGTTTGAGTTGTTGGTAACTCATTCAGGAAGAGATGCCAGAGGAGCTGAGAAAAATGCTGGTCTAGAGAGATGGTGGCAAGCTAGGAGGGAGGCAGAGGTCTGATAAATGGGGAGGAGATGGCAATAAAAGCTGCATAACTGGATGAGTGTGCACATGGGGCACAGGGATTCCCCAGAAGGAGTGGAGACAACAGAGTGGTTGTGAGTTGACAATAATAAAAGCTGGAGATAACAGTGCTGTGAAGCCCCAGTCCAGAAGAAAGTATCAAGTGGAGGAGATTAAGTCACCACATCTAAACCAAGGCCCTAATAGGCAGTAAGACCTTGCTAGGAGACAGCTGGCAAGGCAGAGAGGAAGGACAGGACAGGCAATAGAAGTTAAAGCAGAGAAATAGGGTTTAATAAACAATACATGACAGCAGCCAGCGCCAGGCTTACTGCTGGCTTTGCCGGCAGCTGTAAGGTCACAGGCAGCCTAACTGGGACAGTGTAGTGGCAACAGCACTTTCACTACAATCTTCATGCTGGGTGCATGCCTGACTCTTGCCCAAAGATCAGTGGTCAGGACAACTTTAGCCTGTGCTGGTGTTTGGAGATGTTTGTGCTACTTTCAGCAGTCATGCTGCACAAAGGCCCCACCATAAGCGCACTGCTGAGGGCCATGCTGCCTTAGCTGTGAGATCAAAGGGTTATCACACTTGTCAACCAAAATATCACTACCGTGCTAACTCCAATGTGTCTCTGCTGAAGAGCCAGCTGATCATCCAGTAACATTAAAAATCTGTTTTGCTAGAGAATGCCAGCATCTGGCCAATGTGGACAGCTGTGTGCCATCTGAAGAGGAGTCTCAGGGAGGAGGCTCCTAGTGTGCCACCAGCCATGCTCCACTCCACTGGCACTCCTGGCATGCTCAAGTAATTGGCAGGCATTTGTCTTCCTGCATGATGCTGGTAGACTAGGCTGGATGGAAAGGGACAAGAGGCCCCTCTTCAACATTTTGGCCAAGCTGTTTTATTAGTGGAACAGAGCTGGAATGTTTATTCTTACCCTTGAAAATTTCAAGAAACTTTTTTTAATGCTTACTATGATATCATAGCACTTACAGATCCTGCTGGGGACATTTTCATATCAATGTGACAACAAAAAGACAAGGCCTGGCCTGGAGAATTTGGAACATGAGTGAGATTAGAGATCCAGATAGATACCCATGGCCAACAGATGGAGCAGCAGAACAGGACGTCTAGGATCAGCATTGCAGCCTCGGAGTTGGTCGATGCTGTAGCTGAGGAAGAGGAGTGGATGGGACGGGTTTGACTCAGGCTGGGTACACATTGCTCTCATTAGGGATAAGAGTGCACACAGAGTGAAAGCCAAACCCTAGCAAAGACACCAGAAGGTCCCCAGGTGATAACTCCCCTTCTTTTAAAGATAAAATAGGATGGTATGACATGTTTGCCTTAGACATGGTGTGGAAGGTACAGCAAATGCACTGAACAGTAATTGCAAACTTGCTGCTATACTTGTGCCTGGAGGCAAGCCTGCAAAATGTCTTCTGCCTTCCAAAGTACTGACAACTGCAGCTGTTGTGGGCTTCAATGGAAGATACAGCTTATCAGCAGTCATTTAAGACAGCATTTGTGTTAAATTGCCGAAGGTGGGGTTCAGACAGGAGGCTTAGGATATCTGTCATTGCAGCATGGGTTTCTGGTGGAGGTAAAGCATGGAAAAGAACAGGAAACCCCAAAGGAGCTACTGGAGAAAGAGGAGTAACAGAAAGAGATGTGGTATCAGATGAGTGGTCTGACAACAGAAACAGGATCATAGATAAACTCTGCAGTAACTGCAATAACATGAGCTGATAGAGCAGATGGTCACCTCAGTTTAGCCTTTAACATAGCTTGTTGTCCCTAGCAATATTTACCCAAAAGTACTCTACTGATGGAAATTGGATTATGTAGCAGACAGAGGGAAATCAGTCCTATTTTATACAAGATAGAACTGGGCTGTCTATCAGCTCTGACAGTCCCTTCATGTGCTGGCTTTGACTTGGGCAGAAAGACCAATGTGATGGTGTACAAAATCTTTTCTGGAACAGCTTCAGATGCTGCAAACCAAGTAGCACTTTCGCAGTTTCCCAACCTTCTTGGAATTTTATTAATTCACTCCTCAAATCTGGAGACTTGGTTAACAGGTAAAGTGTTACAATCCCTGTCCCAGATCTGAAATGACCTTCTGGAAACTGTTAGGTCATTTTCATCAGCTCCTCATCAGTGCTGTGTCAAGACATTTTCATCAGCTCCTGATCAGTGCTATTTGGGGTTAATCCTGACCTACTTCAGTAATTATTCAGAAGAAAGAATTATTTCACTAGTTTGTGAAAAGTGAAAAATAGAGGCAAATACTGTTATTCCCAAAATACTACAGAACTATAGAGAAACTATACAGAAAATACTAAAGAACTACACTGAAATAGCAATAAAGATATGTTGCAAAGAGGATTACCCACAATGGAAAGCAAAATTCTGCATTGGAAAGTGTCCCATATTTGAAAGGCCAGAGATCTACAAGCACATGCATATCTCAGCTCAAATACTTAATAAATATTGTCTCAACTGCATGTTTACGTAGTTTTATTAAAGATCAAATTGCTTGTATTTCCTTCTCTTTCTTCTGCATTATCACATTTAAGCAGGACAACATGCCAAACAACAGCATAAACAAACAGCATCACCAGATACTTAAGGGTCTTTAGCTCCTAAATTGACTGAAGCATAAATACAAACTGACGTCAAGCATTTGGGATTACCATTTAAAAATTACTGTTTTCTGAGTTACGAATGAAGGCCATTCATATCAGAAAATCCAGTGGCTACAAAAGGGGGAGTGAGCCATCCAGACTCGAGAGTAAGGAGTCAAGTAAATGGTGTGCGTCTCTTAGAATAAAAAAGCTGCCAGTTTACTGTAGACCTGCAAGAAGTGCCAAATGCAGAGAATATGGAAGAGCTTCTTCCAACCTGTACAGCTCTTGAAGATTTGGGAATGCAGACATCACCATGAGTCCTCACTCTGCCACCCTTATCAGCAGCACACGTATCACCCCCTCTACTCATCGGTGTCCTTGCATGGTGGAAGCCATAGCTCCTGGCTGTGCACTGGAGCTGCACAGCACACCCCATGCAATGCACTGTGCAGCTGTGTGATGCTGTTGACGTGCTCCAGAGGCGTAACAAGTCACCTGCCACATATGGTTTCCAGGGTCTCAATTAAGTAGCTGGAACTTTAAACAAGTAAGATCATAAGCACTCATGAAGCTTATATAGGGTCTCAGTCTTTCTCCCTCTTAAGCATGGAATTAAGAGTATATTTTATAAGGCAAAATGCATTCCTGAGTAGGTGTTTGTACTAATTCAGGTGCTGAAGTGGTACAGCCAAATGGCAGCACAGCCCCAGGGCCAAGGTATTCTGCTTCTCAGCATGATTAACTTAGCAGGACGTAGCACAGCACTATATATACAGCTTTTACTACCTATGCTGACTTAATGAGCATTAGCTTGCATATCTCTAGGTAATGTATTTTTCCAAAAAGTTTTATGTTGGGAATTGCCTAAAGAGAAAGAGGACTAGAGATTTTAAATATTCCTTCTGGTTCAAAGTAAATTCAAGCAATCACACACTTTAGGGCAAGCAGACAACATTTGAGTTGCTGCAGATAGCGAACATCTCAGTGGGAAAGCACAACTGTGTATTTGAAGAAGTGGTGCCTCTGGACACAAACTAACCAGTGCATGCCCAGCCCCTCTGTAGGACTTCTGTCAAAACAGCACATTTTCCTTTGGCATCTGTGCTAGCTGCCCAGGGGCCAAAAGCAGAGCAGGTACTGGGCGCACCCCCTGCTTCTGTAACTTCTCTCTCATTCACAAAGCAGTGAACCAAGTGGCCAAACCCTTGATGGAGCAAACCTTTGCCATCCTAGAAGTAAGCCATTCCACGTGGTACAGATTCACTATCAGGCCTGTGAAAGACTTGCTAGTGATGAGTCTGAAGCCCAGAGACTTGGCAGCTCTTAAAATCAATGTTCCTCTGCCCAAGCAGAGAAAGGCCTGTGTCAGCTTAAAACCTTGAGTAGTGCCAAGACCCCCCAGTAGCAGCAGAGCTTGCTCTGTTTCCTGGGGCAGGAGGTAGAAGGAAGGGAAAGTCTCTTCCCTAGTGGCTGGCTCAGGACACTCCAAGGGACCTAAGGGAAGACAGATTCAAGTGAAGGCCAAAGAAGGACAACACTCATCTGTTCTCACCAGCTCTGTGACCTGACCTGGTCATTAGGTGCCAAAGCAGCTGGGTGAGGTGACACACATTACTTAAGAGCTTCTGGCTTAGCAAGGGGCTGCACAAGAAGAGAAATTTCCTTCTATAGCAGAGGATGGGCCCCAAGGGATTTGGTAGCTGCTGGTGTACAGGAAGGAAGGGGAAGAGAGTAGTCTCTCCTTCAGCTACAGTTTGCAGGTAGAAGGACTGGAGGAAAAGATCTCAGGTCTGCAACCCTCCCCTTTGAATATGGGGCATATGCATGTATTCAGAGCCTAAGATAAACGAAAATAGAAAAACATTTGGTTTCAGTTCACATCTTAGTGGTGGCTCATGTTTTATTTACAGAAAAGGCAGAAGTTTCATGAGTGAAGAAATCCCCTTTCTGTGAAGGTTTTAGAAAACCAGTCAGCAGCAGAGCAATGCTACTGAATGCAAGACTTCAGTCACCTGCTTCCTAAATCCCAAAGCTGCTAAAGCCCTGCAGTCTTTTTTTACCTTTTATAGTCACAGGACTAGTCAAGCAAAACCTTGATTGGATTATTCTGCTTTAATTACGAAATGCACTCAGACCAAAGGCGCAATAGTACCTGGTACATATGTACACATTTCTCTCAATTAGAACACCAAAGACCAAAAAGGCATCTGGTTCTGCTGTAGATCAAACATTTCCCTCTGGCAAGATCCTTGGAGCATGAACAGACATCACAATAATGCTTGAACTGCCTCTTGTGTACAGGACACCAGACTCTGTATTTATTTATCACATACTTTGAGATTCTTTAGGGTGGACCATACAAGAGATAAGCAAGAGAACAGACACAACACTGGAACCTTGGGTTAACTGGAGTCCATATCCCACCACCCCCTGGAAAAGAAAGGCAGAGAAGGGTCACTCTCTCCTTGCTGCACTTAGGACCAGGTAGATAAATCACAAAGGTTTTTTTATTGCTGGTGAACTCAAAACAGGCAACTTTAATCTACTAAGGAAGATACACAAACAACAAATGTTAGGCCTTGTGCGTTTTTTCTTCATAATGTAAATGTCTCTTCAACTTCAGTCCAGCTCCCGAGCTCTCACTGAGCTGCCACCGAGATCCTGGTAACGTGCTCTGGGCACTTCTGCAAGATGTTGTAAGAAGCATCACATGTATTAAAAAGAGATTTTGCAGAAAAGACAAAGCTCTGACTGCAGCCATGTTGCTCAGAACGGAGAAGTCTGGCTAATCCTGCTGCATTAGGTATGTGGTATTACACATAAATAATTGAATTAAGAATTTGCCGGGTCCTTTTCTGTTTCTGGTGTGCAAGCTGCAAGTAAAGTGCACTTCTGGGTATAAATTACCACTCTATGAAGATGCAATAGCTGGATGGTACACATCAGACATCAGTGGAAAGCAGACAAAACAGCTGTTACAATGACACAGGCAATAAGGATAATGCACTAGATACTAGATGCTGCTGGGAAACCCTTCCGTAGTTTGAGCATCTAAATATTACACCACTGAGTCATTTAGTTGGAACCTTCTAAAGTACAGACAATAACAGATGCATGACTGTTATTGTGCACCAGGTTAACTCTGTGGACAGCTACTCCTCCAAACCACATTGCTAACTCCTTTTAATCTTTCTAGAGAGTGTTCTAACAGCTAAGGAGAAAGAAGGGATCCCAAGGATGTTTCCCTGAAGCTAAGGGTTTTACATTATGTGGGTGTGGTGTAGGAGGCAGTACACCACCACACCACATTTAGGCTATGCTGAGAAAATAACCCAGCTTCAGACATTGTATTTGATGACCTTGACAGAACCAGGACCAAAATGGTGAGATCCCACTCTGATCTGCACCTTGTTCTGCTCCAGTACAGCTCATCTGCATTTATTCCACACACAAATCTCTTTTTTAACTCCATGTACAGTGTCAGGTGACTGTTTTGCCTGGGTCTATATGCCTGAGACAAACAATGCTGATAAACTACATACTGTTCCTCTTATTTCATAATACTGGCATCACAGCATCAAAAGAACTATCTGTTCAGTGTTTGTTCTCTTTTAATTTAATGAACTATAAAATGGAAACTCTAAATACCCACCGAAGTATTCTCAGTGCTTCAGGAGACACTGCATACCCAGGGCAGATTTGACTAACTCCTTGCACCACCATTTTCGTGTGTCCATTGCCAGCAACGGATGCCATGTGAGAAAGGGGAGGGGAGGAATAAAGTAATAGCTCTCTGTGTGATACCAAAAGGGATTAACACTGTCTTCACAAGAGCAGAACCAAGAAACAACTGAACTCACAGGGCCAGCAGTGCTTTTCCTCTCAGAAATGGCTGCCACAGGGCAAGAAGCAGGTTCAGAGCTGAGCAGCCCCTACCAGAGACAAGGGATCTACACAGAAATAGCCCAACTACTTCCAAAACAAAGAGTGGAATCCTACAACAAATTTTCATTTCAAGCCAAAGTGATCCCTGGTACAGCTCTGCTGACTACGGTGGAAGAACACAAAAAATTAACCTGGCCCTAGAGCACAAATACAGCAAACCTTCCCCATAACCCAGCTCAGGAGTGAGACATCCGACAGCTGGAAGCTCCATGTTTGTTGCTAACTTCAAAAGCCAAGACTTGCCAGAGTGAACTGCAAACTTTTGGCTGCCGCTATCAAAGACTTTGCCTGTACTACAACTGTCCTTGTACTCTGTAAGTGTTCCCAATCAGTTAAATTTCAAACTGACCCTGGTGCGGGTAGTTCTACAGTGAAGCCACAGCACTCCCTCCCGCACCACCTCTCTACTGCTGCTCTCAGACCCTAACTCAAAGTCTCATTCAGGCAGAGCATGAAGAAATAAGTGCTCTTCAGAGAAACCTTTTTTGCTCTTTTTTTTGCCCTTTTTTCTATTTTTTTTTTAAAAATAAATCAGGCAGCATGGTGTATCTCTTGCTGCCTCCAATTATTGTCATGACAATACAGTTGTGGTTATTTAAAGCAGAATTTGGGAAGAAAAAAGCAAATCCACTTGTTATTTTGAGGAAAACCCTGGGCAGAACTGAGCCAAGACCTGCCAGTGCTGAAGGAACATCAGAGTCAATGCCAGAGGACCAAATCCTGGATACCACTGATGCCACACGAAGGTTTTGACCTTCAAATACAATGGGCTGCAGCCAGAGTAAATCATCAACATTACCAGAAACAGAGGAATCCCTGGAAAGGAAGGCAGAAAACTCTTGTGGCCTGTATAGTCTTTACAAGGTTTGCAAGGATGAGATGGGAGCTGGAATCTGAAGCAGACCCTCAGATGAGGTCTGCTTTGCGGGGACAGAGGAGATGGGAAGACTTGCACTATTTCTTGTGCCTTTTGCCAAGATTCAGATTGCACAGATTGTGGTAAAACTCACTTGGCAAAAAAGACCTTCATTAAAAAAAAAAAAAGAAAAAAATTCTAGTGAGTATCAGGAATGAGATTTCAAAAAGTATAAGATCTGTATAAATTCAGCAAGATGTCCAGCACCAGATCATTTCGTGGTGCAAAAAAAGAACCTGGGGAGAGGCCAGTGGAACCTGGTGAGGGGAACACCATCTACCTCCCCAGCAGACTGCCAGTCTTAGGTTCTTCTCAACAGCAGATGGATTTTCCTTGTTCCTGCAGCATCTCAGGTCCCACAGGAGGTATTGGTTGCAAGCAAGCACCTGAATATTGCCTAATGGAGTAAGCCAATCACTAACTCAGCTGGCGTGTCCATGCCCATCCACTAATTAGGTGGTTTTCTTTTTGGATGCATTTCCGCTGTAGCATTTCTTCTTCTTCTTTCTCCACGTTAAAGAGTAAGCAAAAGGACTGCTTTCATCTGTAATAAGTTAAAATCAGAAATGACCTAACTAATAAGTAACTGATATTGGTCCTTGGAGCCCAAAGAGTAAAATCCATAGAAAATCTACTGGTTCCATTTTTTCTGGTATATCCCATGCACACCTCCATTAGAAAAATGGGGTTTATGAATCTTATCATACAGCAAGGAGCAGTACCTCGGAGCCAGAGCTGACAATCCGTGGTAGAAGTCTGGGCTCTCCCAGATTGCTAAGTGTGATTCCAAGTCACCACTCAGTCAGTCTTGATGTGGCCATTGGCCAAGGCAACAGGGGCGGTGGGGGCCCCCGGCTCAGCAGTCTCATCAAATCGTAAGCGCAGGGTGTTTCTGATCACCAGCTGCTCCATGATGAAAGAAGCACAAAACCATGGGATGGCATACTCCAGGGTGATCAGGCCCATGAAGTCAAAATCAAACTGGGAATAGTCCCATGGGCAGGCATTGAACTGGCGTAGGATGAGGCCAGTGGTGAACTCCCAGAGGTATGTCCAAAGTGTATAAATGAAGCAGCGCACTAAAATGTTACACTTGTCTTTGAGATATAGATACATCTTCTCCACAATAAGGATGGAGGTGCCATAGATGAAGAGTGCCCACACACTGGTAACACCTGGGAACTTCCAGTTGAAGTTGACCACAAACTCCCAGGCAGCTGTGAACATCACCTCACAGAAATAGCCATGGATGGCGTAGAGGTACCATCGGGAGAAAGCGGTCAGAGGTTCTGCCGCAGCCATTTTTCTTCACTCACCCCAGCAGCACTCTGAAATGAAGAGGGAGAGAGAGAGATGAGTCAATGAGGATGTCACAAGTCCTTATTCCCCAGATGGCAACACACAAACTCGTAACACCCACAAAGGATAAATATGAGAAAGAAGTGAATTTTAAATCATCTCATTTTTACCACCACACGTTTTAAGCCCTGGGGAAAGGTGGCACCTTACAGAAGTCCATGACTCAGAATGGGTCTGAACAACATGAACTGCTCTGCCTGAGAAACAGGATGCTGCTGATATTGCACTGGTGATAAGGAAGGAGTTGACAGGTACAGGGGCTTTGCCAGGAGTGAGGCTGCCAAAGAATTTACTCATTGTAAGTCAGTAGAAAAATACAGTCATCTCAAAAGGAGCACACACCACCTGTTTGCTCTTTTCAAGCTGTCCCTTGCTTTTCTGATTCTAATATGGAATAGATTAGATGAACACAACATTGAAAACCTGGACCTTTCCAGCTGTCATCTTCAGTCTTCATACACAAAATGTTTGCTGTAGTAAAAAAACTGAACTTTGATGGGAGCTACAGCAAGGGAAGTGGAGGAGAAAACGTCAAAGATTTTACACCTTTAGACATCACACCTTGCACCTGAACAGTTCAGCTGAACTTTTATTTTGTCTGTTGAAGAACTCATGCATTGTATGGTTAGCATTTGGAAAATATTTTCTTATGGTGTCAGACTGCCTGATAGCAAGTCAAAAAGCACATGAGAGCCATTGAAATCCATTCAGATTTGACTTCAGGACAGCAAAACACAAAGCAGGAGAAAAAAAGGAACAGCTGAGCCTAGAAAGAGGTAGTAATGCTAAATAGGAAATGAGAACAAACTCTAATTGCTTACAGAGGAAGAAACTTGGTGACGAGGTTTTGAAAAGACACAACTTGCTTATCACTGAACTGATTCGGCACAATTAATTTTACTTTTTGTAGAGATTTACAAGTCTGCCATGCTACGGTAACTGACACAAGGTGATTATAAGCATTATTTTACTGAAGTCTTACAGATTTACACCACTGGGTGAATTTGACCTCTTTCATTCTTAGAAATTTGCTCTTTCAAGATCAGTTTCTCTTGACTCTTTATCAGGCACTATTTAACTTTGCTCTGCACTTGTCAGTTCTGTGGCATAATGTGCTAGGAAAGGACTACACTAACTTTATGTACAGCCATTCCATGCCATCTGGGAAGAGACTGTTCCTGCCCTGCCCCTCTGAACAAAGTATTAGCATGCAGTATGACTGAAATGCTGACAGGAGATAAGAGAAACTTCTATAAGGAAAAAAAGAACTATAAAAATTAGCATAAAGAGGATATGCACAGGGGAATAATGAAAGTGGAAAGGACAAAGCTGTATCCATGCCCTGTTCACTCCTCTCTTGAACACACACACAACCAGCCAAAGCCTTGGCAGTTCATATGATGTGGGTGCTTGAACAAAGACCCATTTGCTAATGGCACAATCCATGTTACACAGGACACTAAATCATTATCAGATGCTACAGATACAGGTCAGTGGCACATTGTGAGCATGTAGGTGAAAGAATAAAGAATCACCAAGGATTCTCTCATGTTTCCTAACAGTTCAGTTCCAAGAGACCATGCAAGACAGCAGAGGAGGTGGTACATGAGAAATATGCCTCCAATATGAGAAGTATATCTCCACAGAGTCCACAAGAAGCTCATGGGTAAGGGCACTGCAAACTAAAGAGAATGAGAGTTTTCCAATGTAATGTTACTTGGTTAGCTTGCCAGCATGACTGAAGCTTAGGAGTTTGAATCCTCATATCATTTCTCCATTCTCATATCATTTCAAGAAAAAAATCAAAAGCAAGAGGTACAGAATTAAGCGAAAGCAGTAAGAAGGCATCATGGTTTAACCCCAGCCAGCAACCAAATGTCACTCACTCACTGCTCTCTAGTGGGATGGGGAGGAGAATCAGGGGAAAAAAACATTAAAACTCATGGGTTGAGATAAGAACAGTTTAATAATTCAAACAAAGTAAAATGTATTAATAATGTAATATGCAATGTCATTCTCCAGAGAAAAAAATTATTGTAAAGATTTTACCAAGCTGCCAGGGGATTATATAGTTTTCCTCTCTTTCCTATAAGGCTTTCTAACTTTTTCACTTATGGTCCTTAGCCCTTGAACTACCCTCTACAGCTTTACATGGAATTTGAACTGTTAGCTGGGAGCATCCACAGCATGCAGTGCTATCTGTAAGGTTTTCCTGGTAATTTTGACAATCTGCTCAAAAAGTTGGATCAAATGCACAGAAGGTCCTTCCCTCTCAGTCCCTCCCTTCCTATTCCAAGGATCACCTCACCAATTATTTCCATTGCCTTACAGCTCCCTACAAAAGCTGAAGACTCACAGAAACAGTCAACAATCCACATCCGGTTCTACGCTAAACTATTTCCTCAGTGCAAGAAGATTTCTCTTTCCTAGTTCTATACCACACACTTAATAAAAATCTATTTATTCTCTGCTTCTTTTTTGGTCTTTGAAAAATACCTAGTCACTACACCACAAGTCTAGTAACTGAGTCTAGACTGGGACATCTACAATACAAGTTAACCCATTGCAAAGACCACTGTTGACTTGTTTTGAATCCCACAGCTTTCATCACAACTGCAAAGAGACAAACATCAGTGCACTGGCACTGTCTCTATATTTGCCTTCTCTACTGTCACATGCCCAGTCAGCCCAATCTCAATGGAAACTTCCTTCTTACAATATATTTGACAGAGTCCTCACAGGCTTCCTGCTGATTAAGAATATCCCAAGAAAGGGCAGATGCTAAACTTTGGTAGTCCAAACATAAATGGGTTCCACTGTGCTAGGCACTAAGCAAATCCACAGATCGCAGTTCCTCCTGTAAAATATTTCATACAAAATAAAATAAAAAGTACATATTAAGACATAGAAGAGAATGGAGGATACACTTAGCAGGGCTTCCACAAGTCACAGCACATCACTGCACAAGCTGGGGACTGTACAATTTAATGGTTACAAGTCACTTGAGCATTTACAAAATAATTAAAACTGCAGCTTTTCCCAAGCATCATATTTTTCAGCCACACCAAATTGTTTGGTGTCTAGTAGGCAATACCGCACAAGCAGATCTCAAGAGGGACATAAAGAAGAAAAGTGTTATTGGGCAGCAATTCCTGATAAAAGGATCAAGCTGAAAAGTAGTTGCATGGCATTAGTGGGAAAAGTATCCAAACAGAAGGCCAAGACTGGATTCGGTAAGAAATTCAGATTTGTGAAAAGCCTCAAGGAGATAATTGAACTTAGTGATGCAAGACTTTTAAAGGAATGATAATAATACTGACCAAAAGGCTCTGAATATATGACAGCTATTTAGTCTCTTGAGGAAAACAAACAACATTTGTCACTGAGGTACTTACAGTGGGATGGGCAATGGCTTCCTGAAAACCACACAGACGCCACCTACACAACTTGCTCAGCAGAGAGCAAACAAGTAATGGAGACTGCACATGGATGGCCATGCTTGCACTGAGGCTGCTCACACTGTGCTGTTTTGGGGAAAATAGGGAGATTCTAAATCCAAAGTTTCGAAAATGCTTTCCATCATCAGCAAATCGTATTTTAAATGGCTAAAGTAGAAGCAGATCCTCCATCAGGAAGCCTGAGCTAGGCCAGCACAAAATTTTTCCCTTTCTCTAGTAGGCCCTTCTTTTCTAGCTTGCCAATAGAAGAAAAAAGGCAGGTCTATGGAAACCACACATGGGCCGTCTCCGAGGAACATGCAGTCCTTTCCCTAATTGCCCTGCCTCTGTGGATAACTCTGCTGGCAACAAAGGGGCCAAGAGTCCCCTCCACCTACAGAAAACAAGGCCTAACAGGGGGAGGTACATGAAGGCTTGAGTTTACCTCCAGAAATCTGGTTCAGAAGGTGAAGTTGCAGAGTGTCTCCTCAACAGTTCGCTGACAACAAAAACCAGGGAGGAGTGGCCGATCCCCCAGAGTGCTGTGCAGCCCACCCAAAGGACTATGACAGGTTGGAGAGATGGGCAGAGAAGAACCACCTGAAATTCAAAAAGGCAAACGCAGGGTCCTGCACCTGAAGCAGAATAACCTGATGAAAACACAAGAGGCAACAGGCAGAAGCTCATGCACAGGAAGTTCCACCTAAGAAAGAACTTAGTTACTGATTCAGTGACTGTGCACAGGAACAGACTGCCCAGAGAGGTTGTGGAGTCTCCCTCACTGGAGATACTCAACATATTTGGGCACAATCCAGCTCTAGGATAACTCTGCCTGAGCAGGGAGATTCCATCAGATGACCCACTGTGGTCCCTTCCAACCTTACCTGTTCTGTCATTCTGTGACCACGGCAGGAGTTTGACTTATGACTACAAGAAAATAATACTGTAACAGCAACAAGATTACACTTTCATATTTTAGAATTTCAACTCTGAAATGGATATTAATAATCCCCTAGATTGAGGTAGGATACAGATAAGCCTGATGCATCAGGCCAAGCAAGGAGAAAGGATTTATATCCCACCAGACTGCCCCTCTTCACATGCAAGACCCTTCTGTGCAAGGGAAGCATTTCCATACTCACACTCAGTTTTGCATGTGATGCAGCCCAGGCAGGCAAGAGGGAAGTGATTGGAAAATGGACTGATGGCAGACCAAGAAATAATGGCATATTTGTCTCACACAAGCACTGCAGTGAAGACTTCAGTGGATGTTGCATTCATGCCTGATTAAGTTCTTGATCACTGCCTGACTCATTTTTTTTCAAAGCTCTCCTCTGCAGCGGCTTTCTGCCCATTTCCCTGCTACCAAGCCAAACTGCTTAAAAAAAGTCTCTCACAGATTGTCTTTATTCCCTCTAATCCAGCAGAATTATTTAGACTCATGGCTTCTGGATGGGTGTAATGAGATCTCATCAAGAAACTCTGAATTAACTCTGAAGTTCTAACAAAAAAAAAACACAAACAAAAATCTCCATGAGGCAATTCCCTTGCTTAGTGGTATCCTGAGGCTGTAAGTTCTGTCAGCTACTTGATCCACCGCAGGTGAACTGGAACGACTGCTGGAAGCCCCTTACTTGTAGTGCCCAGTTATTTCTGGAAGTTAAAAGAAGTAGGGTGCAGTATTATTTTACAAATTCATATTTGAAGTATTTACTAATATTTAGTTCCATAACATACATGTTCGTATTTCTAAGAAATGCCTTGCATACATCTATAACCCTATTTACAAGTCATAATTACTTTTAAATTTGAAAGAGTAACTGCAAGGGAGGCACATTTGTAGTAGGATACTTCAGTCTTTCCAAACAACAGGACTGTGAGCAGCAGACAATGCTGTTAAAGGGCACCTCCCACTTCCTGCCCATAAGTTCGACACATATCTGCTTTAGCAAAGATTACAGCAGATAGAAGGATGTGTTGGTGAAAACTGACATGCATTTTTGGGCAATACCTTTTAAAATGCAATTCTTATTTTGCATTTTCCCTGTGAGTAAGCACCAAACAAGTATGCTTTTGCAACCATGGACAACATTCAATGAATATGCTGCAAATCTGGCTTAAACATTTTCACAGAAAATCTCACTCAAGCCCTTAGAAGTAAAGATTTACAGAACGCTAGATGTGTACAGAACACTAAGCACTAGATTTGGCCCCAAGACATTAGTTCATCAGTGTTTAAAGATTTATAAAATCTTAGCTGTACTTATGTGCTGAAGTCATAACTCTGAGGAGATATTCATCCTCAAGTAACTGAGAGCCTCAATTAACTGTGGCTCAGAAAATAGAATTTCAACTGTACTGAAGTGTGGAATAGTTCCAGCAGATCGATTAATCAAGCCCTGCAATGAAGCTAAAAGCATCCCACAGATGTCTCCAAATACAGACTCTCAGTGCTTTCAGGATGGATCTGGAGCCCTGAGATTTTGGGCAGTTCTGAATGTACTAGTCATCTGGTTTTGCTGCTTCTCTGTCTGGACTCTATCTCCATCAGGATGCAGACTGTTTCCCTTCCACATATTGTGAGTAAGAAAGCACAGTCTATTTCTTGTCTGCATTTTCCCCTCGTTCTTGTCACTAGCTTCTTTCCCATAGAAGGCACATCATTTCCTTGCCTCTCCTTGTTTCCCTGTTCCCTTGCTCAGTTCACTCTGTACCTGCTGGCAGCCTCTGATCCCTGTCTACCTTTAAAATCTGTTCCAAAGAGAACTGGAATACAATAAAAAAGAATGATGACAAAAGGAGATTAAATTAATCCAATTACCAGACTAAGCCAAAGGGATGGGGAGTGTAGCTCTTACCGGTAATGCCTGTGTGTGGGCTGCCCAGAAGGCACCATTTCACAATGGGAAGGAGATAGGTAGGGTTTTCTTGGGAGGGAGTGTAGGGGGGGCGCTTTTCAGAGAACAAAGAGAAAACATGAAGGCATTGTTTGTTTAAAGAATAGATTTCCGACTAATGTGATCTCATGAATGGCCGTAGAAGTGCAGAAAGTGAAGAATTCCCATGCCTTGCCTCACACATAGCATCATGTTACGTGAACATGCCTTACGCACAGTTGACCACTCCAACCTGAGAACAAATTAAGGATGCAGCTCTTTTACTTACAGTGCTCAAAAGGGATGTTTCCTTTGTTCCTGATGGGAGTTAAGACTCCCAAGAGTCATACAAGTAGCAGACTTGAAAGACAAATCTATGAAAAATGACTGAGTCCAAACTTTATGTCTAGAAGTATTAACCTCAAATCTGCCTAGCATCTCTTTCAGGTAAGGTCATGAGCTATCCCAAGCCTGCTGCTGTAAGACTCTTGCGCCTTACCAGCTGCCATTCCCCATTTGGAAAAGCTGTCCCGAGTCCCCAGCATTTGCTGACACTACAGTTTTCAAACAAGCAAGTGCCCAGCAAGGGCCCAAGTGCCACCAAAGTGGCTCCAGCACAAAGCAGAGACTTTGAAGCCAGGACTCTGCTGTAGGAGCAGGCAGAGTTTCCAACTAACACTGTGGAAGAGGGGCCAGCACTACGACAGGTCTGTCCCCAAGAAGATAGCATGTCCAGAAGAATCTGTATCAGCCATCCTCCAGTTTTGGGTGCTCAGTTGCTGGATTCACCATTATCTTAACCTGGAGAGTTAACCAGAGAGGTTTTGTCTGCAGTGATAGCAGAACTGAGTTCCTAGAACCCCGTCTTCAAAAGGTGACACATGTTCACACACCGTGACTTCAGGCCGAGGTCTCAGCACTTATGGGCAACCACCTGACTGGGAAGCTCCTGTGAGCTGAGCCCCTTCATTTTAAACCGTGCATTCAAGTGCAGTGGCAATAAAAATTCATGGTCATTTTAGAAGACTTGAGCATAATATGTGGTATTAGCTGACCAAAGAAAGTCTGGCATTCAAAGGACATAATGCACATCATGGCTTACCAGGAAAAAGCAACCCAAAACAGTGATGCATGGGGAGAGAGAATTCATCCTGAAACACGCTAAAAGTTTACAAGATTTTGCCATAGCCAATATCCTTTCCACTGTCACTACAGAGCCAACAGACATAAAGAAAAGACAACATTACAGTCAAGACATTGTGTCACCCATCTTACATGGTTTCTTAAAGCTTTTTGGAAATTTAGACAATTTATAAAAAAATGGGTTTTTTCTTCTTAGCAAATGCTCTCATCTTCTTTACAAAGCAAAATGAAAAGCAAATAAACCAGTGTACTACAACACTACAATAATAAATTGATTTGGACAACTCACAGAGGTCAGTATCAGCCCAGCTTAGCCCAGCTCTTCTGAACAATCTGCAGAAATAAGCCAGAATCAGCATGCAACGGATGAAAGTCAGGTTTGGCAAAAAGAATGACAAAAAATTCAAACACTTCTCACACTGAAAATAAAGCTTGGCAGAGAAAAATACTATGATCAAAGTGCTGTAGTATCTAAAATCCTAGCTTCCTAATATTCTGACACAATCCAAGTCACTTAAATCTGTACTGTTGACAGATTCTTGTTTGCTGCAGGTAAAGGTCAGAGCAGCGTTACTGGAAATTCTTGTTGCATATACACAGTTATAAAGAACTGTCTCCCTCTCCTTGTAATACTCTTCACTGGTGCACAAGCCTTTATAAATTCCCTGCATTCAACTGATAGTAGGTAACTGGATAGTTCAAACACCTGCAGCTTGCAACTACAGTCACTCTTCATCTAGAAGGAACAGACTGCTGCAGATGATAAAGAAACACAGCACCTTCATCTAAGCTGAGTTTGGTTTAAACCCTGCAAGCAGAAGGTACTGCATGAAGTCGTATGAAACAGGAGGGAGCATACTTTTAAGTACCTTCAGATTCACAGCCCAAGACTCTCATAAAGGGTTTTGTTCTCTCTTTCCCCTTTTGGAAGTCTCTTGATGGTAGTTCTACATAAAATAATTTTTCCTCCTCAATATATAATTTTTTCCTTCCTAGCATTAAACTATTGCTGAGATATGAAAGAACCAGGTCTTCCAAATGCTATCTGCTACTCACCAGGCTGATTCCTCAAGTTCCCTCCTAACATCTATGGAGGAGAAAACTTCAGCAGTCTCAGGGTATTCAATTATTCTTTTTCACCAAAGGAATCCCTGTGGAGCCTCCAAGATAACCTCATCTACCTCGTCCTACTAATTTCAAGTTCACACAGGCATCATAGACAGAAACATCCTGGAAAGGAAGGGTTAGAAGAGGATAAATCTCAGAATCCTACTGACCACCTCCTCATGTCTGGCAAGACCCTCAAGTAGCAACCGTGCCAACAGCTGGGAAAGGCAGCTCCTCTACACAGTCTCCCAGAGTTTCTCCCACTACTGCCCATCAATTAGCATAGCACGGGTATTATTCATGCTATCACTGGCTTGCACAATATGTTATCAGCAATGGAAATACATTGAATGTGCAAATAAATTAGCGCTGAGTTTTGTACTCTATTGTTCAGCTCTTTTCCAGTTCAGAGAAAAACAAGCAGCAGCCTGTAAGCACATCACTTGGGTAAATCTGTCTTTGTCGACTAGTCAAATTTCTCTCTCCTGAATAACAAATCAACAAAAATTTAAGTTTTCAGGCATAGGTCCTACACAGCAAACATACCCGCTCCAGTGTGTTGGGTACTTCTGTTGCTATTTACATCTTTGCAAAAGAAGGCTTACATTTTTAGCACTGCTATTTCCTCAAGGTATCAGAGCATTCAGATTACAACCACAAAGACCCCATCTTCATGGTTTATGCACACCTGTCATTTTTCTCTTTTGGAAACCTGAAGCATCAGATCCACCATAAACCTCTAACATTCAGCTGCTTATGACTCCTCTTCAAGTCAGAATCATTAATCTGATTATGTGCTGTGGGCCCCAAGAAGAAGCACAAGAGCTTTCCCACAGGGGAACATGACTGAAACTCAGTCTTCTGAAAGGTGGCAAGAACACTCACAAGATCTTTGAAAAAAAAAAAAAGCAGTAACTCAACATTTGTGCCCCCCACAGAACTGGTATTTGCCAGGCTATTTCTCCCTGATATTCAAGGAAGCCTCTTTTCTCTTCAGACTTCGATTTCTTAACTCAGCATTGGTCCATGAGCTTTTTCTGCTGCCTCCTACAGCTCCCTCCTTTTCTAACTTGTCAGCTTATGAAGGTTATATCCCAGGAGTGTTTTCCAGTGCTCTTCTTCCAGCTGCAACATGTGGTCCTGGCTGCAGTTTCGTGCACTCCAGCTCATGAGCCAGGGAGCTGGGTCATAAGGATGCTCCACATCTACTCTGAGCTGGTATCACCTTGGTTCCTTTTGAGCTTCTTACTGCCTCTCTCCCAAATCACAGAACTGGACTGTTCTCTGATGCTCTAGTTTGGACTGGACCACAGATAACTCCTTTAATGAAAGCAAATCAAACTGCTATGTCTACATATTTTTAATTCTATCTACGGATGTATAGACATATAAAGATATATAGACACCTTTATACATTGTCCTTATTGATTTGCTCTCTCTTCCCATCTACTTGATTTTTTCCCTATAATTGTTTCTTATGTGTTTATTTTTATGCTGGCATGACCTCTTACAAACACTACGAACACTACTATTGGATTTAGATTCCTACCTTCAGCCTGCCAATTATGTATCACAGCTCTAGAGAATGCTCATTTCCAGCCTTTACAGCATCCCTCTGAAAGTAGATCCATTTAATATGATGTTTCTAACTTTCTACATTTCCTGTTGTCATTGCAGTGTGTCCAAATGACCATGCCCTACCAAACAGTCTCCACAAAAACCCAGCAGATTCATTACTCCAATACAGGAAAGAATTTTTAAAATTTGTCTGTATTTATTAGTCAACATAAGTTTTTGGATTCCTTAAGACAGCAAAGTCTATATGTATGTGCACAGACTTGCTTCAGATTATTTTAAATGCCTGAAGAAATTTACCTTTCATAGTACAGTGTGCCCAGATCATTAAATAAACCAATACCACAGCTTCAGACTGCTTTATAGATCTATCAGTTTATGGCTGAGACCCTACTCACATTCACCTCTTTTCTCAGATCCAAATGACACATTCAGCCTTCTGAAAACTTCTAAATCTAAACCATCTCTGGTGAGTAACAGCTAATCTGCATCTGCTTCAGAACTCGTGGAATTTAACTGCATCATGTTAATACCACCTACTTGCTAAACACCTGAAAAGGAATTAAGCTTCCACCTTGGAAAATAAAATCCTTAAGAACTGCTAACTCTAATCCTAAACTAAGCAAGGATGTAAAAATACCACTAACCTCTTCACTCAATTGTCAGTCTGCACAGAAGACTTTTACCACTCTCAGCTACAGAAAGATGGCATAGTTGCAAAAGGTCAAAGCACACTGATAAAAGGAGGCTTGGATTTGAGTGTGCACACATAGCTACTGCAGTAGAAGACAGAGCAATTTTCTTGCTTGGGCCTTTAAATTACTACCATATTTGTGTTGGCTTCTCTAGGACCCAGTGAGCCAAAGAACAGAAAGACAAGATAAGCTGACAAGAATTAATTTGGGAAAAGCCTTCCAAGAACCTTGCCTGCAGAAAAGAATATGGGATTAAAAGAAGTAAGACAGAAGGACCTTGGAGTATTTGTAGAATAGAGGGAAACACAGAAGAACAGACAAGTAAAATTGTAAGTGCATTAGTAGCGGAAGTCTTGTAGGGGGCAGATGTCAGGGAGGTAAACTCATCACTGTTTCCTAATCATTAACATCACTTAAGCAGATAATAATGAAAATCCATAAATTTCCACAGCTACTACAGTGATAAGATAAAATCTGGATACAGGTTCCATCTTTCTTCTGGCTACAAACCCCATTCAAAGCAGCCTGGCTGGGAACTTTACTGGGCTAGAAAATGGCTCAGAAAAGGGAGGCTATTTTTCTCTCATTGTTAAGCTGCTGAGCAATCACTGAGAAGAGGCAGCACTCAGGTATGGACAAGACATCTGAAGTCAGAAGAGATGGGGAAGGCAAGAAGTCTCTCTGTGGCCAAACAGGGCAACAGACTTAGGAAAGTTACATCAGAGCAGATTAGCTGCATCATCTTCCTACACCAGCACTTGTAGAACCAGTGCAGCTGGAAAAAACAATCAGTTTTGCTCAGTGGCCAAGTTAACCTGGCAGTAGAGATGTACTGCTCAGGAGAGATACAGTCTGAGAGACTAGCTTGGAAGCTGAATTGCTGGAATATAAACGGATGGGAAGAAGAAGAAAAAGATGATGGGTTATGGAGCAGAAGGCTGCTCTGGGATGAAAAATCTTGAGAGCACTGAGAGATAAGGTTATGACTCATGACTGCATACACTGTCCGACCACTGACAGTAAAACGTCCCAAGGTAAATCAAGACTGCTTCTCTGTAGATGACTCTACAGAGTCATGCTGACTCTGCTTAGAAGACTACATTAATAACAGCTTCTCTTGATATAAGACACAATTTTAGTTTTACTAAAGTAAATTCTACTCTGTTTTGCAGGCAGAAGTCCCCTGTGCTTCTTTAGTTCAGCACTCCCTTCTGTCCAAAACCAAGCAGCTGCTGCATGCAGAAGGAACATAGTGACAGCATATAGGCAGACTATCTGCACTAACCTGTTTTGTCCGTAAGAAAAGGGAAGACAGCTGTATTAAAACCTGTCTCCACTAAGCTGGCACTGCAGTGGGGCACAGCTAACATTTGACTAGCATCTCAACAAATGATCAGCAGCAGGAACAGTTCTTGCATATTGTCTCCAGCAGTCTTGGCCCTGCGCTAGCAGCACACAGCACCCTCTGAGGGCCCCAAATGTGGCTGTCTGTCCCAAATGGTAACACTGTAGATGAAGCTGAGCATCCAACTTTTCTACAGCAGAAGTTTAAGACAACTGAATTCCTTGGATCTTCAGGTATGTCAGGATACTTCACAGTAAGACATATATTCATTCCATTAGTATTACCAGCAGGAGTGGCCAGGTGTCAGCAAAACAAGGTAACCTAGGTACCATGTATAAACACACATGGAAAGACAGCCTGTGCCTCAAAGAACATGTCATACCACATTATCTTTCTTATTCGCTGCTGCTGCAGTAGTAAGATGTAGAAAACAGATTCGTATTTATTCTGTTTTACAAGCTTCAAAAATGAAAATGTTTCAAAACATACACTGCCATTTTCTCATACATATTCATTTAATTCCTTATGTTTGACAAAACAACCTCATAATCCAAACACAGGGACTAATTGGCCAAGACCTAATTTGCCATCTCAGAATACAGAAAGTTCATGTTCTCACTATCAGAGCTTCTCTTTCTTTTACAAATGCACTGATCTTCCTCTGGATAGTCCCGACAGTACCTTTCCCCAACCCTGAGTTTCCCTTACAAAACTATTTGCAATGGTCATACAGAGGCCTCAGGAACATGTGGAGACAAAAGTGCAAAGAAGGAGGAGTTGGTGGCCCAGTGTCTCCATCCAGCTGGAGTTGGGATGTGCACAATCTTTCCTCAATGCTGGGCTCCACAAGAAAATGCTTACACCAGGAATAATTAGGTACTTCAGATCCAGACCACGTTTTCAGTAACTTTAATCTTACTACTTTGGTCAGATCAGAGGCAGAAACATGATAATCAACTTCAAACAGCTTCAAGCCTAAAGATGGCCTGAGTATCTGTAACTTATTGTCCCTCTTCCACCTCCCTTGCTGTATCAGTTGACTCAGCAAAATGCATTACTTCTCTTTAGAAAACCATATTGCACTTGTCTTTGAAGAGAAAGGAGTACTGAGCTGAACAGACTTCACCTGGTTCTCAGAAGAGACTTATTTTTGAAGTCATGGAGCCTAGTAGCTGAATGCTATGAAACACAGAACACTCTCAGCTGAAACACTGGAAGACATGCCGTCTTCCAGGCTATGTGCTACAAAGTCATTTACACCAGATGGGAACATGTCAGAGGAAGTGGTAAGACCACAATGTCCCAAGCGTGAGGTTCAGTTCGTTCTTAACACCTCCTGCACTTAGTTTCTCTTTTTGTCAAGTGCTAAGCTTACCCTAATTTCTGTCATTTTTACAGAGGAAGCTTATTGCACTCTGCATCTGGTTTAAAGGACTCAGTTTCCCCATGGGGCCTGGCAAGCACAACCAGAAAGAAAAACAACCATGACTGTGCCATCCTCTGCAGCATGGAGGCAAACGTGCCATCCTGGAGTCCCACCCAAAGGCAGTAGAGGCCTTTGGATGGATGGTCAATTCAACTGGCTTCCTTTCATTGAACTGTAACCCAAGACTTCACTCAGCTACCATGTAATTGTCCTTTTGTATTTAGACAGGGAGGACAAGAATCACAGGATCTCAGAATTGTTTGGCTTGGAAGGGACCCCAAAGATCATTCAGTTCCAATCCCCACACCATGGGCAGGGACATCTTCCACTAGATCAAGGTTTCTCATCCAACCTGGCCTTGAACACTTCCAGGGATGAGGCATCCACAACTTCTCAGGGCAACCTGTTCCAGTTCATTACCACTCTCACAGCAAAGAACTTCTCCCTAATATGTAATCTAAATCTACTCTCTTTTAGTTTAAAGCCTTGGCCTATCACTACATGCCCTTGTGAAAAATTCCCTCTCCAGCTCTTTAGCCCCCTTTAGGTACTGGAAAGTGCTTTACGGTTTCCTTCTCAGAGCCTTCTGTTCTCCAGGCTCAACAATCCCTGCTCTCTTTGCCTGTCTTTATAGGAGAGGTACTCCAGCCCTTGAATCATCTTCGTGGCCTCCTTTGGACTTATTTCAACAGGTCCATGTCCTTCCTGTGCTGAGGACCCTAGAGTTGGATGTGGCACTCCAGGTGGGGTCTCACGAGGGCAGAATATATCACTGGTCCCAGTATGGACCCCTGGAGGACACCACTTGTCCCTTGAAGTCCATGGGGACTCTAAGCAACTATCCTCTAGATGCAACCATTCAACCAATTTCTTATCCACCAAAAAGTCTACCCATAATATCTATGTTGCTCCAATTTAGAGAGAAGGATGCTGTGGGGGACCATGTCAAAGGCTTTCCAGAAGTCCAGATAAATGACATCTGTAGCCCTTCCCTTGTCCACTGATGGAGTCACTTCCTCACAGAAGGTCACTGAATTGGTCAGGCAGGACTTGGCCCTGGTCAAGCTGTGCTGGCTGTCTCGAACCACCCAAGAGTGTCCTGCCCCATTAATGATTGGCCACAGAGCTCCCAAAAAGGCAGGACTTTCCCAGGGTCACACTATTTATTGGCAGGGACTTTCTGCCAAGATCTTCATTTGTGGTGCCTTTAATTCCCAACTTATGTTTTCAGTTTTCATTCTGCCATCTCATGAAAAGTTTAAAGATATACTCTAAACAACTGGTTGTTATTTTAGGAGGCACAGTTGTTAGTAAAGCAATGAGGAGCTGATCCCTCCTTTGAGCAGACACTGAGCTCTCACTGACTGAAATGCAACTCTGACAGTTACTTGTTTGTTGAGATTCAGCTTCCAGTAATCTGCCTTACACTATTACTGGAATATGATACCATTCTAACAAATTAATTATTTGCATTACATGGTTTTACTAGCTTCTGCATTTCATACAAACATTTTATGCAAACATGCACGTGAGGAGGCCCAAGTTAATTCATGAATTTCAGGCACTTAACAAAGATACATTCATTACAAGCTTTGTCTCCCTGGAGGCTCTCATTTGTCATTACCAGATCCTATGAAGGTAGCTAGAGATGGGCACATCCTGAAGACAAAAGCAGAAATGGAGCATTCCTGATGCTACCTTTCCTGCATCTTTCCAGTATCTACTTAGAGGTGCTTAAAGCACTCTACATTATAACACTGATTTATTCACCTTGGTGAAATACTTGATGTTACACAGGGTAACTTCAGGTCTTATCAAACAAGATCTTTTATCTTGCTTTTCTTTTGGGCAACAATAAGTACCTCATACCTCTGGGCAAAATGCCATTTGACAGAGATGCCACTTCTCATCTCTGCATTGGGAACTGTCTTTTGATAAGACTAGAAAGAATTCCTCAGTTTTATGTAAAATGGTTTGATACTGCTCATACTGGCCACCAAAAAATAACCTTTTCCAAAAACTCCAAGTCCTAAATTTTTTTAAAGGATCTTTTAAAATCTGGTCAACAAACAGAGCATCAGGTGACCGAAACCAAATGGAACCAGAGAGGCACCATATGTTATCTTGTCCCTGTTTATGTAAGGCGCTTAAGAGCTGTCATTTTGTGCCTTAATTGTGCATCTACTATTGGCAGTGCTGGAGCTACACATTCTGGTCAGCTTGTCCATTCCTTTTTAGAAGTACACAAACCTGCAGCATGCAAAGCCTTCTATGACAATTACTAGGTATTAAGCAATACACTGTTGGTAGAATGAGTAAGAATTTAGGTTTTTATCTCCTGCCATGAGTAAAGCAATCTAAATATCCTTCCACAGTACAACTGTCTTGATACATGCAGCAACACATAGGCAAAACAGCACTATTTGCACAATAGTTCATACCAATGCCAAGGTGTTCAAAGTGTTAATATTTTAAGTGTGCTCACTGTGCATAGGCTTGTATGTAGAATCTACTGCAGCTAACCAATTTGCTTTGCTATATCTTCATTGTCTCTCAGAGTTCCCACAGATGTAAAGATAATGCAAACTTAACTTAAATGCTATATATGCAAAGTGAACTTTTAAATGAATGTGCTTCAGCCAAATGCTGCATGTGTGCAACACAGATACAAGTTCTAGCAGTCCACATGTGTTCCTGAGGAGAAACGGAGGGTGACTTTTGCCATCCCATGCTGATAATAGTTTTCTTGGGTACTTCTTATGCCCAAATCACTTTTCCAAGTCATCTGCACTTAAGACACTTTGACAGCACAGGACAACATATGATGTTTTGCACTTCATCCACAATAATGAGAGTTCTTCCTTCCTTGTCCAGCCAGGTCTATGATGACCAGTATATAAAAGCATAAGGAGCATGAGCATCTTCTTATGCCTGGAAGCAGCCCCAATTCAGCAGTCTTCCATCACCATTTTCTCTGGTAGAGCCACAGTGTGTAAAGAACTCCAAAAGTCTGGATAAGAGCAGATTAAGGAATTGGACTGGACATCAGAGGATGCTGCAAAAAAGTGAAGCTCTTCTGTAGAGCTGCATGAAGGCTCCACACTCAAAATACAGGGAATGTTAGAGATCTAACCCAACTGTCATCCTGAGAGTCCTAAAACATTATCTAGAATATAGTAGCTGTCCCAGAGCAATTCTAAAAGGCATTGAGATTGCTACAACAAAGGGTGAAAAAAGGAGCAAAGCAAGTAGAAGCCAGGACTCAGATGGAAAAGTAAGAGGACCTTCCTAAGTCAGTACGAAAGTAGACACGTGAGTGGGGTTGTTGAGCAGCTGTGCTACCTCATGAAGCAATATGCAAACTGATGCAAGTCTTATGAGCTATGCCGGCCCTAAGAGAGATACAAGAGGCCAAACAGGGTAGCGTACTACCACAGGACTGATGAAACCTCTGCTTTATTATTAAGTTTGCCGTGATGTGCAACATGACCTTGAACACCTCTCTGTGCTTCTGGCTGCCATCTGGATAATTAGACTAAACTATTTGGTGTGAGGGCTGCATCTAATTATAGATTAGTTTGGCAAGTAGCACAATTGATTATCAATACTGACAAAAATTGTCAAGCAAAACTGGAATACAAAGAGTAGTCATCTGCAGAAGCACAAAATTGATGAGGAGTCAAAAAGGCTGCACGACAAGGCAGCTCTCAGCACCAGTCTCATTTGCTCAGTCATCTGTGTCACATGGATTCCCAAGTTTACCAAACTATTTCTTTCAGGGAGCCTGAAGGAGCATCTCTAAGCCAGATACAAGAATTTGTATTTAACAGCATATTCAATAAGCTTTTCTGTACAGCACTTAAGAGAGAGTAATTAAAGGAAATATTTCCGCAGTAGAGCTTCTCATTAGCAGCCTAATTAGCTTTCTGAAAATAATTAACATTCCTTTCCATAAAGGGAACAGATGACCCATTACATCCATTAGACAAGCAAAACAAATGCTGAAGGTAAGGGACATTTGTTCAGGGAGACAGCAAGAGAAGCATCCATCAGCAGTACAAGTAAAATGGAAGAAGACAAGGCACAAATGCCTGTGAATCACAAAGACTAGACTATGCAAGTGGGTATGCAGGACTAGCACGTGCCTGTCTGATGTGTGCATCCAGCATTCACACTGAGCACTTTCCTTCCTCTACCTCTAGGACTCAGTAGTAATCTCATCACTAAGATGCTGAAAAATTCCACCAGTTGTTTTGAAAGCCAGAATTAAAGACTCTTAAATTCAACCATTCACAGTCACAAACAGCTCTCTCCATATGCAAATATTCCCCAAGAGTCATGTATTTTGACTATTAAAATATGCTCAAAATGTCCATTAAAACAAACCATGATTTACTGGTAGGTGACAGGAACAAGTGAGTTGATGGCTAAGAAGAGTATGAAATACACCTCCCCAGGTTTCACAGAGTGGTGCTCTGATCAGTTAGTGTGCCCAGAAAGTTAGTTAGGCATATGTTTCCTGAGCAGTGCTTGTTTGNGTAATTATTACTATTGCATGACTAATCTAATACAATGAAGTAACTAACTCTAACTATAACATTAAACTGGCATCTTCTCTTGAGCGTAATGTTCTTCAGATTCGGGTCTTCTATGCAGCTGTTTCTTCTTCTGATTCGGTCTTCGCTGGTGTCCTGCTCCTCCGCCACATGATGTAGGAATCCCTGATTCCCACAGTCCTAGGCATCAGTGTTGGGGGATGTGTGTGAAAGTACAGATGATAGAAAGTAAATGACACAGGTCAGTAGGAACTGTGGTATCAATATGGTTTGATATGCTTTTTCAGATAAAGAAGAAATAAGCTGAGCTTCTGAAAATTCACATATTCAGATAACATAACAAACATAACAAATCATGAACATGCAGTTGCATTTTCAGTCATTTCTGTGTTTGATGTATATTTACATTTCCCTAGCAGGAAAGTTGAACAAGTGTGATTGCAGCGAGGGCAAAGCTCAGTTGTACAAAAGCTTCCATGGCTACATCACTATGGAAACCACACATCCATTGCCTGCTGTGTCTATTTCGTACACTGATTAAACTAGAAGCATATGTTTTTATTTTATCACCTTCTCATCAAGACAACAGGACAACAAACACGTTTTACCTGCTTCAGAGGCAACCCTTTCACCCTTGACAGCTCTCTTTGTGAAACCTACTCAGCCTCTCAACTCACTGGGCAGTCTTCCCCCCAGGAGGCTTTCACTTCTTCAAACTCAGTATGGAATTTTATCTTAGCCTCCACACCTTCCCTCAGCTTCTGGACTAGGAAAACTCCAAAGGTGACTCACTCTAGGGCAAATCCAGCCAGCAGACAAAACGAGAAGCTGAAAACCATTCTGAACACACATTGCAGTGCCTTACTTTGACTAGAGTTCCATTCCCTTCCTTTCTACAAAGCTCTTTAGGAACATTTGAAGTGCCCTCAAAATGGAGTAACACACATTACAAGACAGCTGTAAATGTAAGGGTTACATTTTTGCTTTAAGAAGCCCATCACTTCTATAGCTATTACCAGTTACAGGTAGCTTTTCCTGCACTAAAACTCTGAATACCTCTCAGTAAAAGCCTAATAGCCAAGAACAACTCTGAAAGATGCAGAAGGAAAACGGGGGAAAATGCTTAAAAATCTGCAATATGGCATGCATGGTGCAGCCTTGGTATGTGAAACAGCTGAAGGAATCTTCATACCAATAACTAGAAAGGAAAAAGCAAAAAAATAGTTAAATCCCCTCTAAATCTAAGTATTTGCATTTTATGCTGAAGAACAGCCTCTGAACAAACCTTCAGCAACACCTTCTCTCATACTGGGCACTTCTTACCTGAGCTCGAGCGGTTCCTGGAAGAGTTGGAGAGGAATTTAATCTCTGCGTCTTCCTAAATCCTCAGTGCCTCTCAAATTCAGCCACCAACTGGCAACCATTACATAGACAAATGTCCACTAGTAAATGAGTTGAGAAAAACAATGTGTTTCATAGATGTTCTCAAACAGACATACAAATACACTCCTCTCCACTAAAGCACTCTACAAGGCCAGAAAAATTCTGCCTGTGCTCAGCGAACCTATAGCAGAGGACACTGGCTTCTCAGCAAGACAGAGCGAGAAACAAACTGACACAGCATAAGTTCTCTTACAAAAACCAAAGCAATACTACACAAAAGATGCAGCCCTTCCAACTTCCTTTTGCAAAATGGGCTAGAGAAGGTAGGGCTTCCATCTGGGTCCTAACTCATCACCCTCATCTCACAGACAATTCCAGGTTGGCATTACCAGACACGTCCCAGATTCACTGGTGTTACAAGAATTCCTATCAACAGCATGTGGGATCAAAGTTACTTCCATGTCCTTAAGGATGTCAGAACAATGCCCAAGCCAGTTTCCTGAAGCACAAACTGAAAGGAGTGGTGATTCCAGAGTCATGCCTTCATGGCTTTGGAAGCCGATCTGTCTGCATCTCCAGCAGACAGCATCCTGAACAGTCTAAGTGGATGGAACATACAGGAGGCATTGGAGGAATGAATAATTCACAGCCTTGTTCTGCTGCCAATGGATCTACGTTTTCTTGTGCCCATATGGCACTCAGTTTTTGTTTTAACAGTAATAGGAAACTTCTGCTCTTCCTTTGCTGGTTCTTGAGGGCAGGTGAGAAGCAGCATTTGCTCTACTCACAGCAATAGTACCATATTACCGGAGCACTTGCCAGACACAGCTTTATTCAGAAATACTCATGGTTGCATCACTGACAAAACAGCTGGACTCACACAAGGCTTGGTCCATCACCGGCAGCCTTCTTAGGAAGCTGCTGACATTTGCTTTGTCATAACCTTGCAGCACTGGTCTAGACTTTACTGCTCAACAGATGACATTTGATGACCAACTGGAACCCTATATTCAGCTACACAATGGGCTGAATCACAAGCAAAATCACAGCTGGAGCTCGAGGCAGCAGCTGACCCTGCTTATTCACACCCTTAGCACTGCCACAATTAAGTCTACTTTTCTTCAGCAGCTGACTGGGTCTGCTCCCCAGTCTCAGGGAGGGACACGGGTCTATGAGAAACAATACCCACAAGTGAAACAACAGAATACCCTAACACAGGATGTCTTGGGCACTACCATAAGAGAGGGTAATGAGATACCAGACACAGGACAGGCTGAGGGAGGAAGGTGCTACATGTATCTGAATTTTATACAGGTAGCACCTATATATTCAAAGAAAGTTCACAGTTAGAAGTAAAGTACTGTGCACAACCTACCCATGAAACTTTATCCACAATAGGGAAAACAATACTGTAGCCTGAACCCCTGTATCAGACCATGCTTAAAATCCTGTGAGGGCACCACACCACACACTGCAGACACACAGAGCATGCAGAAAATTCTCTAATTTTCTGCAGAAAAGTCTGCAGAATGTCCTTCTAGTCCCACAATGTCCAGCCGATTTACCAGAATCAATATAAAGTTTTGCTCTGGGACATAAACCACCCTCCCAGCGTGACAGCATTTTACATGCACTTTGTGCAAGTGTAACAGACTGCCACAGCATACAAGAGAGTGGCAAGATGAGGATAAAAAGATCAGTAGAGTAACACACTGGTGAATCAGGTGCAGAGACTGCACTGTTTGTTAGGGCCAGGAATAGATTCCTCATCATCCGACTCACACCTGTGCTTTTACTGGAGAGAATAACCCTCTGTTCTTTACCTACTGCTCTGGTTTAGCTCAGAGATACTGTTCCACTGTCCTGATTGCTTAATTGCCTAAGGCTATCAAAGTGTAAGGTTTTAAAGAGACAAAAACACTGAAAAGTTCGGCAGTATAAACTACAAGCAATCAGAATGTGACTCAAAGCAGATAGAAATCAAGGGTTATCTGTGTAAACAGTGATCTTACACCTCCAGAAAACAACTTGTAGTTTAAACCAAACAAAATAACTTTGCAGTCTACATACTTAAGAGGTCCCATCTACAATGCAGTCAGCTCTGTACTCAGAGAACTGCTGTGTTCTGCTGATCTACAAGTGCAGTCCAACCAATTTTACCTTCCACACCTTACCTTTTCTGGAAAGCGATCCTGGAGTTCTCCCACTTTGTGGTCAGCTCCTGGTTCACAGCATCCACAGGTAGACTAGGCTGCCTTCAGCCAAGTCCAAGCTGTTTCAGACGCCAGCTGTTTTCAGGCCAGGTGTGTGTGACCCACAGCTAATACACCAACCAGGCAGCCTTCCTAAACAAAAGAAGTACAGTTGAATCTTAATATAGCACAATGCAAGAGAGGCTTTACACACTGAAAGATCTATGTGTATGGATAGCTTAGCTCCGGTACATTGGGACCTGGAAGACCTGACTGCTTCAGAGCCCTCAGACAAGCATCTGTACTTGCTCTTTGCCCAAGGCAGCTCCCTGACAGCTGCCTCTCTTTAGGTGAAGCTGAGCCCTTCTACTCTTCGCTGTCCTGGATCCCAGCCACAGCAAACACATGTAGCAACTTCACTGGAGTCAGGACGGAAGGTTCACTGCTACCACGTCAGCCAAGGTCTCAGTTAACCCTTGAAGAGTCTACAAAAAAATTGCTATTTCCCTGGCCAATCCCCCAATTTTTTAAGTAAGCCTCAGTGCCTACTCCTTTTCACTCCCATCCTCTCTCAAGTCCTATTGCCTTCCTACCTCCCCCACCTCCTCTCCTCCTCACTTCTCTAATCATCACACTTTTTTTCTCTCTTCCCCACTCCAGGACAGAGTGTGGCATTCATGTCAGCAGTCCCTTGCCACTGCCACCCACCCACCACCCCAATCTGTTGCTGAGGGCACTAGCACTGACTCCTGTCCCACTCCAGTGATCCAACTGCCCTTCACCTCCATGCTGGGGTCAGGCAGCACAACTGCATGATCCAAGCAAGCAGAGCCCATGAGCTGGGGCTCTCCTCCTCTTCAAGTATTGCCATTTAGATGCTGCAATCCTGATTCTCACAGAAGTCATGTCTCGAGGTGCCAGCTCCAACACACAAGGATAAAACATCTTTCTTGTGTCAGCCTCACAGATCGTACAATCCAAGGGCTTGTCTATACATAGCATTTTTCTGGATTAACTACATAAGAAGTTGTTAAAGCAAGGACATATATGTCAGACTGTGTAACACATGAGCTCTTCACACTATCTGAATGAATCTCAGAGGTTTTGAGCACCGAAGTCCAAGAGAAATTCAAGAGAAACATTTTCTTAAAAAAAAACCAACAAAACAAAACCCAAACCTACACTGTTTTTATTTACATGACACTGTACTACAAAAACACTCTGATTAAAAATGCAGATTAAATAACTAATCCTCCCCAAAAAACCTTCCTACCAAGATTAACAGGGCAATGAATAGCATGAAACCACTAGTTAAATCAATGTAACATGGGTATTATAGAGAGACATTTAGCACCTTCTGCCTATGCACTGATGCTTGCATCTACTTTGGAGTCTCTCTTATCGTGAGAGCTAGCTCTTATTTTTAACAGCTATCTGTATATCAGAGTGGGAAAGAATTTGTTTGTTATCTAGCTCTGGTATAAACTGTTGCCAGGTCAGTGTTCCTAAAAACTATTTTCACATTATCTATTTTCATTATACACATTTTGGCTATAGGTTTCTGCTGAACTACTTATCAGACACATGCAAACAACATTTTAAAAAGCATTTCCCTAGAATCACAAGAACACTGAGAATGCTCTTCACAAAGTCGGATATATTTGTCTATAATTTGATATGTAAAAGACTGAGAAACAAAATCATACAAAGTAAGCAACTGCAACACACGCCTTCAACACAGAAATACAACCATTACTAAAGGTTTCAGGCCAATCTAACTTTAGGGCTATCCAGTCCCACTCACCCTGGCACCAGCACTCAGGCCATTCAGGGGGTTTCACCCGGAACCAGACCGAGGAACTCGTCAGCCACCTGAACGCTACCCCCACACTATCCTAATGCCTGTTAGGCCTTAACTGTATCACCTCCCAGATTTGGCTTACTGTGGGAATAGACTCACAACTGCTGCAGCTTACAGCACACCACTTAGCAGGAAGAAGTTCCTTTTTCACAAAATACTTAATTTCTATGAACTCAAGTGCTGAATAAACCATACTTTTAGTTACACATCTATGTGCACTTGAAAGAAAATATTCATTGAAGAAAATCTTCATCAGCAAAGACTATGTCATAACACACATAAGCAGAGCGGTAGAGCTGAAGAGAAAGGTTCGATCTTAAAGCTCACATGATTAATACAAAGCTTAAGCTGTTCAGAAAAAGGGATTTGTTTTTCCTTTTGTATATAAATGAACTTTCTGTGTAAAAATACTAATGATTAAAAACGTGTAATGTTTATAGTAGGGGAAAAAACAAACAAAATCCCAACAGCAGTAGTGTGACCATTCGCTTGCATGTATGAAAACAGTTCAAATCTAAAATCTCCAGCTTCCCAAACAGCACCTGCCCATGCTCTGAGTGTTCCTCTGACACAGACACCAACATTCCTGGTGTCAGCAGACTGGGGACTACACATGAGCATAATTTAGCAGAAGTGCTCACCCAATGAGAATACAAAGCACAAGCAAACAAAAAGGAAAGCAAATTCCTGACTGAAAACTGGTTAGTTGTGTGTTCCTTCAACTCTCTATTTTAGTATTTACACTTCTTCATTATTTCCACAGGTCTCTGAAAAGAAAGCTCAGGTCCATGCAACTACCTGGTGATAAATTGTCCAACAGAGAAACCAAGCCACAACACTGTTCTGTGACTTATCTGGGATTCTTCTGGGAACAAAGTGCCAAATTTGGAAATAAAAAGTGAGCATGTTTCCTCTCAGAAACTCATCCTGCTCTGGCAGGACTTACATGGAAGGTGATGCAGATTTCCCTTTCAACTGAAGTCCCATCATGCCTCTTGATGAGGCCTTTTAAACCTGTTCCTAAACTGGTCTGAAGTAGCTCAGAGAGATACCTGGGGCACACACTGCTACACAGTCCCCCACCTTCTGGAACAACAACAAAATGATTAGAAAACCAACTCTGTAAAGGAACAACTTGCAGTTACCCAAGAAAAACAAGTGATTTCCAAGGTTATGTGTGTCCTTTCCCAGATACATTGAGGCAGATCCCCTGTCTCTACTCAAAATTTCTGTCAAAGGCCTGAGAAGCACATCAGACCTTGAGAGTTTCAGATTTCTTTTTAAAGCCATGCCACCACCAGCTGAAGATGCTTGGGCAGATGCTGGCATCCCCATACAACCAGAGTATCTGCAAATACTTCTGTGGCTATTTATTGCTGGAAGCAAAAATGCATTTAAAATGACTGCCAAGACTCTTATTTTTTGTTGTTATTTTGCAATCTGTTAAAAAAAAAGAAATTAAGCTCAGGTTTCAAACAAACAATCCAATTCCCTCATGCTGCTGGATCTGTCTTATATTATTAGTCTCACTTATTTTTTCCTCTGTGTACACTCATCCCTGCTTCTGTTTCTTTCATTCTTCTGCTAAGGCAATAAAAATGAAGCAGCTGGGCTTATATTCATGTTTTCACGTATTACCATGGCTCTCAACAGTTTTGGGCCAATGGGCCACTCTGAGCATTTTAAGACTTCTCACAGCTTGCCATGTATTCTTGCCATCTACCTTTCGACATCAATCTCTTACATATTCTTATTTTTCATGGTCCCAAGGATGAGCTATGAATCACTTTTTGTAAGCTGTTGAACCATCAAAGACCCGCAGACCCACGGCAGGGAATGGTTATTTACTCATATATAGTCATATACCCTTCATTATCTTTAAGAGCTTACCTAACTTACTGTTGTTGTTGATTTCAGGTTCTGCGAATACTTTTCTCTAAAACTGGTGTCAAATCCGATCTCACAATATGGCAGGTTAAGCAGATGAGTTAAAGAGGAGTAACTCTTAAAACTCCACCTACACTTTCTTGATGAAGAACCACAGAGCACATGTTACATCATGAAAGCACACTCACTGGCTTTTTGGTAATTGAAGGCAGGGTACTGTTGCCTGGCAACTTATCTGATTACCATTTTTTCAAGTATCACATGCATACTTAGATACATTGCATAATATTATCTCACTTTTATGCAGCCTAACCCAATGGGGAAAAAAAAGGGGAAGAAAAAAGCAACAAAAATTAATGCCTTTAGTCTATTTTCTGACTCAAAAAAAAAAGTACAAGATTGTAGCTCAAAAACAGGTTGAAATATTAGTATTCCTGATTTTTATTCCTGCCTTTTTCTGGCTTGCTGAATATGTGCTTATACAAGCATTTTATATCTACTTGTCTTCAAAATGACACTAATAATACCAGCCTCACAGAGACACACTGAAAATTCATTAAGAATAGAGAGATTCTCAAATGAAAGACACAGTGGAAGTGCTGGTGTTAGCACTTACAGCTTTTTAGTACTCCAAACATTGCTAAGCCTTTGTCCAAAAGCATAGCAAATTTTCATCATTGTCATGACATTGTCCGGTCCTTTTTTCTCAAACAAGGATCTCAAACCAAGAAAACTACATTTCTTGCATCAGAATGGGACAGTTTCCCACCTTCTATGTCTGATACATAGCTGGGAAAAGAAAAAATAAAGTAAAAAACCTACTCCCACTGCCCCACACACAAGGCAGCATACCCCAATCTGAAGTTGGAGTACTAAGCATTATCACCACTCTTGGAGTTTGTAACATGAAAATTAGAGGGAAATCAGAAAATGTGCATGCATGACATTTCTAGAAATCAACATGATCTACTTATTGATCTGATCTTTGAAAAACTAATTACACTCTAGCTAATCCATGAAAAAGTAACCATTTGCTTGTCTTTATGGTGAGCAGTAATACATCATAATAAAAAAACACCGAAGTGCGGCATTGTTTCCAAAAGGCTATCATTATCTAACAGGAGAACCTAGATTCTAGAATCTGACCTTTTGTACATCCACAAGTTATATGCCAATATAATATAACATAATGAACTGCCTTCTTTATATATGCACCTGAGTGTTCCCTTGCAGAGAATGGAAATTGCTTAGCTGCACAGGGTGCTCTTAATATCATGCTAACCTCCGTCAGCACAAGTGGCGGAGGCTGATGTTTTGGAAACTCACTATCTCATCTCCATGGTAAAGTATTAAGCAGCAAAGGAAAACCAAAAGCAACAATAGCTAAGCTCAATATTGCTAAAGAATCATTACATTACCTTCACAGCAGCTCCTCTCTTCTTAGTAGACATTCAAGCATTTTTATAAACTGTGTCCTACATCCTGTAGTTTTTGTGCAAGTCCACTTCCAACTAAAAGCTTAATTGTGAGATCTGCCTTGGAAAGAACTGCTGGATCAAAATAAACCAAATCACATGGTATTTATCATGCCACTAGGGGAAACTATACACATCTTGAAAACACCAGAAATGACAAAAAGAAGTAACTCTTTCTCTAGAACTTACTGGAAACATCCTTACCATAAATCTCTGCTGACACAAAATACAAAGAAAATAGATGGGTCAAAGTGTCCTGTGGGTTAAGCAAGTGTTCCAGCTTTCCTAGGTTGGTTAGCAGGAGAAGAAACAGCCCAATATACAACTATCATCAGGCACACTGCCATAAGCAGAGAGGAACAACTCTACCTAGAGCTCTGAATAAACACAGCCAAGAGTTCTCAGCCCAGACTAGGCTGGTGGAGCCAAATGAGTTGGACCATCTTCTGTGCATGTCTTCTGGATGAAAAAAATCGAAACAAGACTCCTCAACCCCAGAAGGCACTTGGCAGTACACACAGCACTATGCCACAGCTAGCCATACTAAAGAGAGAGCTTCCCCCTTCAGAAATACTTCATCATCCTCATGCTCCCAGCAGAATCAGAGAAAACAGGACAGAAAGGTGCTTCACAGAAGTTCTTCTCATAGGCTACCTTCAATATGTGGTACACCTGAGAGTAAAGATCCAGCAAGGAAGATGTTGAACAGTAGCTTCACCAGGCTATGATATAAACCCTTACCTAGTCACTACTGATGCCTGAATCTTACGCAATGAAAGCAAGACCGGCAGCATTTGTGGTAGGGAAGATTCCCTCAGTCATTTAATCCAGCTTTGACAGAAGCATGTGAGGGCGGGGGAGTTTTCCAACAAGGTTGTGGTGAACTCTTGAGCACTGACACCAATAAAAATCCAGAACAAAAGGAAAGGTAACATAAAACACTTCCCTCCTTTACACAATGATTAGAAAGCTCTGACCCAGTAACTGATAGGTATGCTCATTCAGATATGCCTACAAACAAACGTTTAAAGCAGTCTAGCTTCTATTTAGCCTCCAAGGACACGTTAAAGAGCAGCACGCACCTGCAAAGTCTTTTACACTCTTTTCAGCTGGACTGCAAGGTGCATAGACTCCGGCTCACACTGAACACTATTGGGTGTATCATTTACAACCAGGAATGTACTGCTCTGACTAACCAGAAAGAGCGTGTTGTTCCAAACTGGCACAGATGTTGGTAAGGTGTTCCTACAGACCCAAAGCCTTTGCCCGGTCTGGCTTGCTTTCAGGACTCTTTGTAGTTGCTTGCACAACCACCTTACCTAGGAGCTCAGGAACCATCTGCATACTCCTGCCTCACGTATCATCACAGAAATGTGAAAAGCAGGCCAGTTTATTTCTGATGTAAAAGGCTAACCAGCCCTCTGCTCCCCCACCCAGTCTGTACTGCACTTGCAGACTAAAGGCAAGCAACACAGTCAGGTGATAAAGTCACCAGAGAACACTAAAACACATACAGGAAGCAGATCTGGGAAGCAAAGAGCAGTAATTTACAAAGCCATACCAAGCAAGCCACAAGTAGGTAATGCCTTTTATGTTGGAAAACATTAGCTAACTAGGTAATCACACTTCTTTCAAAAGAAAGAAATATACTTCACCTTTCACATCAAGCCAATTTTGTTTTGAAACAGAACTCCCACTTGTATTGTTCAACTTAACTTCTTTCACCCCAGAAGCCACCCAGGAACATTGCTGGACACTGCTTCATTTGCAGGTATACAGGTACACACAGGACAGAAGGGACCACATATAAAATGGCTCAGGTGCCATTTTACCATCCACAGGACCTGGCTCTGGTATCTGAAAGCTTACCAAGGGACTGCAACTGCTATGGGGGTAAGCAGTGCATCCCACAAAAGGAAGGTAAAGAGTGGGGAAAAAAGGCTTTTCCTGCCTACTGTTGGCAAACAATTTCTCTAAGTAACTGACCCATTTTCTACAGAATAATAAGCTCTAAGGAATGAAGCACTGCTGCCCTTTAATTAGCCATGTTGTTACCTCTCCTCTTAATATGTAATTGCAGACTGCTTGAGACTGGAAAAAGAAACAAAAGAATAAAACAACTTAATTTCATTGGCTAAACATGGCATTTGTTGAAGGCAATCCTACGGTACAATTTGCAGCAATAAAATCTTCCATTATTTCTATGATTTCATCATCAGAACAAAAAGGCCTCCTCTATGCCATTCTCTTTAAGCCTCCTCAATATATCAGGCTTCTCCTTTTTAGAAGCCTTTTGAAGATGCTTTCTGATCATCTTCCATGAGGAAAAACTTCTATCCACTAGCAGACAGTTTAAGAACAGAAAGGACTTCTTTGCCTAAAACCTAGTCAAATCTCCTCCATATCATTTTATTAAAATTTCATGCAGTTTCTTGCAACACAGCTCAGCAGCTTGGGTAAGGACTGAAGTCCTTTAGCCTAAGGAGATTAGATGTGCATACCAAGAACAAAGAGCACAAGAAACCACACAACAGCCAGGGTGGCAACTCCAAAACTGGCAAAGGACCGTTCAAATGAGTCTCACATAGACGACACTTAGTGATCAATCCCATGCTGAAAAATAAAAACCTAAGAAGCCTGGCTCCAGACTCCGTGATAAGTATGATTCTGAGGATACAAGCAAGACTCGCCATCAAAGCATGTGATAGCAGAAAGTTCGGGGTCTTCCCCTGACCTCAGAAGAGTCCACAGTCTCTTCTCCCACTCCTCCACTCCCCCACCCCGACTTCCTTCTTCCTGGTATGCTCAGTCCTCAAATGCAGTTCATTTCTAATGCTTTGGAGGAAGGCAAAAATTAAATTCCTCTGGCTAATTATGCCATGTGAAGAAACACCCTTCCTGGACATAATGCAGTGCCTGCCAGCAGCCCTGAAACACCCAACCTGAAGACATCATTCTCTTAACCAAGTGGACAGGTATAAAGGAGCACATTTATGACACTTGAAAACACCTCCTCTTTCCAGTTCTTGATGTGTGGGAATAAAAAGATCCACAAATTACGAGACCAAAGGGATCCCTCCATCTTCACTCCTTAGGACTGCTTCAAGATGTTGAATTAAAGTATAGATTGTAAATAGATATCCTAAAGACTCCACATGCTATTGAGTTCATCACCTTATCCAAAAATCTCTTCCTATCTTACCAAGTCAGAAACCTGCATCTTCCTTCAAGGCTAAATTTCCCTTTCACTATTTGGCACCAGATCAAGTTATGACATTGTCAGCAAAACTGCAGAGTCCCCACTACCAGGTATCATTTCCATATGTTTGCAGAGATATACGTTACCCTCAATCCCCATGTCTGTGCTATCCATACCTCTTGTTTTAGATCGCCTTTGACCACTTCTGTAAACTGCCATGGGATCTTGCCACAACAATGCCAAGGCTTGAACTCTTCAAGGAAGCAGCTTGTTTTCTGCCTCCATCAGCCTCCAGTGGAGTGGGAACAGCAATACTGACCAAGTCTATGGACGTGTTGCCAGAGCCTCAGCAAGAAGTCATGCAGTCCCAAGCAATACTGCCTCAACACCTGCTTGTCCATCCATTTTCTTTCCACCAGACTATATTACCCCCCTTTTCAATACGCCCGTGATCAGGGGATCTCTGGATGTTTCACACACATTGAATAAGCTGCTTTTAGCAGTTCTGCTGATCTTTGTTTAGGAAGCTGCTATAGCTACTAGTTAAAACAAATAATTTGGAGGGAACTCTTTTGTGTCAATTTGACATCTACCTGTGAAATGCCATTTTCCTGTACCTCAGTTTCCCCTTTCACAAGCACAGAGACACCCAGATTCTTCAGCTGGGAGCCTGAACACAGAATTATGAAATTTTCTCAGGGAGAAAATACCTACTTTTAAATTCAGTGAACAATCTTTGTTTATTCACAGTAGCAAGCTACTGTCACCTAACACAGTAAAAACAACATTCCCGCGTGGAAGAGGTCATACCTTCTCACTGGGACTGGGCACTGGCATTCAGGAAGGACCTTCACAACATGTCATGGGTAACAGAGTACCTTACAGACTTCCTACACAGTTTTCCTCAGTGCTTGTTGGAAGTCACTATAAGTATTAATGATTCCATGTCAGTAAGTCTTCCTTTTCTGTTTCCTAATAACTTATGGTAGTTTTTGTTTTCATGACTCCCTGTTCGCCACCAAACAGTACTAGCTTCATCTCTAACTGATACCATGTGTATATTATTGCATTTGTGTCCCTGGAACCCACAGAACGGAGTTCTTTGCACAATCTGTTCTTGCAAATCCCCAACGTACACAGCTCTGGCAGTAACGGAGCTGTTACCACCTTGCCTGCAAAAAAAATCAGCTCCTGCAGGGACTCCTTTTCTCTTGAGAATTAAGAGGGAAACAGGACAAACCTGTCAAACAAGTGATGCCAGAGAACAACATGAAGTATTTCACATTAACAGTTTTACTGCATCCGCTGTGTAATTAGGCTTAACAAGATTGTACATCCCCAGTAGTTTTGGACCAGCAATGCCAAATTGCTGTCTAGGAAGTCCCAGTGTAATGCTCCAGCTCAGGATGCGTGAGACGGAGCAGCCTCCCAGGATCCCTGCTCCTAAGCACCCTAGAGACGATTTTTGGACTCCCAGCATAAATGGGGGACAGAAGGAATCACGTTTTCCATTTCACCAAAATTCAGCTATTCTGAACATTTTTTCATGTGAAAAATGGAATTACAACAAGCATCTTGAGACTAATTTAAATTATAAAAAAAAAAAGGAAAAACTTCCTTTTTTAGCTGATTGTGTTATTCGTATCCCTGACCTCTGGGCTTTACACACGAGTAATTCACAAGGTTGCAGAAAAGTCACTGAATGGACCAGCGCCAGCCCCCACCTCCCAGCCAGTGCTGCCCTGCAAACGCTGGGCTGCCTCAGCGCTATCGCCCCTCTCCTACAATAAAGTTTTGCTGAAACCAATACAAAACGACGTTTTGAGACATTTCTTTCGCAAAAANTAAGGCATAAACAGCAAATAAAAAAAAAAAAAAAAAAAAAAAACAACCAAAACCAAACCCCCACGACAGGCGCTGTGCAGCGCAAAGCAGCCCCGCTTTCCGCGCCCCTTCCCCGCTCGGCTGCGGGGCCGNGCTGCCAGTGCTGCCAGTGCTGCCGCCCGGCACCCCGCCCGCGCCGCGGGCCGTGGCCTCACCGGTGTCCATGGGTGCCCCGCGGCCGGCGGGAGGTGCAGCGTGCCAGTGACACTCGCCCGCGGTATGGATGCGGTTCCCATCTGCACATGCTCGCTCCGACAGCCAGCCTGCCCCGCCACCTTCCCTTAACTCTTTCCGCACTGGCTCGCACGGCGCCCCCCGGAGCCGGGGCCCGTGGGAGGCACTGCCCGCCCGGGCAGCCGGGCCCTGACGGGGAGCTCAGCTGTGTGTCGGGAACACCCTGCCCGCAGAGCAACCCGCACGAACGAAGCGTGTGCCGAGGCTGGGGCCACCGTGTGCCACACCGCTCCTTGGCTGCGGTACGGGATCTTCATATTTACCCCTCTAAAGAAATCCGTAACACAAAAACACCACCCCAGCCCCCCGATCGGCTGAGGGATGGAACCCCCGCGCGCCCGCTCTTGGGTCTGTACACTGACAGGACATCCCTGCAGGGAAGGAAATCAAACACAGATATCAAAGGAAGTATTTGTCTGAAGCTTCACTATTCAAATAGTGAAACATAATCTCTGCAAAATGTGTTTTTCCACCCAGAAAGACCTCTTCATATTCAGAGAACTGCCCAAGGAAGAGGAGTGGGAAAATAAATTTAAAGCATAGGTAGTAAAAATAAACTGAATTCTGGCTACATTAACTCTTCAGCAGCATGGGAACACAAGAAAAAAATGCCTTTCTTTGGCATTAGAAATCAGGAGATTGCAGTCCTGAACCAATGTTTGCAAGCAAACAAATGACCCCTTTGTACCTCTGCCTTCCCTCTGAAGAAAAGGAGGTAAGAGCAGCTCTCCGCAGTGAGGAGTAGCTGGCTAGTGCCTCTGAAGTGCCCTCCAGACAGAAGTGAAGGAGGGTTTTAGTTCTGCCCCTTTACAGAGAGAGAAATGGACATATTCTGGAGTAAAATGGTAACCTGAAGTGACAAAACCTCAGAAATGGCAATTGATCCTGAGCCCAGAGACCTGTGTTTAACCAGCATCCTGCTTTTTCTAATGAGCTACCAACTTCAGGCTTTTCTCTGGTCTTCCCAGGCCTCTGATGCAGTCCACATTTTCTTTCTCACAGGCACAAGAATCCCTGGTCTCTCCTGCCTTCTGTAGTACCAGAAATTATGAGCTAATGTTTTTAGCAGAATAAGGATGTTTTTATGACCTCTGTTTAATGACTCAGCATTGCTGGTATCAATAATAAATGGTCCCAATGATGAGGTAGCATCGGATCTGTGCAGGCCCCAAGGCAATTATAATGAAGGATTCTCAAGATGTCTGGCCACAGTGGCTCTGTCAAAGGCAGGTATCTTCCTGAGAGGCTGCTCCTTCAGCCCCCAAACCATAGGGCCAGCAGATGCTGCACTCACCGCCTGCCACGGCTGTGCACAGCTCTGCATAACCCAGGAGTGCCCGGGCTGCTGGCTGGCGTCCCTGCCACGCTTGCACAGGGAGCTCCATGTACAAACCGCTGTAGCTGCTCCGAGGATGCCACAATGCAGCAAACCAGCCTGTCACCAAGTCACCTGATTGCACAACCTCACTGTGAGAGCTGGAGATTCAGAAAGATGGAGTGTTTTAAAGGGGAAATGGAGAATAATGCACAGCTAGCCCTACTTCAGCAACCAATCTGTGCAAGCTAGGCCAGCACTGCATGTGCTGGTGAACTCAGGCTGGATGAAAAAAACCCCCACAATTGCATTTTATAAATTTCAACAGAGCTGAGAAGGAAAATGCTGAAATAGCTAAGGCATCTTTGATGTTCTAAGAAGCACCTTTAAAATACCATATCCGATTAGGCAGTTAGAGAAGACAGCAGCCTGATGCAGTGCTTATGTATTTATTGTGAAATAGCATCCTTTGGAAAGCACTGAGGACAGTACTAGAGTTATAGTTAAGAGAGAGCGTGAGAGAGATCATTTCTCAGTATGAGACAGCATGAACATTTCACAGCATGAGAGGAGGGAATACCTTACAAGGAGCAGAGAAAAGGTCAAAGAGAAAGGAGGAAGAGAGCTAAGACATACTCACCTACGAGAAGGAGAAATCAACAGCCAAAGATGGATCAGAAAAAATGAGAAGTACGTGTAGGGAATACATAAATCTGTATTCTCCTGTCTAGTCACAGCATGCAGAGAGAGGAAGGAGGAGGTGAGGAGAAAGGAGAGGGCTCCCAGAATGAGAAGGGAGGTAGGAGGAGGCAGTGAGGCAGGGTGAGGGGAGTGAAGGCAAACACTGTACTGCACTGAGGGGACAGGCAGGAGGGAAAAATGTCAGAGTGAGCACCTGGTAGTGGTGCTGTAAACCTGAGAGTTTGTTCAACTCTCCCCAGCTGCATTAGCTGCTCCAGAAAAGCTGTTATTTTTTCTGTTCAGCCTTGTTTCTTTCAGCCTGAGCTAGTAATGGAAGAGAAAAAAACCTGAAGTGGAGATTATAATACAGTGTAAGTGGGAGTAGGGTGATACCTGGGGACAAAGGACAGACGATTTCTAGAAGTGCTCTTTTGTCAGGCATTCACCAAGAGGCTTGAGCTCTCCAAGACCTGGTGCTGGGGAGAGGGCATCCAGGCTCGCACACAGGAAGCTGGCTCCAGGATGAAAGGTTTGTGGTGACCTAAGTATGCTCCAGCCTCTCTTCAGCCACTTGTAAACAGGCACAGGAGATGCAACTGATCTTATTAATAGTCTCATAATCCCTTAATGTATGTGTTGCCTTTTTCTGAAATAACATAGATCATACATAACACTTGATCTAGGTCCTATGTATGTGTGCCCAAAACCAGCTCTGATGTTTCTGAACTGGCCTGTCTGATTCTGGAAGGTCTTCTTCATTTGGGTCCAGCATAACACCTGACTTTATAGAAACAGCTTGGAAAGTAGCATAATCATATTTATTTGCAGCTTTGCTCTTGTATCTGGGCACACTAAAGAGTGCAGTACAGCAATACCCAAGCTAGGTTTTCACTTGTCCATTTTTGTGTTTTATTTGTGGCACATTGCAACACTGAAAAAAAAAATTACTTAAATCCTCAGGAATGCTTTAATGTGGTCATTACACTGGTATCTGAGTGCATCACAAATATCGCCACCACTACAGTTATTTCCAGTGAAGTAAGATCTCACTCTGCAGACTGTACTTTGAAGTTCAGACATGTTTCAGTTAAAAGGAATCCTAAATTTGAGATTCATAGCATTTCTCTTTCCCCAGAGAATTTAGTTTTATATGGCTCCTTATATTTAAATTCCAGTTGTGGATGCTCATCTCTTCTGTAAATCCAGTCCTAGTCTAGAAAGGAGCACCTGGAAATTAGTCTTACCAGTTTAGTTCAAGTGAGTTGTCTGACACTGCTTAGGAACTAATGACAGATGGAATCCATCTTTCCAGAGCAGAGTTTAACCATTTGACTTACTAAATCATTCTAATTTCCTGTCTCACTCTCTCCATGCTAACAGGTTCTGTAGCAAATGAAATGGGAATCCCACCTCATAACACTTTCCATTCTCTACTCAGCCCTGGTTCAGTATGACTCCAGCCAGCCAGTGCATTGAAGGAAGCACCTATCATGGAAAACTTCATCACAATTGTTTAAAAACTCTCAATCTGGAATCAAGGTTTGTCACTCCTGTGGAAGTTTGGCTCTTTCACTGCTGTTTGCCTGAGGAGGCCCTGCAACTTGGAATTAGGAATTTCATTTCCCTGGGTCTATAGAATAGAGAGGAGATGCTCTGTGTTTATTTAATAACCCCCCACGGATGTACAACCAAAACACAGGCTTCTCTCACAGGAAACTGAGGAACAAAGAGCCATCTCAAAGCTTACAAGGAAATTAAAGAAGGAACTAATTTTTTTTTTCTGAGGGAGCCCCAGTCTCTGTGGTGACAAATGTCATTCAAATCCTCATAGTAGGAAGTGGAATTTGAAGAATACCAAAATCATGTGCTGTCTCAGATCAGCTTGCATAGATCTTCATGCAATACCATGGAAATTGCTTCCTTTTTCTTTTTTTGCTTTTGATGGTGGTAGAAAAAAAATACAAGCCATAGATTTTCACTGCCTTCACTCATTTGGTGAGTTTATTAAAGAAAACACGAACGAAATTTTCAAATATGATTTCTTCCTTGAAGCTGGAGGAGACTCCCTAGTCTGGTGGTTCCTCACTTTCTTTTGCATGTATCAGGGGATGGGTTCTTTCTATGGCTTCAGACACCAATGTGATATTCATTGCTCCTGAAAAAGTACTTGATTCACAAAGGGATAGAGGCAGAAGTTAAGTCCATGAAGGTTCTTAACTTATCTTTGCCCCAGACCGAAGCCATTTAAACATTTGTTCATTTAACCATGCATGTACCAGTCTCTGCCAGTAAGGTGCTGTCCTTGGGATCAGCCTCAAAACGTTAAAGGCTAGGTAGTAGCCCCCAAGGAACCCAGAGCTATTTCTGAAAAATCTAGCCATTCTCTCTGGGGTTGCTAAAATCATTCCCTTACTCAGAACATTGTCTTTCCTCTAGATATAGATGATAATAATAAAGTTTGCGTGAGTATTTAACTTTGCTTTCTTTCAAGGCATTTTTCTGTAATAGCTACTTGCCATGCCTTATGTTTTGGTGAAGCCAAACTAAACTGGCTCTGAAATTAACACTGCATAGAGGAAACTTTTACTCCTAACAGATATGACTGAAGTGCCCTGCAGCAAAGCATCTTTTACTGGCACAGTACCTGGTTAGGAAAGCCCTGTCCAGGGCTGTTCTGTTCAAGGTATCCATGGGAAAGAATGTCAGTGAGACATTATTTCAGAGAGACTGTCAAAGCTTTTGAGTTTTCTCTGGGATGTTGTTCAGGAATCATTCTTTGGACTGATGGAAGAATTGCTCAGTAGAGCACGAGTGTCCTCTGCTACCTTCTGCCTTCTTTGCCTTCATGTGGATTAGATGCCAGAGAGGTCCTTCAGAACAGAGCAGCCTGAACCTTCTAAAACAAGTAGCAGGCAAGATTTACCTGACACATGACTCATGTCTGACTAAGTAAGCCTGGGTTTGCTTAAATTTTTAATGAAAATAAATAGAAGAATCCCTAATGGCTTGTATTCTGGATTCAGGGGCAGATATATATGTGGAAATTACAAATCCTGAAGGGTTTGGAGGTAATTCTGTTTTTTGTTATTTTGTCAGGTTTAACAAAACGCAAACACAGTTTTGAGGAAAGGCAAGCCACTTTACAAACCTGCATGTGTGCAGTCCAACTTGATCCAAGAGTCTGTTTGGGGAAGATGTGTTTCCCATTAAACATGCCAGGAGAGTGGAGCCCTGGAGGCTTATGTTCACAGACATGCTTCAGGCCTTCTCAATGCCCTCAGATTCACCTCTCTGTTTTTGTTTCCCCAGCTGTGAAAGAGGGAACACATTTCCTTTGCTAGAAGGCTTTGAGACACACCAATAGAAAAGAGGATAAGCAAAGAGGTATTACATTTGAAGAGTTTCTAGAATGGCAAACAACCCAATGCTGGCACTTCACTGACACATCTTGTAACTCTGAGGTAGCTAGGACACAGACAGAGAAGAGAGAAGGCATATGATTTACCTAAAAAGCTTTTGAATGTCAGTGCCAGAGTGGGGATAATTATAAAAAATAATTTTATTTCACATAGTATCTTTGTTACATACTATACTGCAAAATATAACCGAAAGACTAAGTATTTCTGGAATTATATGTTTTATTTATACAACACAACGTGTGTGAAGTGCTCTGATCAACAGTAAACTGACAAGTGTCTACTCCAAGTGACTTACAATACAGCTTTCAGGGAGAGCAGGGGAATGGGGAAGGGGAAGTGCTGGAAAAGACAAGATTACAGTAAAAAAAGAGGGTAAGTGAAGAAAGTTGAGAGAAATTACATAATAGGAATGAAACTGAAAAAGTGTTCCTCTGAAACTAGGACTGATATGGAGAGTGGATATATCAAAGGAATATATAAAAGTGATTCAGAGCTAAAAATCGTGGTTCAACTCTACTTTCATGATTCAAATACCCACAATGAGCTGTTCAAGAATGTTCCACAGGCTGGGAGCTTTTTGAATAACAAAAACATCTGAGGTGAACAAAAACCATTCACAAGCAGTGCTGAAGCAGCAAGAGAGGTGGCTAGATCTGTCAGATAGGCTGTCTACTATAAATACAGGTTATCTACCCTGCTCTTCTCTATTCACTGGATTTCCGTATCTCATTAGTGATGAGATTCCTCAGTTTCTTTCTTTGACTGCTGTTCTGAAATGGCATGCACTGTGAGTAGCACCCATGCTTTGCACTAGAGCCACAGAGGCCTCCAAAGTGCTTTGGGGTCACATAGGATGAAAGTTGCCATGGGCCTGGTTCTTGAAAGCATTTAGACACTAGAATATGCAGGGTGCCTCTACAGAGTTTACCAAGACAAATCAGCAACAATTCATGCTGCTTTGTTTTGGTGATGCAAATATCATATGTCACTTTGGCAATGGACATTCCTATATTCAAACATTGAAATAATGTCAAAAACATTGTTTTCTCTGACAATCTTGCTGGGTTATGGTTCTTTTTTTTACTTTTCTGGGCAAGAACTTACTTTTGGTATCCCTACTTTGATTTATGTCTTCGAAAAAATACTTTGACTGTGTTTGTTAATACAATGTGTGCATGAAGCCAGGTTACTTCTCATAGGTGCATGTCACAGCCAAAGAAAGAAGTTTTTAGATAGAGGAACAAAGAAGGGGAAAGGTAGTTATGCTGCAACTTTTATTTCCTGTGTTTTATGCCACTCCAACTGGTAAAGTGATCATATACTGGAATGTCTAAAGAGAGAAAATCAATTATGCACTTTCACAGTCCTCCAGTTTCCTTTATTCGTTATCTTGGCAACCTTAATTCATCTTCTTTTCATTAAATGGTAGTTCTTAAAAGGCAGAACAGAGAGAAAGTTGCATGTTTAGCTATTGCTTATTGACATAATCATAATAATTAATAAATATATATCTCTCCTACAGCATAATGGAATCTCAGAGATTACTATCACCTAGAATGACCTCTTAGATATCATAGGCCATTAATTTTCATGGATATATTCCCGTATTAAAAGCTACAACTCATGCTTGACAACTTGCAGTTGGCTGTAGGACAGTAAAAAATGTCTAATTTTGATGAAGACATAAATAGATGAAGAATTCACCACAGTAGCTTGTTCTAGTAGTTAATCATTTTCAGTGTCTCATTCTTCACTTGAATTTGTCTGGCTTAATAATTCCTCCACTCAGTCCTCAGTATGACTTAGCCTGCTCAGAGCCCTTTCCTGCTAGTATTTTATGCCTCCAACAGTACCAATTCATTAATCAAGCCATAAATCAAGTTATCTCCTTTTCACTAAGTCAGACAGGTTGAGCACTTTAAGATTTCTACAATAAAGTGCTTTTGTTAGATCTTGAATAATTACCAAGCTTTTTTTGCACCTTCCCCAGCTTTTCAACAACCTTTGAAAATAAATATCCTGCATATCATGAGTACCTCAAAGGAAAGAAAAGCAACCTGGTACTTCCACCCCCTATTCCCATGTTTATGCATTCAAGGATTGATTTCACCCTTTTTTGCCACAGTATCTCACTGGAGTGAAACCACTCCATACTCTGCCGACCCGGATCCTTTTCAGAGTGCTGTTTTCCAGGGCAGAGTTTCTGATTACACATATCCCAATCTCCTATCTGTTTCCCACATGCATAACTTTGCATTTAGCTTGAGTAAAAGGCTTTTTGCTTGACTATGTCTGATCTGCTAGGTGATCCAGCTTGCCTTATATAAATGCTCCTCATTGCCATTCCACCAGGCTTCCTAATACCTGCATATCAGCAGTGAGTTTCTGTTTACTTCTAGGACAATGATGGAAACAGCTGGATAGTACCAAACCTAATACTACTTCCATGGCTTTTGCAAAGCACAGCTGACATGGCTTTATTCTGTTCTATGTCCAACAGACAAACTGGGCTGGACTGTTTTCCCTGTGCTTCAGCTATCCTGTGTCCTCTGTTATTTTCAGAGAATGGGAGTCATTCAGGTACAAATGTCCAGTGTTGCTCCTGATCTTGATTCATCGACACAACAATTTCAGAAATAAAATCAAGCAGAATTCACAACCCATACATGTATTCACTCCTGTCCAGTGAGGACTCTGTTATCTCTTTATGGAACCACATAAAGTAAGGCTAGAAAGAACTTTAAGAGCATCTCTAGTTATCTTCCTGCTAATGGCAGGGGTGCTTAAATTATTCTGGCTTATTTTTGTTTGATTTGTTGGTTGTTTTTTTATTTTTTTCAAGATTATTATGATGCTGGGAAGTACATCCCTAAATTTTCTTATTCTTTGCCAAACAATTCTCTTTTCGTTAATCTCTTTTTCCATGAACTGCTGTTAGCCTTGCTGGTGCACATCTATTGTGATGGTTGACCTTGCCATTTTTTTAATATTGCCATAGAGCAGACATTCCTTTAGTATTCTTCTATTTCCTTGCTTTTACAGGATTTATGAAATATCAATAGCAGCAGGCTAAAGATCAGTTAAATAAGCTTTATTATTATTATTCCCATGTAAGCCATCCATACCTCATGATTTTAAAATATTTTCCCCCAGTATATACTTTACATTCCTCCTGGTCACTAGAAGAGTGGGGAAAATTTTATCAGCTCTTGTGATAAAAATTCATCATCTTTCTTCTTTTCAAATGCAGAACAGAAATATGTCCGGAATATTTGCCTTTTCTGCAGCATTATCACTTCATTATCTCCATCAAGCAGCAGCATGTACCCTTGTTAAGAATTCAGTTGTTCTTAAAATACTCTCAACCCATTTTATTGTCTTAAGGCCTGCCAGCCAATGATTTTCCTCTGCTGTCTTTTTTATTTTGTCTATTTTTATATTATATAACTTCTAATTTATATTGATTCCCATTTAACCATTTGCTATGTAGGCTTTTTGTTTTCTAACTATGCCTTCACTGCATACATTGATCCAGGATGGCATTTTAAACAGTATTGTTCTCTGTTATGCTTATGAAAGTGGGATTTTTTTTAAAATCCAGTGACTCTTAAACAGTTTTTGGTTATCTGCCATATTTTTCTTCCTAAGTTTCTATTCCTCCACTTTGATGTGTTTTGTCCTGTTCTCTAATCTGATTCAGTGGCCTCTGAGAGACTCTTCTTCCACAATAATATCTTTTGTTTTGTTATTATTTAGTACATTAAGCCATTATGCAAGTCAAAACACCTGTGGGTCTGAGCTACTAATAGTTCCAAAGTACTCGAAGGTTGTACTTAAGAGAGAGCATACCCTCTTTATGCTCTCACCTTCTTGTACTCCTCTTTTACTCACTTTTTCACTGTAGACAAAATAAACCAAGAAATTCTACTGTATAAATTATTACAGCAGTTTTCAGAATGCTGGTTCAACTAATTTTCATAACAATGAATATATGAACATCTTTCTTCCTAGGAATTAACATCAATTAGTATTCTCAGCAATGAATATGAGTTATACAACAGTTTCACTATAAGCAGAGTCCTTTTGCAGTGTTCATTGAATATATTAGCTGATATTTCACTGTTACCTTATTTTTGTTATGTCACTTTCAGAATGTATTACTTAGGAATATTTTCCCCATTGAACTGGATAGCTTCAGGCCCGGGGAAGTATGAGGTTCATCAGACAGGACTGAAGATAATACCCAGAAACCTGGACAAGCAGCCACCTAATCTCATCATCTCCTTCAGCTGCCATATACATGCATATGATGGAGAACACATGAAAGTGATACACAGAGAGGTTACTGCACTATTTTAAAAAGTAGCTCTTTCCTTTCCTTCCTTTGCTTTCGGATCTAGCTACTGTTCTGATAGCAGTCCCACAAGAAGCACATGATCCCAACAAATGTCAGTGGGTCAAGTGGGGTAGGAGTCAAATGGTCCCAAATCTTTTTGATTACTAAGAAGAGTCACATGATAAAGACTGTCTCTCTCCATAGATCTGCTAAATAAATAATTATTTCATCAAATATTCCTCTACATCTTGTACAGCAAAGCTCCCCATCAACGGGCACTGGCCCAGCATAGACTGCATAGGGATGGCCCTGATATTGTCTAAAGAGTAAATTTTCATTTTGGAAAGTTATTAAGGAGACTTTCTGTGAAAAATTTAATGAGATTAAGTAAGTACGTAGTCCTGTAGAATGTTTAGTTCATAATATGTCCAAAAGAAATGAGATTTTCTGTCATATTGTAATCTGCAATTATAGGGTATTTGACACTGACTGTCAATGCCAGCTTAACAATATTCAGTGTAGTGATCTTTAAAGCCATAATTTATAGGATTTTCTATTCTAGAAGAGACCAGAAATTATGCTCCAGATAGCAAATAATCCTAGTCATCCTGCAAAATTTCCATTTACAACTAGTATAACTGATGCTGATCGTGGGAAATCAACCTCAGAAATGTAAGCACAGAACCAGATCAAATGAGCTGAACGTGAGCAAAGGTCCTGATGCACCTTTGATGTCCCCAGCTGTGAAAGTCATCTGCACAATTAATTGTGACTCTTCATCTATGGCCCGATCCAGTTCTTAACAGTGCTGCTGTTATTCCCTGTTTACTCAGTCATGAGAACTAGACAACTTCTGGATGATGATGAGGCACTCCATCCTAAAGAGTCTAAACAAGTTCCCCTGTCCCCACTGATGATAGGTGGAGCCAGATGAGTAGTTCAGGCCCATTTCTTGACTCCTGGGTAGCTCAAGTCAGGCAAAATAATCCCAGACTCACAGTCAAACTAGGGACATGCTGTTTCATAACATGCTCATTAACTGCATGGGACAGATCCTAAACTGGTCAAATGAGAGTCAGAAAGAAGCCCAAAGGAGGCTCTAATGCATAAGTAGATCTCAGTTTCATAATTTGACCTCTGTCACACCTATGCCATCAAATGCTTTCAGAAGGTTTTTTCATAGTTGTCTTTGTAAATAGAACAAAATGTCATCTTTTACATCCTTCCAGAGGAAAAGTACAAGCTAATAGAGGAGGAATTTGAGAGTAAAAGTGTCAGGACTGAATTTTGCTTCTTCAGAAAAAAAACCCATAGTTGCTTTTTGGTTCAAAGCCATTTTAAATTTTGTTGTAATATTGGGCATGCTATTAGGCAGAAATATCCTATCATTCTTTAACTCATCCAAAGATGATATCAGCTTATAAAATCCATTTGGAGTCAGCTACATTTTCAGTAGGCTTTTTTCTTAAGGGGTATCTATCCTAATGCAAGCAATTAAGAATTCTTTATTAGCCAGTCTCAGAGGTACAGACTTCACCATCAGTTGATGTTCTTCTCAACTCCCTAATAAGACCAGAGGACAAAGAAATAATACATCTTCCCCAAAAAAGCTGTTTCTCTAGCATAATCCCAGGCATGAGCCAGCACTACTAACTGTATTGCACTGACTATAAAACATTTATGTGCTATAATTCTGTGAACATTTAGCTGTTACTTACTTGCAAACATCACTGCACCACAAATAAAACTTGGATGAACTAGGAAATCGCAAACTCTACTTATTTTTCCTTACACTAAAACAGGTCTACTCCCAACTTTTACATTCCCGTATTCTCACTGCCCTTGCCCCATGATTAGAATAAGGAAAAATTACTGAAGTTCATTAACAAGTGGGCATCTCAGCCGTCAACACTTTCTGGCAAAGCAATTGCACTAGACTTCTGCTAATTATCTTTTTCTAGGGCATTTTTGTCATGGCAGTACAACGTCTTCTGGATGTCCTGAGAAGCTATGTTTACAGAATTAACCTTAAAAATGTCTAAACTGATGTGCACACAACTAGTGAAAAGACGAAGGCAGATGAGTCAATGCCCAAGCTGCCCCCAACCTGCTGACAGCAGTCCTGTAACCCCAGCTGGCCATTCCAATGTGCAGCAGACATTGCTGGGCTTCCTGTGTCCCTTTGCTGTGACCCATGAATATTGACACTGTGACATCCAACTCCTTTTTTTCCAAGAGAGTTAAAAATGGTGCTGTCATGTTCCCTGAGGCCTGCAGATAGCTGTATAAAAATTAGAGCAACTGGATATGCCCTGAGCTGTGCACAAGCAAACAAGGCATCCCCCGGGAACAATACACCCACTAGCCCTGTATTTCCCTGTTTATGTTGATCTTCTCCCACCTGCTGGATGAGAGAGGGAGAGAAAATTATCTGCAGAAAGTCTTTCTTATAGTGTCAGAGCAGCTCTCTGTGGCTTTTTCCCGTGCTGATATCCAAAGGTAATAATGAAAAATAAATAAAATGAAATAAACTGCATGTTCCCAAGCTGAGTAACAAATGCAACCTTTGTCACTGACAGGAGCTAATACAGATATCTCCATGACACTGAATAATTTCCAACAATCTTACCTGGAAGCAACCTCCACCACCTAGCTCTGATTCAGACTCCAGGGTTGGCTAAGCACATCATCTTTTAGCTTTACCCTCTGAGGAAAACACAATAGTTCTACAGAGCTGTCTGCATCCCTATGGAGCAGGAGGTCAAGGGACGCGCTGATGTATGCTTTGTGCGTGCACTCATTGAGTTTAAAAGACCGAAACATGCTGGAATTAGCTCAACAAATTTCAGTCCCTGACTCCAGGGCTTTATGGGCACTGGGATCTGAAAAAAGAAGCTTTGCTGGGTGTTATATTACAGGACCAAGACCAATCCAATTTACAGGGACTCAAATTTGCAGCCTTAGGTTTATCTCAGCAAAGCTTTTTGAGGGAAGTTTTTTTTCCAGGTTGTTTTATACTTACCTACAGTGGTTGGAATGTGTCATAGATAGTGGAGTTTTTCCTTTAAAATAGGCACCAAACCCATTCCAAGAAATGTTTCTTTTGTCCACTTTGAAAGATAAATTTCTTTTAAAGAATGTGAACACATTGCTTGCACAGCTTTACAATGTACAGATAATTATGAAATTATATAACAACAAAATATTAGAACTCAAAGCAAACAGACCTACTTGGGGTCATCATATAGTCTTCATTACTGTGAATAATGTTGTCATGGGGAGTAAATTGGTGAGATAGAAATGAGGTCAAAGTTTCAAGGATAGTAAGTGAAACAGATTGTAACAAGCTTTCTTGAAAGACTGAAAAGAAAAATAGCTTGGCCTTGTCATTCTATGTATCATCAGCAGGCTGCAGGAAAGAAACCTGAATCCAGGGACTACCTTGTGAGGAAAATATTTATAATAGCATTAAAAAGGACCATATACAAAACTACGTTTGAATGATCATCATTGGCCGTTGGCATTTATTGTGGACAGAGCCTCATGTGTCATCCAGTACATTTTTTATTCTAGGGAGAGACATGGGTCTTGATGCTTTCTGCAAGTGATTCTCCAGGCCTGCATTAAAAAAATAAATAAATATGCCAGCCCTATATGTTCAGATGGTCACACTGTTATGTCAATATTTGTAAGGTTTCAGTGTGAGGTCTCTTATTACTTCCTCTTTGATATTTCTGTGCCTGCCCACACATCCATGAACAGTTCCTAACAATGGATCAATTAAGCAGTCCTATAACTGATGATGGAAGTTTATTCATCAGAAAACACACTGATGTTGCAGTGAGACATGAAAGGGCAGCTGTTTGGGGTATAGGATCATGTATACCAAAACCTTGGCTTCTTTTTGAAGCATTGTCTTGTCTTAAACAGAGATACTTTTGGTACTAAAAGTCTTGGGAGGTTTTGGAAGTGTTGATGTAAATGCAGAAGATGGCTTGTTTATGTGTGTGAGTTGCTCTTTCATACATGCTCACTGACTCCCCAGTGAGTAAATGATACACATTTTTCTGTCCAGCTGAGTGTCATATTGAAAGGAATTATACTACCTGACCACTTATGCTCAAGGTTTATGTCTAGTATGAACCACTTATGTTGAATTTATGGCACTGCTGAATTTTCCAGAACTTTTTACAACAGTTTTCTGTGCTTACACTGGGCTGTGTTTGGTTAATAGTTTTTCATTTCTTGAGTGTCACTTTTACTTATATTAAGTGGCTCGGGTTTAACACACAGGACTACTTTCAACTTAAAAAAAAAATCAAATTTCACAGGAAGAGGCTTGAACTGCATTGGGCTTGATATGAAATGCTCCGCTCCTCTGTAGCCCCAGAATAGAAGGAGCTTAGCATTCTGAGAGTGGTACAAAGTGGTATTGTTTAACAGTAGCTAATTTGGATGGGATTTCACGTTGCTAAGAGCTAAGTCGTTGGTATGCAATAGAGCCAAACAGCAAGGGCAAAGTGTAACTATTTAAGGCTGAAGTTTGCTATTTAAAGAAAATGTTCATCCTTGCCCAAGCATTAGTTGCCGTCAGAAAAGTGTTTCTGTTCCAATGACAAGATAACGGGCTGTCACGATTCCACCCAGTCAGTCCAGATCAAATGTGCTCAGGATATAAGCCAAGACATTATTTTTTTTTCTAACCTGCCAGCATCAAAATACCATCTGTGATCGATTTTGTGATAATGGTGTAAACAGCTACTGGAAATTCAGGGTAGTTCCCAGAGATTTTGTCTCTGGGAGGAATGAATATGCACTTTTAGGAGTAGCATAGCTGCTGCTATCCAAAACGTGCTGCCTCTTCTGCAGAGGTTGTAAGACATGATCGAGTCACAAATCCATGTGAATATAACCTCTTGCAAGCAGGGGGATTTTGCTTGTACCTGTGGAGGGAAATTGGTGGAAGATATCCTGAATTCTCTCTCCTTTTATGCCTACATGGCTACAATTCACTGAGTATTTTTTATAGCACGAGGCTTACCCTATACATAAATCTAGTCAATCTAAGCCTAGATAGGAAACTCTGGGCACTGTTTTCAGACAGGATTACAGAAATCTGCAGTCAGTATTCTGCATTTCTGTATGGCTACAGAGTGTTTTGAATAGGGAATGTAAAGTTAGCAATACAGGCTCAAAAGCAACCCTAGATTTAAAAAAAGCAAAAGCAACCTTTCCTTGTAGTAATGATGGCATTACTTTTGCTCATTAGAAGAATGACACAATAATTTTGATCCAGCACAAAAGTATTTTTAAAGTTCTTGATTTATAAAAGGTTTAATATAAGGCTTTTATATTTATGTGACATCTTCGGAGAAGCTAAATAATCTTTGGGAAATATAAATGGTAATGACTCATGTCAATTTGCCCTTATGAGAAAAAAATCAAGGCTGCGAGGAAACGAGTGGCTTATACAGAAACATCAGGCTTGAATTCTTAACTGTTGTAAGAGTGGGAGTGGGTCCAGCTATAATGAAAATTAGGAGAAGAGTCTTAAGGTGCTTTGCGGATTTGCACCAAAGAGAAAATGGTTCTTTGAACTAATGCCTGAACTGAACATAGCTAATGTATGCGATCATTGACTTAGGAGCACCTTTTCTACTCCTCTACAAAGTCCCATATATTTGTCTGGTAAAACAATCCAATGCTTATCTGCTTTTTAGGAATAATTACCCAGGTGCCTGCTAAACACCTACATCCAGTGTCTCAGAGACATGGTTTGGGTGAAGACTTAGCAGTCCTCCAACAGAGAGCCCATAACAAATTATGGCCATCCATACTCCCTTCCTCCTCAGCGCTCTACCCCCGTGATGCTCCCTGGGTGTTTGTCTGATCCGGGGTTTCTCCTTACTCCCGATGAAGAAAGATCTCTATTGGCAGTAATCAGCAGAGGTTGTGCTTATGCCTGTCAGAGGGCAATCCCTGACTTTCCCGCTGGAAGGTCTGTTTCCCTGGTGAGGCAGAGACCATCCCAAGGCAGTGCCGACTGTCCTATCCCCGTTTTTGGGGTGTCCGCTGGGTATATCGAGGTGGATCCCGGGGCGGAGAGGCTGTTCTGCGGCCGGCAGGTGGCGGAGCAGCAGAGCGCCCGGCGCGGGGGAAGGTGCGGGGTTATGGGACAGGTGACGGGCGGGCAGGTGCGCGCCAGTGCACACACTGCTGGGTAACGCTGCAAATGGAAACACGCTGCTGACTGAACAAAACACCAAAACGGAGAGGCTGAATTGACACCACCCTCCCCGCCCCCTCCCCCTCTGTTTAGATCCCTAGAGCAAGCCCTTCTGGGGGACTGTGGGGCTCATGCTGCCTCGGGAGGGTGGCTGTGCAGCCACGAAGGTGTGCTGAGGTCTCTCAGGTGCAGAGGGGGCCCAAGGCACCCACTAACCCTCTGGGCGGCTCCCCAGATGAGCTGGTTCTCCTCACGCTGGTCCAGAAAAAAAATCCCCGGAGTTTCATTCACCTGCTGTGAATGAAACTGCCATCGTAATGGCCAGGTGCAAATCCCCACTTTCTCCCGCTCCTCAACTGAGCTTTCCAGACTGGCTGGAGAACTCACCCTTCACAGCCAACTGAGCATTTGCAGGCTGAGTTCTGACCTCCTACTGTGTGCAATTAACACTAATTAAACAAATAATTGAAAATTACCCTTGACATTCTCTGCAGAAGGTCCTAACTCAGTTTTGTGTTGGAGCTGCTCGAGCTGTTTTAATTATCTGACTGTCTAGTGCTGCGTCCTGGCATGGGCTTCCGAGGGCACAAGGAGACACAGTACTGCCTTACACGGTGACTGAGATTACACCTCTATAGCAGGACTGAGCATACAGAGCTGCCCCACAGCTGAGGAGGCAAACATGGACAGAGGAAGACACCGGGCAATGACCTCAACTTGAGAAGCTCCTTTGCAGACTCACAGGACGCTGGGCAAGGGAGCACAGCATGAGGAAATCGGTGGGATTCTCTTATACTGCAGCAGTCAGTGCAATGAAATGCAAGCGCCATTGAAATCTACAGCTAACATGCCATTTCTCTTACAAGGATTTCTAGCTCAGGCAGTGCATAAAGTGAAAGACAAGTTCTAGATCAATCCCTCTGTGTCCCAGGGTTTTGTGATAGAAAATCACAAAATTTTTAAAAAATAAGATAACATTTTGAGAAATGGCACCTTTTCCAGGTCACCCTATTGCAGACAGGTTTTCAGACATACCCAACCCTTGAATTTCCCAGCACCTTTGAAACCAAGCCAAGAATATTTTGCCCAGAGGCAGAGGCACACAAAATTAGGTTTCCTTTTTAAGATGCACATTGGCTGTGTTTGAAAGCCATATTATCCTTTATAACTTTTACACCTCTCCTCCTCTAGAATTTTCTGGAAATCATAAACTGCATCACAAAAATTGATGCAGATCGAAAAAGCTACCCATCCACTCATTCCCTCCATGTCCTTTCATCCTGGCAGCTGTGTTGTTTGGCAATTGTTGCTGCATGCAAGGGCGTCGGTGGGTATCAGGCAGGCAGGCAGGAATGTCCAAATGGCATGGGGAACAGTGGGCTCAGTGCTACTTGCTTCTATAATGAAGACAAGGGCAGGATGAAACCTTGAGGGCAGTGCCTGAAGTCTTGGTGGCATGACACTTTGGTGGTAAGACTGTGAATTTGTTTTTGACGTACAGATAGTTTTCCTCTGTGACCAAGAAGAAAGGTTTGAGATTTTGTCCATGTGCTTTCGGAGATGACAGCAGAGAGAGCAGAGTGCAAGTTTTTCTCTTTAGGTTGGCAGATACGTCACGTCTGTATATGTGCTTGCATGATGGGCCCTGTTGTGGTACATTCTGGGCTCCTCCTAACCCCAACCAGTCAAAGTACCATCAGACACTGCTTGCTTGGGCTGCCTTCTCACATCATTTGCCGGTGCCGTCTGTTAAAACCAATTTGAAATAACATTTGAACTTGTCAATGGCAGCTTGTAACACTTACAAGTGGAGATACTGCTTTGAGCCCTTTGAGAAGGGTACAGAAATGCTTTCCTTGCATCTTGGGGAGGTAGGGAGGCACATCCCAGAACTGATCCCAGAACTCAGCTGACAGTATAAAAGTGGAGTTGTTTCCCGCTCCCCTGATGCATACACTATCATGTTTGTCTTCCAAAAGAGATCTGTGCTTTTCTGCTGGTTTGATGGATCACCATGGAAACTGCCAGGAACAGCCATGCCAGGGAAGCTCAGCAACTGCTGCTCCGAGATTGCATTGTCCAGGGATCTCATCTGTGGAGAGACGGAGCCCTCTCCAAGGCTGCTCATCTGGACGTGACTCATCCTGGGAGAAGCAGGCAAAGGGATCTCTGGGGGGATTCACAACATTTCAACCCCCTATGTGGAAGTGAAATAATTCCTCCCTTTATGCAATGCCTTGACAAGCCTGAAAGATCCCAGAGCAGAGATCACAAACACCTGAGAGCTGTGTGCCCTGCTCTGGTATGAGACCAGGAACAGAGCCAAAAACCTCTCCAGCTAATGCAGCCTCCCTCCTGCTCTCCTATGGAGGACAGCCTGCCTGCTGGTTTCAGCAACAGAGGCTCTGCAGGTCTGAGTCCTATCGTGGGGAACTGTGTTCCTCTCCACACCCCATACTGACATCTGGCAACTGTAGGTATGACTTCAGTGCAAGAATGGGAAGGCAGCCAAAACCCTTCCCACAGACTAGCCCCATCTCTTACTAGTGTCTTCTTTTCCCCACTCCCAGCCAGTACAGGCCACCCTACTGATTATGGAGAGGCAAGGATCCTCCATCAGAGGTTGTCTCATGCAGCCTCTTCTGCTCTGATCACAGAGCTGCCCCAGGTGCCCATGACAAAGTTCTTGGATCAGCACCCAAAGAGAGGGCAAGCTGGGACCTATTTTTCTCTTTACAGAGAGTATCAATTTGGCAATTCTAGAAATGGTATTTCCCCCCAGCTTTGCCATGGACAAGGACAAGCCCTTCTCCTGACCTACCCAAACCTCTCCCATTCAGCAACTCTTTTCACAGCTCTAGCAAGGATCAGGCATGAGTTCACTCCCCATGATATCTTGTGGTCTGAGTTTTTGTGCTGAGAAGCTATTTGCAGTGATAGGTGAATGCAGAATATCTAATGAACAACAGCAGTAATAGGGGTCTATGCTATACCATGAAGCTCCTCTGGTGACCTGCAGCACACACTATTGCTGCTCCGCGCTCACTCCTAATGAACATGTGCCTCAGACAGACGATGTCTAAGAACTGTGCTGAGGTGGTCAGAATGTCCATACAGCTGTCAGTGTTGCTGCTTGTCAGAGGGCAGCTGACCAGAGGGTATTTCTTTTATTTGACTTGAATTCAAACCAGTAATCTGTAATCAGTTCCCTGCTCCCCATGTTGTTTGGGTCTCTTTCTCTAGTGCAGTGTTTTGAGCTGTGCTTCCAGAGACAGCTCTGTAAATAGGTATTTGCCTGGCATGTCACAGGATACCTGGGGAAGCAAAATTACCATAGGCTGCTTCCTACTTTGCCTGAGTTTCCCTCCCCCTGGAAAGGGAAAGCCCTGTTGCTGCCATTCAAGGAAGGGCTGAGGATATGGACTCCCTTGCAGCAGCAGAATGGTGGCCATCCCTCACATCATCGGGGCTGCCAGAGCCGCAGGTGCAACTCTCCAGGGCTCATGACAATTCCTTCCAGCACCTTGTCACAGCTCCACCACCCTCTTTCTATGCCTTCTTGTCCTCGGCATGAGCAGTCAGGCCCCTTATCCTTAGTGCAGCAACATTCAGTCTTGTGAGTGCTGCTGAGAGCTCTGCCTGCAATAGTTGCAGCATATGGATTTGACACAGTTTACCTGTGACATACATCATGTACAGCAGCAGCTGCACAGGAGTTACCATTGTAGGCTGTGGACTCAGAAACAAATTCAAAGCGTGCTGTGGTGTGTGGGAACCTTTTGGGCTGCATAGCAGCCAATGCCAGACACAAAAGGACCACACAAATACACTTGCAAGGACTGTTTTCCTTTTCCTCAGCTTGAAGACTCCCACATGCCATCCTCCTTTCTTCCCTGCTCTGAAACAGGAGTTGAACAGGCACACAGCAGCATGATGATAACAATTCCAAATTGACTTTTTAAGCTCCAGTTGTCTAATCTATGATCTAGGTAAACCTATGAGAATACAAGCATTAGAAAGCATTAATTATTTTAAGAGATGTTATATCTGTGTATTTTTATAGAAGAGAAAGGTAAGTTGTTTTATCACAGGCTGATTTAATGATACTTATGGCTTCTTAGTGTGACAGAAAAAGACATAATTAAATCTGGTACGTGGAAGCTGAAACTGGAGAAATCCAGAGATGGAACAAGGCAAGAGCTATTAATATAGAGAATAACACTGAAGTTGCCCCTAGTATGACTCCCTAAGGAAAATGGGAATTCTCCATTGTTTTGCTCTGTGCCAGTCAAGACTGTATATATAAAACATATGCTCTTGCTCAAGTTCTGGCTTGAATAGACACGAGTGTCTTTGTGTGTGAAGTGTGACGAGATGGCCATAAATGCAATCAAAACCAGCTGACAAAGTACCGGAGGGTAATGGTTTCCTGGCCCTCCCACTGGGTCCTCCCATGAGCAACTGGTTTATGCAGTGAGGTGATCCACAGCTGCCAGTCTCTTATTTTTCTACTGCATGAGCTTGTCGTTGCTGATTAGAAAGGAAGCAAGGCAGGGGGTTGCAACTCTGTGTTGTATCTGTCAGCACACTGCAAGCCCAGGAGAAAGAGTAAGGGAATTAGGCACAAAGGCCATTTTCAATGTCTTTAAGCCTGTAACATAGGTGGAATTTAGAGAACTACAATATGAAGCCTAAGTTGCCTGTGGAGAGAGACAAGTACCTCAAACAGGTGTTTCAAGGTCCTGTCTTGGTTTCATGCAAGTTTTTTCCCACATAGGATTGAGCCTTCAGTGCAGCTCTGACGCATGGACTTTTGGTCTGGCTGGTGTCCTTGCCCCTTCGGTAAGTTTTCAGCAGCACTGTGCTGGAACACAATGCTCTCTCCCTCCTGCAGAACTATGACAACTCTGCTTACTAAGAGAAAAAGTTTCTTCTGCTCTCATCTTCTGACACCTCATTCTCATTTATCTCTTTGTCCTTCTATTTAGGTATCTTAGATATGATTCTCTTAACAAAGCAGCCTATGCTCGAGTTGTGATAATGATAGTCTAGCAGTGCCAAGGGAGTTCTCTTGGATCTGCCAAAAAATTTGTTTTGTTGATAAGATATTTGCTGCTTATAGGAAATTTTATTTTTTGCTGAATGATTTGTCTGCAAGTTGGAAAGACCTGACATACAGTGTTTGAGCAGCCCTATTAAAGATAACTGCCATGGAAAATCCCTTGGGAACAATGAGATACTACTTGCTCTTCTTACAACCTTCTCCCTCTGAAGTCAAAATTATTTTTCTATTTTGATCATTTAATGGAAGCCACAATATTTTTTTAATAACAATTTTGTTAAATACTTTAACAAAAGCAACAGAAGACATAAGGAGGCACAGCTTTGAAGAATAATTGCATTAATACATAGCAGCACATTGTGTGAGTGTTGATGTGGTTCTGGGCTTCCAGGGGTTAAAGCAAGGTGTGTGCAGGCAATTGTTAGGGAGGTACTTTGTATAAAGTTCAGTGGCTGAGGAATGTCCTGGCAGTCAAGCTTCATTGCCTGGGAAAAACACAAGGCCAGATTGACATTTCAGTAAGTGATACGATCCGGTTGGCTTTGCTGATGCAAATCAGAGAACCTGACCAGTGCCTTTAAAGGAAGAATAAAAATACCTCATAAAATTCACACTAAGAAATATTGTGGTTGCATGCTGTGGCTGAAAGGAGCAGGAATAGGATGGGGACATGAAGGGAATAGGTCCTTTTCCCACTTTGACAAGCCTCAGTTCAGGAAGGGACTCTGTAAAGCATGATGCTGCCTTTTGCACTCTGAATTACCTGTAGCGAGATACAAACTGTGCTGCTTCAGGTTATTTGTTACAATTCCTTGGTGACTGGGAATAATGATTAATACAGACTCACACACAGCATATAGATTGTAGGCAACTGGAGTCTCTTCTACTGGGAATTGATGGAGAAACCTCTTTGGGTGATACTGTCCCCACAGCCAGCTCCATCTCTGCCTGTATTCCTGCCTGTCCCTGCTCAGTTGGCCAAATGAGAGAGCTCCTCACCAGATGCCTGTTTCTTTTCAGTTCTTTACCTGTCTCCACTTGGCTCTCCAGCTATTTCTGTGTAGTGCTGTCCTGCTCTCTGCCTGAACCAGCTCTGTAATGCACACTTTGTCTTTTAGCTAGAAAGGAAAGAGCAGCTTCATTCAACCAAATTCCCATGAAACTGGAAATGGAAGAGAAATCTAAAGCAAAACCATCTTTAGGAAACTGCAGAATCCTCAGAGTCTTTGGAAATCTGACTACTTATTTGGATAATGAGGTGTAGATTTCAGAGTCTGCCTTTATTCACTCCAGCATCCAAATCCTGACCTTCTGTTTTTAGTTATATATTTTAACCATTTAATCACATCAATCTTTTTGTTTGTGCAGAGCAAGTGATGTGGTACCCACTGTTTCTCTGCTGAAATATCAATGAAAGCACACTGTCAGTGTGAGGAAAAAGCTTACAATTAAAGCGTAATAAACAGCACACTTAAGATCGTATTTAACCATGCCTAGTGAACAGTGTTGCTTACAGGACTGGGAGATAATTTCAGTTCTCCTGCCTGCTACTTCCATAGATCGTTGAAGCCTGTTTATTTCAGACTGCCCTGTTTTGCATGAGTCGTCTCAACAGGAGCAAAAGTACAGTTTCAGAGCATTCATGGATCTCTCATAATTGCTCAAGGCATCATTCTCGTGCAGCCCTTCCCCAACAAGCCAGACTCGAGAGGAGACCAACTTTCATGGCAGCAAAGCAGGTTATCTGAAAGGTCCATGGAAAATGGCCATAAAGATACATGTCAGCATGACTGTTATCTCCACGGAGAGCCTCAGAGAGACTTTTTTAAAGTATCGGATGGAAGTGATATGCCTGATGGTGGAGCAAGTAACAAGCATTTGCTAAACCTGAACTACAATCAAGGATCTTCTGCTTTGAAACACACTAGTCTGAGGCTCAAAGCCCTTTTTGTCCTGCAGCCCCCATCTCCAGTCCTGTCCACTTCCATTTGCCCACCGTGGTCCGCTCTTCACCAAGGGACAGAGCGTGGTCTCGGGCAGCCCGGGGTGGCAGGGAGCAGCTGGGGCAGAGGGCGGCAGCCGGCAGCACAGCACAGCATACGGTGTGTGCACACACTCTCTGCCACCGCCAGCCTCCCGAGGCAGCGAGATCACCGGCTCTTTGTGTAACACACGTAATACGAATTCCTGTAAGTCACTATATATTCGCAAAAGGGATTGCTGCATGTAAAGTAGCTCAAGAAGTGGTAGCCTGATGAGCGAATAAAATATTTTTTGTGCTAGCAGCTCTCATTCGAAATGCTTGAGGCTCTGGACCCGTTTGTTTGAGTCATTTCACTTGAGAAATGGCCCAAGTATATGGGGCAGGATGGTGCACTCTGATCAGGAGAGGCATCATTACGCTAGTTTGGTTTCCATCTCTGTCTTGGCACCAACCTCATGCTCTGGGGCTGCCAACAACCAGTGAAGGGTGCTCCCCGGAGCCGGAGACAGCCGCCAGCCGCTGAGGGCAGCGTGCTGGTGTGGATGCCGGCTCCCTGCCGGGCTGCTCCCCGGAGAACACCGCAGCCTGGTGGGCTGGGGATAGCTTGGGGGCACCGCTCTGCGGGCTGGGCGGTGACGGCACCGGGGATCCCGGGGGGCTCCGTGGCAGCCCCTGAGGTGCCGGCGGGGCGGAGGGGCCGCTGTCTCCGCCAGGGGCAGGGCAGGNGTCCGGGCCGGTCCAGCCCGGGCCGCCCCACCTGCCCCGCCGCCGAGCCCGAGAAGGGGTTAAGAGCCCGGGGCGGGTGATGTCAGTTCCTGCGCTCCTCGGGAGGGCCGGCTCTGATATTTGAGCCGGGCTCTCCCGTTCGAGGGCAGCCGGGGAGGGGACGGCAAAGTGCTGAATGGGACAGGAGCCGTGCCGGGCACCTGCCTGCCGCCCGGCGCCGCTACCACGGCCGGCAGCCCCGGGACACCGCCGGCCCCGACCCCAATCTCGACCCCAATCTCGACCCCAATCCTGACCCAGGTGAGGCGGGAGGGGGCGGCCGG